>CM035174.1:101423799-101589163 GCA_020205615.1 Panax quinquefolius | reverse complement strand
AATGTAATCAATTGTGTAAATTAAATATGTAGAGACTAAAATTACTTACTTGTTTCCAAGTGCAGAATGGAGGTTGATTATCATCCGTTCTTCATTTTCAGAGAAGTTGCCTCTTTTAATATCAGGCCTCAAATAATTACACCACCTTAATCTGCAGCTCTTTCCACACCGGTTCAAACCGGTGCGCTTAGGAAGTTCTCGCCAGCTTCCATGGCCGCCATGATTGAGAATATATTCTGTCAATATTTGATCTTCTTCTGAGTCCATGGCCCTTCTTCAGACTATGGCTGCTGCTGCAGCTTGGAGATCTGCCCATTTCACAAATTAATTAAGGTGAAATTAACCCACAAATTAAGTAATCAAGCTAGAGCTAGAGCTAGTGCTGGTGCTGGTGCCGGTGCCGGCAACGGCAAATATTGATTATTTTCTTGAACAAGTAAGGATAGCTCCTTTTTATAAGTGCATGGGAGATTAATTTCCAACTAAACAGGAAGGTCATTTGAAGACGCAATAAGAAAAACTAATTAATTTGCACTAAAAGTAGGATTAGGTAATTCATGTAGCCTTATTTTATCACTGACTAAACATGGCTGATTGCTTTTAGATCACATGTAAAAAATAACTCTAATTTCTTTTGTGGCTAAATTTAATAGATCAAGTTATGTTTATTTATTTTTCTTTAACGTATGAAAATTACTTTTTAATTAATTTAATAGTGTAATCATTCAACCTTTTGCTACTGTCACAATTCGTTCACTTCATCGACCCATGCCACATTAGTGGTCACTCATTAGAGCATCATCAAACCCTGTAACAATCACTTACAATTTACAAATTCATGTTAGAAATTAAGATTAGGGATGATTTAATTTTTATTTAAAGGAGTTTTAGTATTATTTCTTTAATATATGTAATTAATGATCATCTTAATTAGTATATGATTTCTCAAGGTATATCTCGAAAACCTGCACTAATTATGCGGTTTAGTTACTCAATAACGAGTTTTGCTTCCTCTAGTCGTGCGATGTATTGTTTGTAAATCTCATACCATCATCTAAACGGTTATGGTTGTAACGAATCACATTTTTTATAAATAAAATAAGATTTTCTGGAATATTTATATATATATATATATATATATATATATATATATATATATATGGGTAAAGTTGATTCTGCAGGGTTTGACTTTTAAAACCAGTCGGTAAAAGCTACATTTAAACTCGACTTTTTGAGTTGAAGTGAAAGCGTCACTTTTTCATCCAATTTAAGCGTGCGTGTATGTCGAAAGCAGCGTGAAAAGGCGATGATGATCAAAAAAGTGGTAAATGTCAAAATACCCCATTCTTGATTATAGGTGGTTAAGTGGGAAGACTGAACCCAATTGGTTTCTTCAATCGTGTCGATCAATTAATAAATATCTACAAATCAAACGCTTCCAAATTGAAAGTATTCAACACATGACGGAGTTCTTTCATTATTATTGTCCATTGCATATCGGGAATTTTCAACAACTTTTCTTTCATTATTATCGACAAGATTATGGTAAACCACTTGGATCGTGAAGGATAAAACAACATAACTACCCAATGTACATTACAATAAGCGAGAGATTGCCATTTAAAGGAAAACATCATTTGCTCTATATAATTATTGTTATAGGAATACGTGAATAACTACTACTACTACACCAAAGATGGTCTTAGCCTTAACCTTATTATCACCCACAAGTCCACAATGACTAGTACATGTAGGCTACTAAGGAATTTATGCAATGCATTTCCCATTTTCCTTACTATCCTTATCGAGCTCACATCGGCCTCTAATATGGCATTCACTACCTCCAGTGATCCTTTTTGCATACAGGCTAGTGTTTGAGGAATCACATTATTTAAAGCTCAGCCCATGCCCAAAAGTTCCTTCACAATCCTGAGCGAAGCGATGTGAAAACTACTTTAGCAATGAGAACAAAACACATAAACGAAGAATAACTACTTGTTAAGCAGACCGGCGAATATAATTTAATCAAATCAGTTATTTTCCATATGAAAGACACGAACCTAGATGATGACTTGGAATGACAAACTTGAATAGAAAGCATTTAGAATCTGAACTTGATACACACACCAACACGTATAGAGAAAAGAGAGAGTGTAAGATCGATGCATTTACATGTATACATGCATATTAGTATCATTTCGAGCTTGAAACTACCAAATCTTGTTGGTTGACATATATATTTATTTTCTAATGGTCTCTTAAGGAGCCGTAGTTATGATGTTTATGCCTTTAATAGGCGAGATAGTGTATTATACTTTTCAAAGTTTGATCTGACTTATTTCATACTCTGACGAAAACCCATGTGTTGTTGAAATAAGAAAGGATCTGAAAGAACCGGCGGAAATGACCTCACCATTATCCGTACTCGGCTCATCTTGTATGCAAATTTAGAAACTATGTTCAAACTCAGCTCATTTAAGCACAACCTCCAAATGATCTAATGAATTCATGAAGTAAGCTAGAAATAATAGAAAAGTTTAACTTGCACCATAAGGTTCTATATTTTGCATGATAATGCAACAAAATATCATTCATAGATTAATAAATAACAAATATTACATTAATTATATAACTTTCCAAAGTTGTATATCAAGTGTGATCAAATTTAGTAAAATATTAAATTAGTTATGTCTTGCACTTTAGCAAATTAGATGGAAATGGTTTAACTTTACCACTATAGTTTCATTTTATGGAGCTACGAACCTAGCACCAATTGCTCATGAGACTCGATAAACAAGTTTTAAATTAAGCTCAAATTTAATTCGTTTACATTATAAAGAGATCGATCAAACACCAAATTGTTTATTATTAAAACCCAAATTTTCACATCAATAGCAAATAAAATGGATCAAAATACAAAATCAAACACAAACCACATACAAAAGCGACAATGAAAACTTCGGAAAGACACAACAATAACAAATTATCGAGTTGAGTGATTGAAAGGCGAATAACAGTTAGGAACCAAGAATAAAATAGTGAAAATTGGGCAATAACACGATTGGGCACCGAATAACACAGATTGGGTAATAACACGGATGAAACGTAACCATTAATCTATCCGGTAAGGGACTAATATCTTTAACCTCCACCTGAGGCAACGGATGACTCATAAGCATAAATTAGTTGATGAGGGAGAACTAGACCATAAGGTCTTCGATTCTGAAATAGTAAAATAGATCTAACAATTAAATTTTACAATATCCCTGTTGGATCCTTCGCATGAATGCCGTTCAATTTTAGGAGAATCCATAACTAAAAATCATAATTTATATATCAATCTCAATCTTAATAACTACTATTTTAGGTAAATTTGGAAGAAAAAATGATTCAAAACCAAAAATTAAACAAAATCCACAAAATAAATCAAACCCATAATCCATGATCACGAAAAGAAAAACTAGAGTCCACCATCGTTTAAAATTTGGAAATAATAGGATAAAATGACAAAAATATTTCAATCCACTTACCAAGATCGAAGTGTGGAACAAGGAGATCGGTGATGAGATGAAGGAGATCGAAGTGAGGGCTTAGGAGGATTGAACTAAGGGCTTCCGATTCTAGGGCTTTAGGGGATCGAATCGAGATTTCAAGGGCTTCGATTTTACGAAGTGAAGTTGGAGAAGGAACTCTGGGCTTGAAGATTCGGTAAGGGCTTTGATTTTCTATTTTTGATCGGTTTCAAGATTTCAAAGCTCGATTTTACATTTTGGAGAAACTCTCGATTCGAAACCCACAAGTAGCGAGGAGAACTGAAATGAAATGAAAAAAACCTATCTCATTTGTTGTTTTCAATATATATATAGGGTAAATAAGTCATTAAACCCAAGTAATGGAGTGAAGGCGAAATCACTTTTCACTTCAACTCAAAAAGTGGGAGTTTAAATGTAACTTTCTTGACTACAATTGGTTAAGTGGGAAGCATGAGCCCCGTGGTCATCTGAATTTAACCCATATATATATATATATATATATATATATATATTTACGTATGTGTTATTATATTATCATGTGCGGGGTAATATGTGATGTGGGGATATATGTCAGTATAATAATTAATATTTTTATATTTAATAAATACTCTCACTTTGATGAAAATGATTTATGGATATTCTATCCAAAATTTTGAAATGTATTTTGTTATATCTAAAATACATTATATGTGGTCAATATGTATAGAAAGGGAGGTAATTGCTTGTTCTTGCCAAACCTTTGCCTTAAATCTATGACTAACGAGAACAATTAGAACTTCGACAATGTGAGTGCGTGTCTTTTGATAAAGAAATGATCTATTAGGCACTTAATCGGAAGCCTATGACTCTTAACAACTATTAACCACGTATATACTCCTTTTAAGTGGAAATCTTTGATAGAGATATACGAACCTAGATATATTATAGTCCTTCTCCAGGTTCATTTTCTAATAAAAGGCTCTATGTTGTTAAAAGAAAAACTTCTTTGGGCCTTTATGTTACTGTTAGGGATGGGAAGGTTTCTTTGGTAATTGATAACTACGGAAGGTTATCTTTATCAGTGGGAGAAACTAAAAGTATTTGAGAACATGACCAATTAATTGAAAATCAAGACTTGGAAAGATAAGGGATCTTTGCTATATATTTATTTCAAGATGTTTAATAGGCACTAATTGATAGTTATGAATATTCTACGGGTTAATTGGAAAGGGTGCTCTTGATTTGATTTTTATAAAGCGGTGTAATCATTGAGGATAACATCTTTTACATAGTGGGTTTTTTCTATTTGATATGAATGTGTTATCACAAGCTTGAATGAGGTTAAGTGAAAAATAAATGAAGAATTACTACAAGCGATGAATAATTTATAAAGCTTACCTTACTTTTGAGCTTAAAGCGTTGAATCTGCGATGTGATATTAACAAAATAGGCAAGTCTAGTGAGCTTTTGGCACGTAATGTGAATGAAAAGTGGAGCTCATGGCGCTCTGTTGAAGCTTGAATACAATTAATGTGATAATGAAGTGGTTCGGCCTACTATTTGTAATAATTAGCTTAATTACCCAGAACTGGAAAATGCTCGGCCTTTTGGCTTAAAGGTAAATACAAGTGGTTTGTGCCTGTAATGTGAAGCGACAACAAGTGGTTCAGCGCTGGAACTAAATCTTAATGACGAAGCAGCCAGACAGAGTGGCGAGCCAATTACTATTGGCGAATCGTCTGGTAGAAATTACTATTACTAGAGACTAAGGTAATTACTATGGTAAATAATCAAATTACCGTTGTGTAAAGAAGGTAATTAGCTATGATTACTCTTTGATAATCGACTCTTGATGATAAATATGGGCCCCCATTAAAATAATCAATTTTATTTTACAAGCGCTTCGACAAATGAGTAACCTCTTTATATTTAATCTTTACGACAATTATTAATCATTTTTCTAACATCAGTCTCGATTATATTTAATTTAATCCCGGCAATTATTAAGCATATTATACGGTCAATTAGATCAATATGACATATTATCTGATGATAATTGAATCGATATATAATATAAGAGATATAATCACGGCCAATTCTGTTGTGATAATTGAGCATAGGTAGTGACTTCTCACGTAAGCATCAATAATCGATTGATGTCGATATTAGTCTCTTGCAGACCGCAGCGTGCGTAAGCTACTGACTATTATTCTTCGCTCCGTTTAACTACTGGAGTAGTTCAGGTTTCGCAGTAACACCTCTCTTTATTATTTTTATAGAAAGATAATTTTCAATCAGTCAGCCTAAGCGACAATAGATACCGTTAATAGGGGTAACCAATGTGGTTGACCAGTGTTATGGTAAATATTGAATATTGAATATTCCTAGAACCGAACGAATATTTCCCATAAGCGAATAGCATACTCTTATAACACTTTATAAATTACTGCAAGGGGTATTATTAACATTATATCGAAATTTATTCCATAATATTCAAAATAATATTTATAGAAAATTCATCTTTATTTATAAAGTTGGGGTCTTACAACCTCCACTTGTATGAAATTTAGCCCTCCCGAAATTAAGTGCATTACAGTATGTCGGTATGTAAGAGGTAAGGTATACCTTGATTTCATTTGATTCCCAACTCCCATCGAGTCATTTTCCTCTTAACATAAAGTGGTTTCCTCCCCTGAAAACTTTGGACTTGAGGTATAACCTTGGAACAGGGTAGAGATATGTTCCTTCTTATCCAAAGATTTGAGAACGAGGAACCTCTTCAATAATGGTAAATCTTAAATTCGTCCGGGTTCTAACTTCGATAATGTAGGTTTGGGTCTTTCCATATTTATTTACGTAACATGGATATGTGAAAAGCGTTATGAACTTTCACGAAGACATACTTGGCACCGGTAAAAGCGAGCCAAACCCGCAAATTCCTACTCGATCGACGAAGGATTAAAATGGGCCAAGATGGAGCCGATCGAAGTTGAGTTTTCTCTCTTCCAAATCTTGTAACTCCTTTCGTGGATGCAACTCTTTAGCACGGCTGATCTCACCTATAAAGAATTCCAATTCCCGATCGCTTTCCTCGATGAAGCATCGGTGTAAATATACATAACTCTTTATCCGATTTTGTGAGTTTTTTCGTTGTCGGGATCGTTTGAATCTTTTCTAAAGTAGTCATGCGTCGTACCAACCGTCCCATGTAACAACGGCGTTGCTTCACCCGCCTCGTCGATGCATCTTGGAAAAGCGACACTTTCTTCCGGCTACAATGCGCTTGAATGTAGCCATGCAATCTTACGATAGCTTGATAAGCGCATTGTTGTGGGAAAACTCCACCGATGGTAGAACTTGTCCCAACTTCCGCGCCTTGAAATCACAGGACCGCGAGTCTTAATAGATCTTCCAAGTTTGAATAGTCCTCTCCAGGATATGATCTTAGATGATCTAGAATAAATCGAAATCTGTGCGTGCCCATAGCTTTTTTGCAAACTAACCCAAAATGTGAAGTAGAATCTTGGGTCTCGATCGAAAACTTGGATCTGCAGCATACCATGCGATCTTACAATCTCGTTTATGTACACTATGACGAAGGCGTTGTTTAAGTGTATAAGTTTCTCGTTCGGTAAATCGGTAGGCGGAAATGGCGGAGATCTTAGGTCAATCATAAACAAATGACCCAAATCGCTCATCCTTAGAGAAACATAGGAAGGCCGTAGCGAAATCCATGGTAATGTGCTCCCACTTCCGATTACGGAATTTCGAATTTCAAGTGGATTGCAATGTGACCTTTTGGTACTTGATGCTCAAAAACTTTAACTTCGTTGACAAGTTAGACACCTTGAGATAAACAAACGCTATCTCTCTCTTCATATTGCTCCACCCAAAATGTATGGCCGAATATCATGATACATTTGGTACTCCAAGATGGATTGTTACCAAAATGGATTTGTGTGCGCCTCCATCATGATATTATACTTTAAATCGAATTCGTTAGGAACCTGAGAAGTCACTGAGTTGAGTATTCCTTGTATCGATTCTTCTTGGCGTAGCACCTTCTTGCCTTTCTTCTTAATCGCAGCATTCGTCAGCTCCAGTTCTTGTAGCTTGGCAGCGACTTTAACTTTATCTCGATTAAAAATTCGGTTCTACCATTGTATCACTATTGTCTATCATCACATCGTCACGGAGTCTTTAACTCTATCTCCGTCAACGCTGCAAGTCACTCACCTGAAAATGGGCTGACAATAGTTCCTTTCATTTGTCATCGATGATCTTACACGTACTTATAAATCGAATTACCACGTTCGCTTTTGTTCGAGGATGGTATTGGATGGTATGATCATAATCTTTCGAGCAGATAGTTCAAGCCAACGTCTTCAATGATTCGAAACTGACGTCGTTGAGTCCCTTTTTGAGTGAAAAAGAAATATTTGAGGCTTTTATGATAAAAGTAAAGATCTCCGCTTTCTCCCCGTACAAGTAATGCCTCCAAATTTTAAGTGCAAAGACATGGTATAACTCTAGACCACTACAGATCCTTAGAATAGGATAATTCCTCTCATATTCTTTGAGTTTGTTGAGGCGTTGTAAATAAAATATCTAACTTTTCATTCCGCATATAAACACACATCGACCCTTTTGCTTTACTGAAGCATAGAAGCATCTTGTAGATATGAAACAAATCCCTCCCAAGGCGCAATTAATTGTCGGAGCGAGTCTTTGAAATAGGTTTCCTCTTGAGTTCTTGCGAAAACTCTTCTCACATTCTTGCGCTCCAAGCCAAGAACTTTGTATCTTTCCGAGAATTGAAATTTGATATAGTAGCGATTAAAGAAAATCCTTCCCGAATCTACGATAAATGAAAGCTATTAAGCCGGTCAGAAAGCTACGTGTTCCCTTGATTCTTGATTTAGGATCTGTTCCCGACTTTGAATAGCTTCAATCTTCTTTGGGTGGGATGATATTCCATCCGTGACTTGATACCTGGCGTGCCCAGGAATGCTGCGCCTTGACGAACTCGCGATTTCTTTGAAAGCTTGGCATAAAGCTTATATTCACGAAGCTTTTGGAGTGTCGACCAGTGTCAAGTGTGCTCATGATCTTCACGGACTTTTGGAATAAATAAGGATGTCATAATAGCCGATAGACCACAAAGTGATCAAATATTCGCTTGAATACTCGGTAGTTAATCCATGAAGGCAATATCCGGTCAATCAAATGACATGACGGGGGCGTTAATAATGCCAAATCGAAGGGCATGATCTACTTAGCGTAATTCATAAATGCCCGTCTTGCAAGATTCCCCGGCCGGTCTTTGGAATGTCGTGGGTTAGTAGATATCTAATCTTGATTGGTGTCTGAAATCCGAAAATTCAATCTTTGAAACATTTAGCTCCTTGGTCGAAGCAGTCAATTGAATGTCATTAGCGATGGAAATATATCTTCGATATTTTTGGTGACATGATTCGACTCCAGATAATGTCAATACAAGTCAATCGCATACTCCCATCTTTCTTCTTCCTGCGAATAGAAACGGGGAGCACCCCAAGGAGAAGTACTAGGGAATAACGAATAAAGCCAATGTCTAACAATTCCTGCGGATTGGGTCTTTAACTCACTGAAGTTCGATAGGAAGCCCGAACCCGTTCGATGTGGGCTTTGGAAATAGGTTTTATCACAAGGGTGGGGTTCGAGGTCGATACAAAATTCAATTTCACGCTCTGAGGGGGTAGGCGAGGAAGTTAACCGGGGGAATCGTCGGGAAATTAATCGAGAATTTATTAACAATAGAAATATATCGTTCTATGCGGCCGGCGTATTATTTTGTTTAAATACGTATGACGTAGACTAAGAAAGCGACAGCGTCAGTTAGTTTTCGATAAGCGAATAGCTTTATGGTGAGATAATAGTGATTGATTTTAATGGTTTGAGGTGTTAGTCACTTGAATTCGCATAATAGGTTGGTCGTTTTCTTTAAAATATTTTCATCAATCCTCGCCGATCTAAATGATGATATTCTTGAATATCTTTGGCTTTGTGATCTGCGAAGATGAATGATTTCTTGATGAATATCTTTGGCCGTGGTGCAAGATGAGCAGTGTTGAGATGAACATGGCCAGGCGATTAATATCTTTGGCCGTAGTCTGAAGATGAGCAGTGTTTAGATGAACATGACGGTGATGAATATCTTTGGCTGTGGTGCAAATGAATATTTGATTCAAGATATATATTGATTGATGTTCTGAGGGATAAAATATACGACGATGAACTTTTAAATTCATATATAGAAGATAGTAGTTTGCATTCTCTACTTAACTCTTCAATGAATTATTATTTCGTTGCGAAGATTGATTTAAAAGCGGTTGTCTATTGTATTCTATTAGATTTTTTCCTGATTGAGGACTAACGATAATTTGTTACATATTATCTTGAGTCGTAATGTTCTTCTTGGGCTAGTTGAGCTACCCTTTTTTCCTTGTTGTTCCATTTTTCTTCTCGGGGAATGAGAATGTAGCGAGTACTAGTCGAGGGTGTGGAATGATGGTTACAGAAGTTGTTACAGTAGTCCTCATTTGATTCGTAAAATAGTGTATTAATAATTGTAATGAGGACTTATTTGAGTGTGGATATTATGCAGATGACAATATTTGTATTTAAACTCAGATTTTATGTTGTATTAATAAAGTTGTAGTTATCTACATACCATGTATTTGGCGACTTCGAGAATGGGTGATGTATACTATTTTGGGGGCGTCACGCAGTTATGATATTCCATAAATCACGAATGATTGAAGATTTATTGATTCTGATTTTGATTCACTATCAAAGCATGTGAAAAACATTTATTCTTGTTAAACCTTAAAGAATGCTACTACTTGTTGAAAGCGATTAAATGCTTCATACTTGTTTATTTATAAATGTTTTTAAGTGACGGAGACTTAGGTAGAAAAGATGCAGAAAAAACGAGGAAAAGGAAAAATAGTAGAATAGTGAAGGTTGATGTAATAGTTGTGGCGCCCCCAAAATTAGGTATACATCACCCACGTCTTGGGTAGTCGGATACATGATGCGGAATTTAAATACAACTTACTAATATAAGCATGTGCGTAGCCTGTCTGACATAAGCGTGAGTTTGAATACAAATATTGTCTCTTGAGATGCATACTGAAACTCGAAAGAGTCCTCATTACAATTATTATCACACTTATTTCACGGAATAGTGAGGACTACTAAATGTTATCCTACGGACCATTACTAGTTCCCAAACTACGTCCAGACTATATTCTCATTTCTGAAGAAAACGGTGAAAAGAAAGGTGAGCTCGACTAGCTTCGATGAAATATTATGACTAAGATAATGCGAAATAAATTATCATTAACTTCTGACGATGTTAAGCGATAAAATATAATGAACATCAAGTTTAACTACAATGGAACAAGACAATCCATTAAAAAGTCAGTAGAAAATAAAATCTACTATCTTTTATGATTTAAAAGGTTTTTCATCCTTTGTTATAAATTTGAGACTTCGGCTTTAATAAATATTTCACATCATCGAATCACCCACACAGCTACTGACGAGGATATCCTTTAGTATCACGACCACAATTATTAATACACTACGGGCGAAAATATTTGTGTATTCATTAATGGTCATGATCATGCCAACAATTGTCCATCAATGCACTTCTGGGACCCTTGAGGATTTTTACCACATCATTTGTAACATTACGGTCATGATTACAACGAATAGTCTCTGTCATAATCATACCAAGTCCATCCCATACTTCTGAGAATACAGGATGACTTTCAATATAATATAAACATGAGGATGATGACAATGATATAAGAATTGAATAAAACAAGTTCAAAATTAATTTATCTAGGAACCAATAACATCAATTATCGACATGATCTTTGCTTTGTAGAGTAAAATTCAGAATCTTGAGAAGAATATTTCCGTGAAAGGATCTTGGATGAAGCCTTGAATATCGAGGATATTCCACTAATTTCATGGAGTATAGAAATCAAAGTTTTAACCAAGCTGGTATAATAAAGAATGGAATAACAAAAGAAATCACCATGCGTGCGATGAAGCCTTTGACAGAGTTATTCAACGAGAATAATAAATAACGGAACGGTCCGGGCGTAAAATGCAGCGAAGACGGGATATTCAACGAATAATAAAGAAATGGAACCGGTCGGCGTAAAACACCGCAGACGAGGATGTTCCAATGAGAATAATAAAAAGGCGGAACCGGTCGGTGTAAAACCACAGACGGGATGTTTGATAGAATAATAATAAAGGCGGAACCGAATCGGGTGTAAAACACCTGACGAGGATGTTCAAAGCGAGAATAATAGAAGAATGTCACCAAGTATAGGGTAAACCACGTTATCTGAGTTATTCAATGAGAATAATAAGCGATGGAATAACAACATTCTCTTCATGAATAAAAAGAATAACACCCCCACTTTTGGTAGGAGATTGAATCTTTACGATAGTGTAGTAACAAATATACTCTTCTTCTTTCTCTCTTATTCTCTCATACTTTCTCTCTACATAAGCTTGAATGAATTAGTGAAAAATAATGAAGCACTAGGCCTCTGTTTATAGAAGATTTTAAACACTTTTATTGCAGTGTGAAAAGGCAAGTGGCTTGTGTTGGTGATGTGAAAAGAAAAGTGGTTTGGCGCTTTGTAATGTTGATGAAGCGACAAGTGGTTCGGCCTTTGTAATGTGTAAACGACAAGTGGTTCGGCCTTTGGTAAAAGGTAATTACTATTAGCGAAGGTAATTACTATATTCACAAAGGTAATTACTATTGGCGTAGGTAATTCTTATTATGAAGAGACTCTTAGATGATGACATATGGGCCCCCATAAAATAATCAAACTTACCCACAAACATCTCATATGCGAGACTCTTTATATACATCAAGGATTGAATAAATATTACCACAAATCATTTTATTTTTAATCAACACATATTTAATCTTTCAACAATTATTAATCATTTATAACTTGTCGTCTCGATTATTGATTTAATCTTATAACATATTATCTGAGATGATCTTTGTGACAATAATTGAATCGATAATATAAGAGATATGATCTGCCGATTCTTGTAGCAATAATTGAGCATAAGCGTAGTGAAGACTTCTCACGTAAGCATCGATAATCGATATCGTGTCTTCTTATCTGACTCTGCGTATTCTTGTACTTTTACTACTTAGGGTAGTTCAACGGTTTTAACGGTAACACCTCTGTAGTTATTTTTATAGAAAAGATAATTTTGTGGTTTTCTAACTACGACAATACTTAGTTAATATGGGTCCACAATGATTGGTAGTCGTCACGAATATTCCTGACAAAAAAGAATATTCCCAGAGCCAAGCGAATATTTTATAACAACTTACTTACTTTGCAAAATTTATAAATATTACCCATAACTATAACATTATATCAAATTTATTCCATAATATTCAAAATAATATTTATAGAAAATTCATCTTTATTTATAAAAGTTGGGGTCTTCTGACCTCCCCTTCTTATGAAATTTACGCCCTCGAAATTAAGAATGCGTGACTGGTATGTCGAAGAGGTAAGGATACCTTGATTTCATTTGATTCTAACTCCCAGTCGTTTCCTCGACATCTTGGTTCCTCCACTTGAAAACTTTGACTTGAGGTATAACCTTGGGCGTAGAATATGTTTCTTCTTATCCAAGATTTGAGCAGGAACCTCTTCATCGTCAAATCTTCCATTATTTAAATCCGGTTCTAACTTCGATAATGTGGTTCGTATCTTTCACATATTTACGTAACATGGATATGTAAAAAGCGTTATGAACACGAGGCATACTTGGCGATAAGCGAGTCTATAGGCCCGCGATTTCCTACTCGATCGAAGATTAAAAATGGGCCAGATGAATCGAGGATTGAGTTTTCTCTCTTTCCAAATCTTGTAACTCCTTTCCATGGAAGCGACTCTTAACAACACATGATCTCTATATCGAATTCCACGTCCTTTCGATGAAGATCGGCTAACTCTTTTATGTCGATTTTGTGAGGTTTTATATCGTTGTCGGATCGTTTGAATCTTTTCCATAGTCATCGTTACCAACTTCGGTCCCAACAACGTTGCTTCACCCACTTTATCCCAACATCTTGGAGAATGACACTTTTTTCCATCTGGCGCTTGAATGGAGCCATGCGATACTTGTTTGATAAGCTGTTGTTGTAGGAAAACTCCACGATGGTAGAACTTGTCCCAACTTCCCTTGAAATCAAGGACCACGAGTCTTAATAGATCTTGAGAGTTTGAATAGTCTCTCTCGTTGTCAGTCCAAATGCGAGGATGATATCTTAGAACTAAATCGTGAAATGCATGTGCCCGTAGCTTTTTGCAAACTAACCCCGAAATCGTGAAGTGAATCTTGGGTCTCGATCGAAAACTATGGATCTTTATACCATGCGATCTTACAATCTCGTTTATGTACATCTGAGAAAGGCGTTCAAGTGTATAAGTTTCTCGTATCGGTAAGAAATGAAGCGGACTTGGTCGATCTATCAACAATGACCCAAATCGCATCATGCCTTGAGAAACCTTAGGAAGGCCGTGCTTGAAATCCGTGGTAATGTGCTCCCACTTCCATTCTGGAATTTCAAGTGGTTGCAATGGACCTTTTGGTACTTGATGCTCGCTTTAACTTCGTTGACAAGTTAGACACCTTAAGATAAGCAGCGTTATCTCTCTCTTCATATTAACTCCACCAAAATGTATGGCGAATATCATGATACATTTGGTACTCCCGAGATGGATTGCAAATGGTGTGTTTTGCGCCTCCATCATGATATTATACTTTAAATCGAGGGTCGTTAGGAACCTGAAAATGCAGGAGTTGACTCAAGTATTCCTTCTTCATCGATTCTTGCTTTCGGCATAGCACCTTCTTGCACTTTCTTCCTCATCACGCATCGCTCGAGTGCAGTAGCTTGAAGGCTTTAACTTTATCGATTAAAGTCGAGTTCTACTCATATACTCGCTTGTCATCACATCGTCCACAAGTCTTTAACTCTATCTCCATCCTTTGCAAGTCACACAAATGGGCCTTTCGTTGACAATATCCTTTTCGTACTTGCATATGATCTTCACTTAATGCGTCGTCGGCTACCGTTCGCTTTCGGGATGGTATTGGATGGTATGATCATAATCTTTCAACATTCAAGCCAGCGTCGTTGTCGCGTATTGAGTTCACTTTTGAGTGAAGAAATATTTGAGGCTTTTATGATCCGTAAAGATCTCCACTTTCTCCCCATCTGTAATGCCTCAAATTTTAAGTGCAAAAGACAACATTTGCCGACTCTAGATCATGAGTAGGATAATTCCTCTCATATTCTTTGAGTTGTCGCGAGGCATAAACTATAACTTTTTCCATGTTGTATGAGAACACATCCCAACCTTTGCTAGAAGCATCAACATGTAGATGACAAATCCTTCCGGAGGCCGGATGGTATTGTCGAGCAGTCTTTGAAATAAGTCTCCTCTTGAGTTCTTGAAAACTCTTCTCATTCTTAAGCTCAATAGAACTTTGTATCTTTCCGAAGTCGGTTTGAGTCGATGGAGTAGCGATTCGAGAAAATCCTTCCGAATCTCCAGAATAATAACCAATTAAGCAGAAAGAAGCTTCGTCTTGATCAGCGATTTAGGTTGTTCCCGACTTTGAATAGCTTCGATCTTTCTTTGGGTCAGCGGATATTCCATGACTTGATACTACGTGCCGAAGGAATGCTACTTCTTCCGGCGAAACTCGCATTTCTTGACTTGGCATAAAACTTATATTCACGAAGCTTTTGGAGTGTCGACCTCAAGTGTTGCTCATGATCTTCGGCTTTTGGAATAAATAAGGATGTCATCAATAAAGACGACCACAAAGTGATCAAATATTCCTTGAATACTTTCGGTTCATCGTATCCGTGAAAGCGGCGGGGAGCATTAGTCAATCGAAAGGACATGACTAGAATTTATAATGCCGTCTAGGAGTTACGAAAGTCGTCTTTGGAATGTCGGTGATTCTAATCTTGAATTGGTGATATCCGGACGAAGATCGATCTTTGAAAAGAATTTGGCTCCTTACGGTTGGTCAAACGGTCATCGATACGTGGCAATGGATACTATTTTGATGGTGACATGATTCACTCCGATAATCAATCTGAAGTCGAATACTCCCATCTTTCTTCTTCACGAATAGAGCGAGGAGCACCCGAGGAAAAGTACTTAGGACGAATAAAGCGAATGTCTAACAATTCTGCGGTTGGGTCTTTAACTCACGAAGTTCAATAGAAGACCATTCGATATGGGGCTTTGGAAATAGGTTTTATCTGGGGTTCAAGGTCGATACAAAATTGAATTTCACGCTCTCGGGGGTAGGCGGGGAAGTTCTTGAGGGGAATCGTCGGAAATTTATTAACAATAGAAATATCGTTCAAAAGCGGCGTATTTTTGTTTAAATCGTGACATGAGCTAAGAAAGCTTGACATCCGTTTTTCAATAAGCGAATAGCTTTATGGCTTGAGATGGCCGTGATTGATTTTAATGGTTTGGTCGCTTGAATTCGCATAATAGGTTGGTTAGGAATATTAAAGCTAACAACCTTACGAAAATAATTAATTTTGCATGATAAGTAGTTAACTAATCAATCCACAGAATCACGCCAAATGCAAGTATTTTTAATGAAATAAGATCGACGGGTAATGTGAGGTACTGATTTGAACCAAACAAGACTTATAAGCAGTGGATGTAATGAAGGTTTCTCTAGCGGAGTTTCCACAGATAAGTCGAAAGTTTAATTTCTCGGTCGAAATTTAATCGATGGCGCCAAGTAGGAGAAATAAAAGAATGGGTAGAACGGTATCAAATAAAGTATAGACTTCATTAGAGTTTATGATAAGCTTACGTGATGACCTCATTCGGATTCCTTGCTCTCTGGGAGGTCATGAACAAACGCTTCTCCTTGCCTTCTGGGGTTTGACTTTTACGGGAATGACCTTTGGTGCATCCATCCTAGGTGAATTTGTCTTGATGGCAAAAATTGAGCTAAGTGACCTTCTTTCCACAATTATAACATCTTTTGGATGACGTAAGCATGATTTGGGCCGATGTGTCCTCTCCTCCGCATTTGAAGCATATGATAGGTGGTCTTTTCTCCTTCCTTAACAGCGGTCTTTGGTCTTGGCGTCTTTCCATCATTGTTGAATCTCCTTTTCTTGAAATATCCATTCTTATTATTTTGTACGATTACCACGAAGTGGTTACCATATCTGGCATGTTGATTCCCTCACGCTTGTTGTCCATAGCCGTTGATTCTACTCTTGGTATTATAATTTTACTTGGTGCTCTCTTTTAGTTACGTTGACTCGTTATCGCTCTCCTTAATCGAGCCTATTTGACAACATCCGAATATAAACACGGTTTATGAGAAATAAGATATTGGCGTATCTCGACTTTGACCTCTTAAAAACATTGGCGCCATTCTCTCTTCATTATCCACCAAGTGGGGCGTAAGCATAGTGATAACTCATATGAAATTTTGCCTCGTATTGCGACACGGTCGTATTATTTTGTTCGACTTGATAAACTCCACCTCCTTCGTGTGGCGAATACTTTCGGGAAAGTATTTGTCGTTGAATGACTCTGGAACTTATCCCAAGATATCTTGATCTGACGGGTTGAGTCGTTTCACAATTCCCACCGATGTCTCCTCTCCGCTTAACGTATAAAAGCGTGAAAGGAACCTTTTGCTCCTCGAGCATCCCAGACATCAAATATCTTGGTAATCTGCTTTATCCGTGCTTCCGCTTTTAGAAGTGGTTTTGGCTCTCCTTAACTCCGGTGGTCCCAGCTCCTTGAAGAATTGTTTAGCGATGACCGCTGAGAGTTTTCCGTGTTTCCACCTACGTTTTGGGCGAGTCGCTTCTACTTTCTTTGTTGCGTGAATTGCGTAAAACCTCTCACGAACATTTTATCATTCATCATTTTGGTCGGTGTTGTTGTTTGCATGAGGATTGTCGCCTTCGATGCACATTATCACGATTATTGATATGTGGTGAATCAACGATCGCTTTGTGCTCCATTCTTATTCTCAACATTCTCGGATGTCATTTTTGAAATCTTGCCACAAAACAAAGGTTAATTGACGTATAACATATTATCCACTATATTACGTGAGCCAATAAAATAGCACGTAAACTTAGGTAGGTCATCTTAGCGAGTATTCCCGTCTCTCCCTCCTAGTACTATTCTCACATCTTAGCGGGATCATATCCTAAGCTCGATACCAACTGTGGATGCCCCAAAATTGGGTATACATCACCCGTCTTGGGTGAGTCGATCGTGTGCGAAATTAAAATCTGACTTCTTAATATAAGCGCCGTGTATGATACGGCGTAAAGCGTGAGTTTGAATACAAATATTGTCTCTAGAGATCATACAAACTCGAAAAGGTCCTCATTACAATTATTATCACCTTTATTTCACGCAGAATAGTGAGGACTCTAATGCTATCCTCTGGACCATTACTCGGTTCTTCAGACTTCGTCCCGGCTATATTCTCATTTCACGAAGAAGAATAGCGAAAGAAAGGGTGAGCTCGACTAGCTCGAGTGAAATATTATGACTAAGATAATGCGAATAAATTATCATTAGCCTTCAACGATGTTAAACGATAAAATATAATGAACATCAAGTTTAACTACGGTGGAACCAACGATCCATTAAAAAGTCAGTAGAAAATAAAATCTACTATCTTTTATGATTTAAAAGGTTTTCATCATTTGTTATAGCCGAGACTCGACTTTAATAAATATTCACATCATCGAATCACCCTGCTTATTTCTGACGAGGATATCCTTTAGTATCGCGACCACAATTATTCATACCTTTTCGGGTCGAGAATATTTGTGTATTCATTAATAGTCGTGATCGTACCAACAAGCATCCATCGATGCACTACAGACCCTTTGAGGATTTTTACCACATCATTTGTAACATTACGGTTATGATTACACCTAATAGTCTCTGTGTCATAATCATACCAAAGTCCATATATACACCTACGGAGCCCACGAGATGACTTTCAACATAATATAAACATGAGGATGATGACAATGATATAAGAATTGATAAAACAAGTTCAAGAATTAATTTATCTAGGAACTAATAACATCCAAATGTCAACGTGATCTTTGCTTTGTAGAGTAAAATTCAAGAATACTAAGAAGAATATTTCCATGAAAGGATCTTTGGATGAAGCGCGAATATCGAGGATATTCCACTAATTTCATGGAGTATAGAAGTCAAAGTTTTAACCAACTAGGTATAATAAAGAATGGAATAACAAAAGAAATCACCATGCATGCGATAGAGCCTTGCGGTGAGTTATTCAATGAGAATAATAAATAACGGAACAGTCCGGCGTAAACGCATTGCACGGCGGATATTCAATGAGAATAATAAAGAATGGAACCAGGTCCGGCGTAAAAACACGAGCGGGATGTTCCAACAAAATAATAATAAAGAAGCGGAACCGGTCCTTATAAAACACTACTGAAGACAAGATGTTTCAAATAATAATAAAAAGGAACCGGATCCGGGTGTAAAACACACATGAACGAGGATATTCAGCGAGAATAATAGAAGAATGTCACCAAGTATAGGGTAAACCACGTATCTGAGTTATTCCAACGAATAATAAGCGATGGAATAACAACAGTTCTCTTCATGAATAAAAAGAATAACACCCTTTACTTTTGGTAGGAGATTGAATCTGCGGTAGTGTAGTAACAAAATACTCTTCTTCTTTCTCTCTTATTCTCTCTATACTTTCTCTCTCTATAAGCTTGAATGAATTAAGTGAAAATAATGAAGCACTAGGCCTCTATTTATAGAAGATTTCTAGCTTAGCACTTTTGCCATGTGAAAAAGCCCAAGTGGCTTGGCGATTTGGTGATGTGAAAAGAAAAGTGGTTTTGGCGCTTTGTAATGTGAAGCGACAAGTGGTTTGACACCGTATGCGTGAAACGACAAGTGGTTCGACGCTTTAAAAAAGGTAATTACTATATTGGCGAAGGTAATTATTATTCCTGAAAGGTAATTACTATTGACGTGAGGTAATTCTTATTGTGAAGAGACTCTTAGATGATGACATATGGGCCCCCATAAAATAATCAAACTTACCACAAACATCTCATAATTAGACTCTTTATATACATCGAGGATTGAATAAATATTACCACAAATCATTTTATTTTAATCAACACATATTTAATCTTTCAACAATTATTAATCATTTATAACTTCGTCTCGATTATTGATTTAATACTATAACATATTATCTGAGATGATCTTTGTGACAATAATTGAATCAATAATATAAGAGATATGATCACGTGAATTATTGTAGCAATAATTGAGCATAAGTGAGTGACTTCTCACGTAAGCATCAATAATCGATATCGTGTCTTCTATATCTGACATTCTGGCGTATTCTTGTCTTTTCTACTGCTGTGGTTCATTCAGCGGTTTTAACGGTAACACCTACTGTAGTTATTTTTATAGAAAGATAATTTTGTCGTTTTCTAGCTACGACAATACTTGGATTAATAGGGTCCACCAATGATTGGTAAGTCGTCTGAATATTCCCAGACAAAAAAGAATATTCCCTACCAAACGAATATTTTATAACAACTTACTTGCTTTTACAAAATTTATAAATATTACCTATACTATAACATTATATCAAATTTATTCCATAATATTCAAAATAATATTTATAGAAAATTCATCTTTATTTATAAAAGTTGGGGTCTTACAATAGTTAGTTTACATGTTTGTAGATATTAAATTATCATGTAATGAACATTTAAAGGTCTACGTACCTGGGATTAGTAGCACTTTGATATAATAACTTTATTAAGTTTTAGTTTATTCTATGATGGATGTTTGATATCGTGAAACACTGAATAAAAATTTCAAGTACTCGAATTTGGGGGCGTCACAATGGTTATTATCATTTTCCAATCCAAATTCTTAATAAATCTAAAATTAAGACTAGCTAGTTTTTATTTTCTTTATTTTTCTTACTTCATTTTGAATTTCCTTTCTAAATAAAGGAGCAGTCACAACTGCTCCTTGAATATTGTTCACGCCTCTAATTATTAGTTAACTAGATAGTATTCTAAATTCTAAGGCC
The DNA here is from genome assembly GCA_020205615.1 of Panax quinquefolius. Taxonomy (NCBI): domain Eukaryota; kingdom Viridiplantae; phylum Streptophyta; class Magnoliopsida; order Apiales; family Araliaceae; genus Panax; species Panax quinquefolius. The sequence goes on along the minus strand of CM035174.1, from coordinate 101,568,392 downwards.
TCAGTTCCATCTCTTCTCTAAGCTCCATTGAAGTTCAACATCCACAATAAAAAGGTCAAAAATGTATTAATTTAAAATAAGGACTAAAATTTATACACTACGTACGTATGAGTGTGCCACAATTAATTACTCCATTCATTCATTTTAATTGACGTTGTAGTAGAAAACACAAAATTAAGAAATGTATTAATTAAAATGAATATAAAATATCAATATTATCTTTCAAAATTTATTTCGATAAACAAATTAATATTTAATAGAGGAATGAATATATAGAGAGGTAAAGTACTAATTAGTCATTTATACTTTTTTACAATTTATAAATGACAAATAAAAAAGAATAAATTAATTTCGCTCTCCGGAAATTAAAAAAAAAAAAAAAAACGGAGGGAGTAGAAGATATATATGGGTGGGTGTGTTTGAAATGGACAATCAGGAAAACCACATTTTTGTCCTTTGACAAACATTTACTGCAGTATTTAAATCCATCGGATTACTTGTCAAAATGAAGAAAGAGAGGAGTAATCTTGAAATAGACAAGCATCTTCATGAGCAAATATATTTAGGTGTCAAAATGAAGAAAGAGAAGAGTAATCTTGGAGTAATTAATATGATATATTTTAATGTTATGATCTAAATAAATAAATAAATATATATATATATATATATATATATATATATATATATATATATATATATATATATATATGAGCTTGGTGGACGTACTATGCAAAAGCATACTATATATTATTATTATAGAACGTATATACATTGTATGTATCGATGTTTATAGAGTATTAACTAATTAATCAAATTACGTTGTTATTATTTAACTAACTTTTTGACTAATGACTAACCAACCATTAACAAACCTCAACCAGAAAAGCTAAAATATATAATTAATGACTACCGATTTAAGTAAATTAATTCAAAACTCGATTCTTTTCCACTTAGAAAAGAGAAAATCTCATCATTCCAAATGAAAATGCATGCATTTATCCATCCCTGTAAACTTAGCTTGATTAATTACTCCTTCATTAAATTAAACTATATTTTAACATTCTTCGTCGTAATATTAATTAGATTAATGTTTAGAAATATAACTAATTAGATTTATTTACATCAAAATCGATAGAATTTTCCTTGTTAATTTCTACATGTTTATTTTCATTTTCTTTAATTTCCTCCGCGCTCGAACTTACTTCAAAAATATTAGAAACACCGATTAAAATAAGACGCGAATATTCTTTATTTTATATATGTACGTATATGTGGGATTAGATTTTGGTGTAAGAAGTTTAGAGTTGGTGCATACATGATTCAGTAATTAAAATGTTATCCTCAACAAATTTCCCTTGAAGCCACCACGTAAAAGTAATAATGGTTGATAAAAATAATAGTAGTAATAATTTACAATACCATAGCAATATTAAAGTATATTATAACTATGTATGTGGGATATTATTGGTACGTTGTTCCTGTATAATATATTAATTAAATTAAATTAATACAGATTTTGACCTCTAGATCGAAGTGTTAGCCCAAGGTTGCTTATAACAATAAACAAGCGACATCACGGTGCTACTGTTCGTCAATGAGAAGATAAAGAGAAGGTAAGATATGGTGGAAATTTAAATAATTTTGCTTCGTCATTGTGTTACATATATACCTCATTGGCTTCATAACCAAGTATACTATATAACTATATATGTCAAAATTTAAGTTGAAAATGTAGAGCAAGGCCAAAGACTAAAGTCCAAATATATATTTTGGTACTGGCATATATAATTACGCTAATTAAATATATCAACTATCAAGATCAAACTTGGACTTGGTTTCCTCAACTTGCTTTTTTCTTCTTCTAAGAAACTTCCTAAATTAACTCAGCTTTTGAAGGTGTTTGAAATTAAGTTGAATGATATATTTTAATTTAGGTTGAAGAAAAAAATAAGTTTGTATGTTTTTTGGGTACTACTTTAGAATTCGACGGATTTATAAATGCTTTTCTTCCATTTCAATATTCCACTTTAATTATTGCAATTTACCACGAATATTTTTATTTCCCCATCATTATTGAATATATATCAATTTTAATATGGCAGTTCATCATGTGCTTTTGACATCTTTGATTATCCCCTGGCCCGCTTAAAGTATAGGGTACGTACCGCATTATAATTTATATCAATCAAATATTTTGGTTTTAATTTAATTTAAATAGTTCTTTTAACAAATTACTTAAACGACCTCATGCATGCATGATTTCCACAACACATATATCCTCTATCTTTTAACTTGAACATATAAATTAATAGCTAGCTTCTTTTCTCTTACACAAGTAATTAAACTCCAACTAACTTAAGAACAAAAAAAACAATGAAGTAGGAAGAGTAAAAAAATATGCATTATATAAGTTGTACCATATCTCTGACTTTGCTACAGTACTCTAAGTTAATAAATCTATTTTCAAATGACAGTCATCAACTTCAACTATATATGCATCTTGTTTCAACTCACCTTAATTAGTCCTTATATATATATATATATACTCTTGTTCTAGCTTTGTAGGTGCACGTTAATGGAAAAAAAATGCATCCGGATATAGCACAATCTATTCAAACAGTTCTTCATTAGAAGATTGATGAATTATATAAAAATTAAACAATCGACCAATTAAATAATCACATTTTACACGGAAATTAAGTTTAATTTCTTGCTTGCATGTATATCCGTTTGGTGGATTAAACTTGTGTCTGTCTTTAATTTAATTTTCATGCAAATTAAGATTAATAGCAATTATTAATTGTTCAATTACATTTGGTAGATCACTACTTAATTATTTATAGTAATGTAGAAGAACGTCTTTCCAGAAGGAAGTACTATTGGCTTGATCACCATCAACAAATTTCTCCAAAACCTCAAAGATATTGTCGGAGTTGGTTGAATCGGAGGGGATGTTTGTAGGCTCCATACTGTCCATTTCCTTGGTATTGGAACTTTCCGGAAGCTGATTTTCAGTTTGATGAGTAATATTGCATGCAGCACCACTTGAGCTATTAACATTGTTAAATATTTGTGGGCTAAAGAATTCAAATGAGTTTGTGATTGGAGAAATCATGTCCTGATCATTTGGAGTATATATATTAAAGGCCGGTTGTTGGGGAGGATTAATCATGGGGTTGATTATTGCTTCACTCGTGATCACTCCATAAAATTGGTTAAGATAATTATATGATCCCAGGAGATTATTCACGTCTACTACTTCAATATTTGGGAAAGAAGGACTCACATTTATGGCCTGCAATAGGTTATGTAAAAGTTGGATTTTGGCTAGTAGTTGAGTGGGATCTGAATATTGTAACCTCCTAAGAGGATCGTTAATATTATCCAAAGGGTTCATCAACTGTGAAAGATTAGCAAGAAGGAAATTGAGATTAAGAATTGGGTTGTGGGTTTTTGGATCAATTCCCATATGTACAAGCTTCTTCCGAATATAAGTGTTCCAAAAGTTCTTGATTTCATTATCAGTCCTTCCCGGTAGATGGGCAGCAATTTGGGACCACCTACAATTAATTAATTAAGCACGCACATGAAATAATCACTCAGCTCAAAATTGTTTTTAAATAACAAGAAATTATATGTTGATATATGTTGGTTCGTGATATTTCTCCTATTGGACCGAATGAATTGGGCCTACATATTCGATTAGTCCAATTTCGGCTTCATTATTGGGTGTTGACATTATTGGATCTAAATACCGACTTTATTATCTTTTATTAAGTTCTTCTAATATCGAGACCCAATCATTGGTACGACCATCCATCATATATTTAAATATCTACATTCTTTGACTTGAATGATGAAAAAGCAATGACTACGATTAGAGAACTCCGCCATGCATTAATGTGGATGGGATTATAATCGTACGGTGTGGAAAAATGGACCAAAAAGCGATTGGATAAACTATATGCGATCGATTGGACCCATCGGATCGAGGGTGTGTCGTAATAATAGTGGGTGCAATTGTAATGTCAAAGAGAGAGTATAACTTAGCAAAGAAAGTCTTCATAAAGAGTGCACGCCTAATACACTTCTTCATTCATAATCACATATACACAGAGAATTATTTTTCTCTCTCAAGACACTGTGACATTATATTCCTCCATTGTTTAACCTTGTGAACACGTGATATCTTGACTCTCATTTGCCGAGCTATCCCCGACCGGAACCGCGTAATCGAAGCTTGTGGTGTTTATCGTGTTTCTTGTCAGATCGATGCGTCTTACGTGATTGGGGCGTGGCGGAAGATCCTGGCGTTAACATTGGCGCTAAGAGGAGGTTTTTCTAGTGTTCTTGAGCTATCAATCACAATATTTCCGGTTGTTCTACATCGGAAGTTATGGCACCAATCAGGGAGTTCTCGTTCGAGATCCCACGGCAAAGCCCGAAGATGGTTGGTCTTTGTTCGATAAAGAGCGGGGATCATGACCGGGCAAGTAAAGAAAGGCACCCCGCCGTATAATTCGACATCGGGTGGTCAAATGATAAAGATGATGGTCGAAGCAGAGTAGATGAAGACCCAACAGCCATTTCCTGTTTGACCGAAGAGGGTAATCTGCCCTATTGGTCTTCGGGATGATGGTCGAAGCAGAGTAGATGAAGACCAATGACCATTTCTGTTTTAATCAAGAGGGTAATCACGCCTATCGGTCTTCGGGATGATGGTCAAGCGAGTAGATGAAGTCCCAAATGACCATTTTCTCGATTGATCAAGAGGGTATCCCGCCTATCCGCTTTCGGGATTATGGTCGCAGCAGACGAAGAGATCGATCCAGGGAGCCTCGCACTCGAGTCTGAAATAAGGCATACCGCCTCGAGTATCCTCATCACCGTGACGAGAGTTTCACCAAGTATATCCAAATCACACTCCAGAGAATCCACCGGGGCACACCGCCATGTAGATACTTTTCTTCCGAGATGCCTGTCTAAAGGCGTGTCGAGTTCAGATTCAAAGACAAAAAATGCATCCATATTCCTAAGCATCCGAAGAGGATACCTCATCCTAGGGGTTCTCGGGACTATGACACAAACGAATGAGGGAGCAATTCAAGAATATATTCACCCGAGAATGCAAAAAGGTACGCTTTGAGTGTTCTCATGCACAGTGAAGGACTCCGTCACCAAAGCGGATCAATAAGCGCCTTCTTGGAAATTCGACACTTCAGTAAAATATTTCCAAAGTCGGTTGACATTATGGTTTTGACAATTCTTTTCGAAGCTAATAATAGTTAAAGAGAAGCGAAATCTGACAAAGCCATTGCAGCTTCTTGACGTGAAGCGAGCTCGTGGGACATTACATGCAGATGGATATTCTATTTTGGACATCGATCTGATAAAGAAATATCAAGAGGGTCGATCACAATAACAATTCTGCTTCTTCGATGCATTATCGAAGTTAGCCACTTCTGATGCTTATAACTTTGATGGCGGATGGCGTCTTTCCTTCGGGATCAAAAATGGCAAAGAAAACCAATTACAAGAGTGTCAACTTTGTTCTCATTGATGAGAATCTTTATCGAAGGACCTTTTTCGTCATCATTACTCAAACATTTGGTTCCATCCAAGGCGAGTATGTTCTTCGAGAAATTCACAAAGACATCTCGTGGCGATCATTTTGACCCAAGTTGTTGGCCTATAAAGCACTTGGCGGGGATATTCATGAAAGAACCCGTGGAGTCAAAGATGCATGATGATTGGCTCATCCACATTCACTTTTTGCACTATCGATCCTCAGTCCTAAGGTCACTATGGTGTAAGGAGGTATGGTAGGACTCGTCAAGCCCATTCGATGGTAGCCCCAGGTCCTTTTGATCCTATATTGATCTTATCAGGGTGGTAAGTCAATGGTCACTATTGGTCCAAGGTCACTTATGGTGTAAGGAGGTATGGTAGGACTCATTGGCCATTCGATGGTAGCCCAGGTCCTTTTGATCCTATATTGATCTTGCTCGAAATTGGTAAGTCAATGGTCACTATTAGTCCAGAAGGTCACTATGGTGTAAGGAGGTATGGTAGGACTCGGCTGGCCATTCGATGGTAGCCCCTGTGTCCTTTGATCCTATATTGATTTTACCAGGGTGATAAATCAATGGTCACTATTGATCCTTATATCTTGATCCTTATATCTTGATCCTTATATCTTGGTCCTTATATACTTGTTCTACCCCGAGTGATAAGCAAGGTTTCGATGGTGCAAGGAGGATCATCCAAATTCACCTCACACATGACCGATCTCACACTTCGGAAACGATAAGTATACATTACTTTATTTTGTTCAAGTGTTGAGTTCGGTTCATTCAATATTGTTCATTAAATTCTATCCATTAAATTCATTCACTTCATTTCATAAATTAAGCGTTATCGCCTTATCTAGTTCATGTCCTAAGTTAAGTTCATACAATTTAATTGATACTGAATTATTGACAAGAAATGTTCATTCAGAAGTAATAAGGCATGAAGTTGATATTTTAAATATTAACTGTTCACAACAAGTTAGAATTTTTACAGAAAGTTCTATGACTAAAGATAAGGAGAGAGTCATCCTCGAGCTTCTTCCTTGTCATCGTCACCATCTAAAGAGTCTAGAAGAGATGGATCTACCTTGGCCCGAGCTTTTTCTTGCCTTTACTTCGGCAGATTTCATACCCTTTGGCATACATATGGACGATCTTATTGTTCAAATTTTTACGGATTTTCTCAGTATTCGCCTGTATCTCCTTACGAAAGTCTTCGATCGCTATGCATCCCAATCTCTGGGGGCTGCTCTTTGAGCTCTTCTTCGAGCTTCCTGACGATGTACCGAGATGCTTTGATCCTTTAGCTTGACGGATCGGCATTTATATCGGTGATGACGAATGAGAGTGGCCTTGGTCGCTTTTTCGGTTCTTCTTTGACCTTGTCGATATCCTTCCGAAGGCATTCATTGTTGAGAAGAACAATGTCAAGGTTGATTCTTTCCTTTTGCCAAACATAAACTTCGAGAATGGCTTTTTCCTTCTAGATTATCTTGACATTCTTCTTGATTATATTACCTTGATTATCTTGACATTCTCTTCTTGTATTATCTTGAGATATTATCTTGATATCTTCTTGACATTCTTCTTGATTATCTTGGTAGATCCTTTTCGGCTTCTTTGTATTTGGGACGGAAAAACACGAAGACAATGTTTACTTGCAGATGACCAATATTAATCGATCAGTTCAGACTGATGGTTAAATCTCAATTTTCTTTAGTCTGGTATATCACTCCTTCACTCATCGGTTCCATGATGGAATTATTGCCGAACCGATGATCATCGATGTCGCCATGACTTGAACCTAGATTGAGAAGAGAATGGTTTTTTGTGGCGAAGGTTTGGGTTGTTCGAAGGCGGTGAAATATTTGTTGTTGTATGTTCTCTTTGAAGCGGGCTCTTTAAATGGACTTCCAATCTTAATTGATGTTGCCATTTGATATTCACCATATGGGCTTGATAGTCGTATTTTTGGGCCTTCATTGGTCTTATATTACTTCCTTTTATCCTCAAGTGACGTTATTTATAGTTTCTATTAAACCTCTGTTTAATAGAAAACTAGGGGCAAATGTTGGGTCGTGATATTTCTCCTATTGGGCCCGAATGGATTGGGCTACATATTCGCTAGTCCATTGGGTCTTCATTATTGGGTGTTGACATTATTGGATCTAGTCTCTTTATTATCTTTATTAAGTCCTTCTAATATCGGATTCAATCGGTAGGTCGACCCATCATATATTTAAATATCTACATCTTTGACTTGTAATGATGAAAAAGCATGACGGTTGACTAGAGAACCCGCCATGCATTAATGTGGATGGGATTATAATCGGTACTACGGTGGAAAGCTTGATGACCAAAAGCGGTGGATAAACTATATGCGATCGGTGGGAACCCATCGGATCAAGGGGTGTGTCGGGTAATAGTGGGTGTACACCGTAATCCAGCAAAGAGAGTATAACTTAGCAAGGAAGTCTTCATAAAGAGAGTGCGCTTCTAATACACTTCTTCATTCATAATCACATACACGAGAGAATTATTTTTCTCTCTCAAGACACTAGCATTATATTCCTCCATTTGTTTAACCTCGTGAACACGTATCTTCGACTCTCACGCCGAAATTATCCTCTCAACGAACCGGGCGCCGTCGAGCATGTGTGTTTATCGTGTTTCTTGTCTTGCGAGATCGAGGCGTCTTTACGTGATTGGGACGTGGCAGAAGATCCTGGCGTTAACAATATATATATGAGAAATTAATTAAGAATGATTAATAGTAAATAATTCATATATACTTGTTTCCAATAACAGAATGGAGGTTGATAATTAGAGCTTCTTCTTCATCAGAGAATTTTCCTCTCTTAATATCTGGCCTTAGATAATTATTCCACCTTAGCCTACAACTCTTTCCACACCTGTTCAAGCCGGCACAATTGGGAAGTGCTCTCCATTTTCCATGGCCGTGTTTTTTGATATAATCAATCAGTAATTGATCCTCTTCCGGAGTCCATGGCCCCTTCTTCAAACCAACACCATTTCCATTTCGAAACGGCGACCTAACCATCCTAATTGCCAAGATACAAATTAAGAATAAATGAAAAAAACAAACTAAACGAAGGATTTATTTGTTTTAAACAGTGACTCATAAGGTAACAATGCTCGACAAGTATTTTTCTTTTTTCTTTGTGGAGATTAATTTGATGGCTTTAATTTATAGACTTATAGTGCATGCATATGGGAGGCGTAATTCAAACGTTAAGATCAATTTTAAATTTTGTACTTAGTATTAATTATTTAGGAGGCTACTGACATGGAGATTAGGGTTAGGTAATGCTGGTGTCATTTATGTAGATGGTTCAAATTAAGGTGAATTTTCGTTATATTAAGAAAAAGGCCACCACTTTTTATAATTCACATTTTGTATATTAATTAACTATGATTTTAATGCCATTTTAGAGAAATTCATTTGGTTATTACTGGATGATGTAGTACTTCTACTGTTCGAGAGACCTAGTATGTAGTAGTTTTTGAGTTATTTTGCATGCATGCATGCAGAAATTATATTTTATTTCCCTCAAAAAGCTCATGTCTGTGTTATTGGTTTTAATTCGTGCTTTCCCTTTTCCATTTAAATCCACATGTTGCCAGTGAGTCCATCTATAGATATGTAATTGATCGGCATGTGTCTACTCGGAACAAAAGTTGACAAACTTTTGTTGGAATATAAATCATTAACGCTTGCTATTTAAGAAGATTTTTTAGTTTTTAATTACTGGTATCGGTTACTACTTCATTTCCTAAAAGTCTTCAGGTGGTACATTTTCTTAATTAGATCCAAATATCAAATACTAAACAGTAATTATTATCCAGAAACTTATTCAAAGTTGATAGGATTTCTTAATGTTAGATATTTTATTGATATAATATAACACGGTACCTACCTATTATTGAAGTATCCAAATCAAAATCAAATGATAATGATGACGAAATCAGGAAGTTTTAGCACTGGGATCAAAATTATTAGTAAATTATAAAAAATTTGACGGGGTTAGGGACGGTCCTAAAACAATTCTTTTTCTTACTTTATACTTTCGGATCGCATAAACGCATCCAAATATCCAATTTAATAATCTTAACAAAAAAAATCATGATTGATTTAAAACAAACCGAGGTTGAGAAATTGAAGAGAGTAATTTCATTACTGCAAAGCACAAGGCTATGAGAGAGTCACAGAGAATAAAATCGCCTCTCAGCCTCCACACTCTCGGCTAGCCAATCACCAAGATTCCATTCCACCCACTCAAAAAGACTTTAATGGTTCACCTGTCATTTTTTGAGCCAATCAAAAATTGAGTGAATGTCAAAAATTGAGTGGGGTAAAAAAAAAATTAATTGATTTTAAAAATTGAGTGGGGTCAATTGACCCCACATTTCTAGCTAGCTTCGCCACTGGTTGTCTCTCAAGTTATATATTGAGTCTACAAGTCTTAGTTTTGTGTGACGTAATTTTAAGCAAACACGTGGACAATTTTAATTGGGTGACGTGGAGCATGTGAGCCGTTGGGCCTACACACAGTGGCGGAACCAGAACAAAACTTGAGGGGGGGGCAAATTTGAGAGCGGTTACCTGAGGTCGGGAGCAACGACGTGTAGGAATTGAAGCGAAATAATAGATGGCTAAAACTAAGCAGGCGTTAGAGAGGAAGAAAAAGTTGGCAGAAAAAGTGGCCGCTAAAGTGATTTTTTTTAACTGATGAAGCACTCAAACAATTTTAGTTAACTTATAACTCATGTATGTACATCAATTTACAGAGAGAACCCGTTAATTTCCATGTTTTAACCAAATTAATCTCTTTATGGCATTTATACAAATACATGGTATCAATATAAACAAATAATCACTCCACCTCCCAATTCCGATATTCATTTCCCTTCATTTATAAAAACCCCAAAACCACCCCCATATATTCTATAATATACACACGTCCTTTATATCCCACTCTTATTTTCGAAACCCCCATTGACATAACCCTCCCTCTCTCTCTCACACACACACACACTTACTAATTTCCCTTTCTTTCTCTCTCACACACACTCACCCCCCCTCCTCAAAAACACTCTCAAATTTAGCCAAAAATCAATAAATATCTGAGAGACTCATGACTTCCACTCTCTCTCCGACATGAGTCCGGCTTGAACTCACCACAACCACCACCTCTCCACTGGCCATCGACGTGGTGGAGTCAATGGAGATGAGGATCCAACGGCTCATATCCGAGAACTCGTTATGAAGCCTCCGCCCCGCCCCCCTCCTCTCGTTATGCAGGACCGTCCAAGGCTCTGGGGCAAATGCCCCCCCCGCCCCCCCTAGTTCCGCCACTGCCTACACATAAATGGTGTCTGCTCTAATACCCTATTGAAGCATTCAACTCAAAATCAATTGATAATAAATGAAGTAACTTCTCAAATTATATATTGAATCTCCATGTCTTAGTTGTCCGATGTAAAACTTTATATCTCAACACGTACTATATATCACCATTAAAAGGAGAAAAAAAACGTAAGCAAATAATTTCATTTTCCTTGGTATATATAATTATGAGTTTTCATGAATTAAATTTAAAGCCTTTATCTAATTAACTTTGATGCATTTGCCATCATCAAATTAAGCCGTAATCATTTTTGTCATTTACTTATTTTTTCTTCTTCATAATTTAACAATTTTAAATATATGTTTCGCTTTAATTTTGATATTTTCTTATTCCATCCACAGCAGTTTCTAGCTACCCTCTGAATGTTGATGTTGAACGAATCATTCATTCCCCATTCCCCAACCACCAACACACAAACTTACAAACTTTTTCGTTATTTTTAAGAGCAAGGTAATTTAGTCAGCCCCCTCTTTCTGCAGAGCTTCATTCAAATTCAATATGCATTTTGTTTGTTTTTATTTGTGAAGACGAGTAAAATATACTGATATTGATATATAGTAGGAAAACCAATCTATTTGGATCTTGAAAGGAATTAATTATCTTAAAATGATAGACGCAGGACATTAAATTAATATACTCCCTAGTCCCTAGCTTGTTCATGCATAAAAAAAATCTCATTTGCAAAACAAAATTGTTGCACACGTACGAGTTCTTATCTTATTATTATTAATGATATAAAATGATGCAACGTTCTTAAATTTATGACCACAATTTCGTATATAAATGTATTTTTAACTTTTGAAACTAATTAATTGATACTCTATATATTTCACAAAAAAGTGTACCCATTTGATTTTTCTCAAACCAATTTGCGAAATATATTTTGCAAATTAATCAAGATCAAGATCAAACTCAAACTCAAACAAATATATATATATATATATATATATATATATATATATATATATATATATATATGTCGACGGCTGTAGAGCAAGAGGTCAAAGTACGCAACTTTAGTTTGATTTATTAATCTCACCAAACATTTAACGAATATATATCAACCACAACAAGTGATGATATATATATATATATATATATATATATATATATATATATATATACACACACACACACACAAAGCACATCAAGGTCAAATATGTAATATTGTTCTTCTGCAATAAGAAATAAATTAATTGTTAATGGAGTTTTATTAACGCAACTAAAATGCATGGCAGACAAGTCCCTGATATCGTAAATTGTCAACCTTGTTATATATGAGCTTATAATTTATAATTGAAGGAGGGTTTTGCCCTCTAATGAGAATGTAAAACATACTAGCTAGCTATAAGCTAGGTAGCTATGATCGATCTGTTTATTTGAACAGCTTAAAGTTAAGTTTATGCTAATTATTGGTGGCATTGAATTGGACCACAAATCTAATCCAATAATAGATTTTATTGGGCCTCTTTGTCGAAGTTAATGCTATGAATTCGGATATTCTTTCTTTGAAGCCTAAGAGATGACTCCACCACCAAAGGTTCTTGCTTAGGATTTGGGACCTATTAAGTCAAGAAATCAGTTACAATATCACAATATAATCTCATAATTAATTACATATATCATAATTATTATTAAAATATCAATAATTAATCGAGTTTCGAGAAAATAAACTTCTCGAACACCAACCATATAAGAAAGCAATACAGTCATGAACCATGCATATTGATATTATATCTACAGTTGCTAGTAATTTTTCATTCGCAGTTGTCTTTCCTTTGTCTGTCAAAACATTAATAATTTATGCTCCGAAAGATCTTGCAAGAATCATATATAACCTCCAAAAATATAGAAAACGCAGGAACTGATGATCATCTCAAAAGGCATGGAGGTGATATATCATTTGATATGAGTTTAGTCTAAACAATTATATACTTCCCTTATTATGAAAAAAAAACAAAAAACACTAGAACATATTGGTTTATGTTCGTTACATTTGATGTTGCTGCTGTAGCCTGATTAACCTCAAGTATGCACCATCCTTGTTCTCTACAAGAGAAGTATGAGTCCCTTGCTCTACAATCTTTCCATCTAGTAAAACTGATATTTGATCCGCGTTTTTAATGGTGGATAGCCGATGTGCCACCACGATTGTTGTTCGATTCTGCATCAACCTGTCCAAAGCTTGTTGAACCGTGCGCTCAGACTCCATATCGAGAGCACTAGTGGCCTCATCTAGTAACAAAACTGCTGGATTCTTTAGAACTGCACGCGCAATGGCTACCCTTTGCTTCTGCCCACCAGACAATTGCACCCCTCTTTCTCCAACTTTAGTTGAGTAGCCCTCAGGAAGAGCACTGATGAAACTATGTGCGTTGGAAAGTTTTGCAGCTTCTATTACTTCTCCCTCGGACGCTCCCTCTTTACCATAAAGAATGTTTTCGTATATTGATGTTGCAAACAGAGCCGGTTCTTGCTGGACGAGCCCAATGTGTTTCCGAAGAAACTTAAGCTTCAGCTTTTTGATGTCTTTGCCTGAAAGAATTTAAACAGATGCTTGCTAGATCAGACTTATCAAAAAATTATGAAAGTATGCAAAAATAAAATAAAAAGTATTCTCTGTCACTTGAAGTTAAATGAGTTGTGATCAGATTTTGTCAAGAATCTTACCATCAATCATTACTTTGCCGGCCAATGGGTCATAAAATCGAAGAATAAGAGCGAGTACAGAGCTCTTTCCGGATCCACTTTGCCCTACAAGTGCCATGGTTTTGCCTGCATGCACTCTAAGGTCAAAGTCATTGAAAATCAAAACATCTGGCCTTGAAGGGTAGCTAAACTGGACACCCCTCAGCTCGATTGTACCCTCCACTCTAGTTAGTTCCTCTCCAACATCACCCACTACCTCGGTTTTCCGGTCCAACACCTCAAAAACTGATGCGACCATTTGGTTACCTTTGAGAAGGTCTGGTGCCATTGCCAGTGTTTCGCCCATGGCTAATGCCGTGACAATCAAAACCATAAATGCCTTCATAATGGATTTAAAGCCAGAAAGCCCCTTTCCCATCAAAACAGAACCGTACCTATGCAGAGTTTAATTAAAGGGACAAAAAAAGGGATAATTTTGAAGGTTCTATATGATACCTCAAATTTATATATTAAAACCACAAAACTTTCAACATTTATTATTGCAAAAGGTTGAATTAAGGGCTGTGGACACATACCATAAGGCTAGGCCATAGGATGAAAAGATGAAGAACTGAGAGATTCCATACAATATGCCAGCAATTTGACCGCGATTAAATGAATGCTTTGAAGGATCAACAAGCTCGCAAGCATAAAGGTCTAGTACCTTTTCCTCAGAGCAGAATGCAGCAATTGTGCGCATGTTACTCACTGCCTCACCAGCAAGCATGTTAGCTTTAAGATAGGCTTTGCTCAAGTTGCCACCATACCCTTGCATGAAGAGTTTCTGAAAGAAAAACAAGAAAAATCATCCAAAGGAAGTAATCAAACATATATAAACAGAACAATGAACAAATTTACAAGGGTCAATGCACTTGGAAACTACAGATATAGATTAATAAACTAACAACACTGCAATTGAAAAGTGGTAAGAGAGACAAACCTCACCGATGTGACCACTAATGATCAATGGATATGTGGCAATGACAACAAGTGTGAGCCTCCAATTCAAGATAAAGGCGATGATGAATGAGGTGACAACCAAACCTATATTCTGTATTAGAATTGAAGAGCGATCAACAACTACAGTTTGCAGTAAAGTTGCATCACTCTCTAAACGTGATGCAAGCATGGAACTTGTGTGTTCTGTATCATCAAACCATCCAATCTCATTTCTCAAAATGGCTGCAGGAAAATATAACTGAGAATTTAGGCAAGAGAAAACTTTCATGATCAAGAGATGAGTATATTTCTGCCTTTGAATAATGCAGGGGTCTTTGGAGATAATATAATTATAGTCTCTTTTTGGGGTTTATTTTACTATATAAAACCATTTTTTTTATAATATGGAAATTATATGAAACATTTTGAAAGAATCAATTGTTTAAATCTTAAAATTGGTCTACTTTGTAACAAAATAGCTACCATGTGTATACTTGTTGATTGTTATAGAATATAGATCCACGGCTATATAAATTTACAAAGAGTAGCATAGAAACAAAAGTGATAAAGATTATGATAGTCACGTTGTTACCAGAAAACATTCGTTCACGTACACGAAGGGTAAGCCGCTCTCCCATTATTCCAAAACTGAGATGTTCAATGGCATGAAGAATAACACTTAAGACAGCACCTCCGCAAAAAAGGAGTGAGATCTTCTTGACTTCACGCCGTGTTGTGTCCCAGTCCATGTAATAAGCCACAAGAGCTTGAGTGATCCCAAGAGCAAAGAGAGGCATCAGGGATCCAGCAAAAAGTGCACTAATGGTACCAGAAACACCATACATCCAGTCAGGACCAACCATGGAAACCAATCTTCCAAAGGAAATGTGTGATGACTTAACAGACTCTGCTCCATCAACACTAATTTTGCTAACAGATTCTCTATCCGAATGAAAGCTCGCACCATGACTTCTTGTTGTTGTGTGGGATAATTCACGTGAATATTTAATGCTGCAAGTTGAATTATCAGGGGGAAGAAAGAGATGTCAATACACATATAAACATATTAGTAATGATTCAGTATCCAGAAGAAGAAAAAAAAGGCTTCTTCAGGAAATGGATTAGGAACCTGAGTGGTTGTCCCATTGTAGAACTATGTGAGGGGAGACGTTGCAAGGAAGCTGCCTCCTGAAGTTGAACAAGCGATAAATATGCTCCATGTGGTTTTGAAATAAGCTCTTCATGGCTCCCAGTCTCCACTATCTTCCCATTTTGAACAACAGCTATCACATCTGCATTTCTAACGGTAGAAAGTCGATGCGCAACAACTACAGTTGTTCGTCCAAACATCACACGATCAAGCGCTTCTTGCACACTCTTCTCAGATTCAGCATCAAGTGCACTTGTAGCTTCGTCCAACAGAAGGATCGAAGGATTTTTCACTATGGCACGAGATATTGCAATTCTTTGCTTCTGTCCACCAGATAGTTGTATCCCTCTTTCCCCCACCTGCAAATTGACCTCTAGTATTACTTCTTTAGAAGTGTCAATTTTATTCTTTCAGAAAGATCACGGGAAGATACATATAAAATGTTCACTATGAGTTTGTCTCCGATGTCATAGTTAAAATGAGAAACAGTCACGTCAAGTAGTACAAATCAAATATTAGAAGTTATACATAGCTGAATACTTGAAGCGAAGTCCCAAGACTGAACTCACGCTCATTTTCCTCCACACTTTATATGGCTTCCAAGACCAGCAAGAAATTAAAAAATGAACCTTTAAAAGTTACAATAATATTAAAACATTCATTTTCCTCCACACTTTATATGGTTACCAAGGAATGAAAACTATTAACAGCAGCAAAGTAAATCAGTACCTGAGTTTCAAATCTTTCAGGAAGGTTGTTAATAAACGCAATTGCCTCTGAAAGTTTTGCAGCACGTGTGATCTCTTCAAGAGTGGCATCATCTTTCCCGTAGAGAATGTTCTCCCTAATGGTTGTAGCAAAAAGGGAAGGCTCTTGATTAACTAACCCAATTTGTTGCCTAAGCCACTTGAGATCAAGTTCCCTGATATCAACTCCATCTAGTAGAATCTGTCCCGAGAGAGGCTCATAGAAGCGTTCAATCAAAGATATAACTGTGCTCTTCCCAGATCCACTTCCTCCCACAAGTGCTACAACCTTTCCAGAAGGAATATCAAGAGAGAGCTTATTTAAAATCACCACATCAGAACGAGATGGGTAGCTAAAGTACACGTCCTTAAATTGGATGTGCCCATTCAGTTTATCCAATTTTCCACCTGTTTTTGAGCTAATTTTGGTGGCTGTATTCCTCTCTATCATTTTAAAAATTGGAACGGCAGCACTCTTTGCTCGGAGAAATGCAGTAATGTTTGGGGCTGCCTGCCCGAGTGACCTGAAATAGTCTTGATATCACTGTCCATGAAACTAGAATATAAAATCCATGGAGATGGTAGCATGAATCTGTGCACTCGGCAGTCATATGAGTAACATCTGACATGTAATATATGTGGAGAATATTCATCTCATTTAACACTAGTTTTGGCTACTGTATGTACATTTTTTCAAATGCAGTACTTGGTTTAACAAGGTACACAAGAATGCTGTGATTATAGGATTATAATATTTTCTTGTTAGTGCATTTCTATACTGTCTCGTTCTCTAAAATGGAATGCCGAAAGAAGAGGATTTATTTATTTTTGGAAGGGGGTGGGGGAACTAATATCTGAAATGTAATAAAAGGGAAATACTTCTAACAAATAACTATAAATGGCATGAATAAATCATTTTAGATTTGGAAGAAAATGTGAATGGTCTCAATTTGCATGGAGAGTAGGAATGCAAGACACAAGTATTAATAACACACACCTCTAATAAAAAATTATTATCATTGATGCATAGAACAAGAATGATATATATATATATATATATATATATATATATATATATATATAAGAGAGAGAGAGAGAGAGAGAGAGAGAGAGAGAGAGACTCACATGCTTGCAATAAAAACATTGAGCATGGTGGTGAAAGATTCTCCGCCATTGGCGATACCCTTGTGAACAATAATGCTAGTGAACCAAACAAGCAATGACCATGAAATGAAAACTACACAGTGCAAGCTGCCAAGCCCCAGACCTTTGGTTAACCCTGCTTTCTTCCCATACTTGTAAGTTTTCAGCAATGCTGCTGTGTATGATTTCACTGCCTTTTCTTCTCCTGCAAATGCTTGAACTGTTCTCACATTTCCAATTACCTAAAAATTGCATGCTAACAAAATCATGAGTGGTTTATTTGTATACCTAAGAATTACGCAGTAAATTACTCTTTTTTTTCACAATCAAGAATAATTATGAATTATATGCGATCGCATTTCTATAACATGAAAATTGCCTTCTTTTGCACAGATGTTTTTAGAGAATCATGTTTTAAGAAATTTTTACTATGCACTTTATTTGCATACTAGTGTTTCCATCTCACACCCATAATTAAAAAACACTGCAAACTGAATTGAATATTACAGTTGATAGTATCTTAATATTCAATAACTTATCTTCAAAAAGGAGATCATGACATACCATAGTATTAATGACAGTAAATAAGCTTCACTATCTTCAAAGTTACATTTTCTTAAACCTTTAGTAATAGGTTCAAAAAAGTTTTTTATTAACATTTTTGGTGAAAAACAGAACACAGGCTACATTGACTCCAATGACATTAATGAAGACAACTTGTAGTGGTCACCAAATTATTCAAGCTATAGGTTTTGAAATTGAGCTTTCTATAACACTGACAGAACTGACATCAATGGGGCAACTAATATTGTATCAGTGTATAAGTTTATCTATTAATATATTCATTTTGACCGGTTGAAATCAACATGTTTTACAAGGAAAATGATATATATTGCAAATGTTTACGTTGATTTTTCGATTATATATGTATTAGGGGTAATCCCAGAGATATGTAATAAATAGGGTCGTATAATAAATTCATATCAATTTATGGCAATACATAAATGCCCAAATTGATTTGCATACCTAGTAGCATAGCTTATAATGTTTTTTAATAAATTCATATCAATTTAGAATATTAAAATTTCGGAAAATGTATCGCTAGGATAGAGTATTGGGAGATTAAGGTAAGGAGGTACCTCTTCAGCAATTTCACCGGCTTTGACATAGGATTTGTGGACTCTGGCAATAAGACCAGTAGCAATGTAAGCATAGACACCACCAGCAAGAGCGATTAAGGGTACAATGGAGAGGGTGACCAGACTAATTTGCCACAGCATTATGAACCCAATTGCAAATCCTACTATAAATCGGCTGATGTAGTGCATGAAGTTTCCCACCTGCAACACACCCATTTAGCCATATTTCCATCTCCGTCAAAAAATTAATGTTGTTGTGTGTTTGCATGGTGTTTTGACAATAACTGTTATTACTAATCAATGGTGCTCTGGCCTCTGCGATGAGTCAGTGACTCAGTAGAAGCCTGGTTGAGTTTTACATTTTTTATTTGTATTTGTATTTTTATTTTTTTTGAAGTTGTTAGCGAGTAAGGGAAGGCAATGAAGAAATAAACTAGCGAATTTCTTTTTAAATATTTAGAATGAAAATCTTAATCCAAATAGTAGGAACCCTTGGGTCATTTAAATAAAAAAAAAATTGATCTCTTTTAAGTGAGATTTTTAGACTTAGACCGGTTATCGAATCGAAAAAAATATCGAGTCATTGGTCCAATCAGTGATTGAACCGTTATTGATCCAATGACGTCATTAATATATAAAAATATATATTATTAGTAATTAAAAAATAAATAAAAATCTCATTTTTTATGAACTAAAACATAATTAAGTTGAGTTATAATATTATTAAAAATAGTTAATTTTAATATTAAAAAAAATTTGTACCGAAAAAAAATCTGCGTCACTGGGTCAATAACCGCTTTTACCGATTGAACCACCGGTTCAACCAGTGGGTGGTTTTGACCAAAACTAATTATTATTTTTCGTTCAAATCGGATCGGAGTATCAACCGATTCTAATTTTTAGCGATCAAACCGACAGTCCAGTCCGATTTTTAAGTACTACTCCCTCCGTCCCAAATTAATTGCTCAGTTTTGACTTTTTAAAGTTAAATTGACCATTTTTAAAACTAATCTTTTTACTATTTTTGCTAAAATATAGGTGAAGAGATTATAACCAAAAGAAAGTATATACAATTTATTACTAATTCTAATTTTTATAATTTTAAAAATATATTTATATATACTTAATTATTAATTCTAAAAATAGTCAATTTGACTTAAAAAAATCAAAACTATGCAGTTAATTTGGGACGGAGGGAGTAATTCAATTCCCTTTGGGCTTGGGTCATTTTGTTGGTTGAGCATGAATATAACTTATAATTTTATGTAAGATTATCATATGGTATCTCGTACAAGTACAAGAGTAATGTTATGGTGACAAAATATAATTATTAAAAAATAGATACAAAATAATGTATTAAATAATAGTACTTTACAATAAATGGAGCGATCTTGTGATTCTAGCCATGCATATTAGTACTAGCTAGAATTTTATCTCTCATTTTCATAATTGCTTTTTAATTACCAAATCATTATTGTTAAATAATGACACTAATGAATTTATTGTAAATCGATTCGGTCTTTTACAAGTAAAAGGAAAGGCAAATGAGATAAAATGTGCAATCTTTTGAACAAATATAATCCGAATATATATATATATATATATATATATATATATATATATATATATCAGTTTTATATCTAAACATTAACAACCATCATAGTTCTATCAATAAGTCTAGGAGACAATATTGTTCTAGTAATCTATAGTATTTATTTTAATTGAAATTTTACGTAAAAATAGACAATATTTTTTGTATGTATTCAAATTATACCTAAAACATTATTTTTTATAAAAATTTCAGTTGAAATAAATACTATATATTTTTTAGAAGGTACTTTATATATAATTTTTTTTTACTAGAATGTCACTAGAAAAATGTCCCCCTAGAAGGACTCTAGTTTTGTACTTCTATGGGGAAAAAATCCCACTTCTAAGGTTTTGTTTGGACTTTGGAAAGCCAGGATGGGTTTCGTAAAGTATTTCCTCCGTCCCTATTTAAATGACTTTTTAGAGATGGGCACACCCATTAAAATAATGATTGGAAATCATTAAATATAGTACTTAATTGTCTATAATACCCTTAAATCATTAATGAGTTTAAAGTACTAAAAAAAAGGTAGAGTAATGAGGGGTATTTTTAGAAAAATTATTATTAACATTTGAATAAACGTCAAATAATTAAGAACAAATAAAAAAAATCTAAAACATCATTTAAATAGAGACGGAGAGAGTACATAGAAGAGGCATTAATTATAGGTTTGTCCGCCTGGTGAATTAATGTGCATGTGCATTTCTAGAAATAACTGACAACTACCCAACCAACAGAACTTAATCATAATTACAAACTGATCCATTAATAATGTTAGGTAAAGTTGTAAATATATTTTCTCATTTATAAGTAATATAATAAATTTAATTTATTATTATATTAATTATAGAGGTAGTTATTATGTGGAGACTCAAATTTGAGCTTGAATTCGAAACTCGCAAGTAATTTGAATATAATTCGATTCGAATCAAATCGAATTTGAGTAATAAATATTCGTGTCGAATTTGAGTAAAATTTTTCAAGTACAATTCGAATCTGAGTCGAATTCGAGTATGAATTTAACGTTTCGAGTCGAATTCAAACAATTCTTAAGTTGAGTTCAACTCGTTTATACCCTTATGTTTAAGCAAAGCAATTTCTTTTATTTATTACCTCCGGTCGTTTACGAACAAAATAAAAGCACCCGTTAGATTAGTTCTCTTCACTTTTCATATCGATCCCCAAGACTCCAGGATTAAGGATGTAAATAAGTCGAACCGAAGTGAATATAAAGTTACTCAAATTCGATTCGAAATGATAAATTTATACTCGAATTCGAATTGTATTTGAAAAAATTTACTTGGATTCGACTCGACTCGAATATTTATTACTCGAATTTGATTTGACTTGACTTGAATATTTATCCAAACAACTCGCGAGCTTCAAATTCAAGTTCGAATTCGAGTCTTCATATAATAACTAGTTTTATAATAAATATAATTATAAATTGAATTTGTTATTTAATTACAAATGAGAAAATATATTTACTATTACATTTTACAAATATAAAGTTACAATTAAAATAAAAAACAAAACAAAATAATAATTAATTATCCTAATTTGATTTAAATTTGTATATATTATAAGAGAATGTATCGAACATCTAATTGAATCTGTATCAACCGAGTTTGTATCGAATCACAATCAAGAATTCGAGTAGTTTGAATCTTAAACGAGTCGAGTATAACCTTGCTCAGATTCTACTCATATTTACTATTTTTAATGCTCAAATTTGGATCATATTATTAACGAATCCGAGTCTCACTCATATTTTTTTGAGTCGAGCCCGAACAGTTTGACTTGTTTACAACTTTATCCAGGATTGTCAACCAGTCGCAACTTTTGGATACAATTTTCAAAGTAATTTTCTTTCTTTTTTTTTTTTTTACCTTTTCAATAATTTATTCGTTTTACAAAAAAGACGATCATTTAATTTTTTAAGTCAATTAATATTTTTAAAATTTAAAAGTAATATAAATTTATTTAACTGTGTATCGACATTATATTAATTAATTAATAAAAAGTAATTAACTTCGTACTAATCCTCTCTCGTATTATGATGTCCGAATAACGACCTATGGAAAACTTGTGCAGACTCCTGCTCTCTAATCGGTAGTACTACTCCATAATATTTCAAATTTAAAAATGACTATCACTTTAGTAATTAATTATTCATGATTAAGGAGCAGAAACCAAGATTTAAAAAGAAGCTGGTCCCATCATAGTCACTGATATGTTTTTATTTTATTTTAAACAATATAATTATAAAAATTATAAACTATGTATAGAGTGTACTAATTATAACAATTTTTATTTTCAAAAATAAAAGAAGAATCAAATTAATTTTGCAAGAATATCGATATTAACTTTGAAAAATCAAATCACATCAATATATATATATATACGTACCTTTTCAGAAATGGCATCTTGAACAATAATAATGTCGGTAGTAATGGCAGAAATTACTTCTCCTGTGGAAGTTTCAGTGTCAAAAAGACTAATGTCTTGATTTAACATAGAGCTCAGATATGCCATTCTCATTTTAGCCGCTTGTCGTTCCCCAGTATGCATCCAACAAGCCACCTCTTTAATTAATTATTTATGCAATAAATATTAAAATCCTTAATAATTAATTTAATTATATATATATATAGCATGCATGCATTTAATCAATTATTAAGAAAGTACTGGGTAAAAATAATAATAACAATAAGTTAATTAGTTCATACTATACCGATCCATGATGAAAACAATATAACCACACTTAGATATACAAAATCCAATGAATACTGCAAAACAAACACAAAATAAAATGAATTATTATTATAAAAATCATATACGTAATACGTTCTCTCGAAAAAAAGAAATAATTAATTAATTGTTTTTGCGTGCGTGCGTGCGTACCTTAGCAACTCTATGAGAAGCTTGAGCTGGGAAGAGATAAGCGAGTCCGATAATATTAATTAACTTTCCAAAGAAAATAAAGAAAACGGGAACAGAAGCGCCATGAATACAAGCTCCGGTGGATCCAACAAACATGAGAAAATAGTCGTAAGAATCGGCAAATGCAAATAGTTTGGTAAATGGGACTACGACTGTTGTAATTTCAGATTTCTTGCTGCCATCAATACTACCATTACTCATGTTGTTTTCTTCAACGCTGCCGGAAATTACCGGAATTTGGTAGCTCATTTAATTTGTGCTCGCTCGATCAGCTAGCTCCAAATTAAAGTTTACTGACAAAGAGGAGATATAAAGCTAGATCGACTAGCTAGCTAGTAGTATATATATATATATATATATATATATATATATATATATGAAGAATATATATATAATTTGTAGGTAAGTAGGAAAAAATCAAAGGAGATCGAGATGAACGACAATGGTTGGTTGGGGGTTGCAGGTTAGTTAATTGAGGTTTGGGAAGTGAATGACAAGAGGTGGGGAGGAGTCATGTCCAAAGAGTAGTGAGTTATTAGATTTAGGGCAAAGCTAAACTATATTGGACGTTGATTTATCATGTGAGAGCTAGTGAGAGACGGTACGTTGTAGCTAGTTATGAAGAGCCGATATATTAATTAGAATTATAATTTGAGTGATTGATATATATATATATATATATATATATATATATATATATATATATATATATATATATAGGCTTCTTTTGTGATTTTTTTCTAGCTCTTCATATTTATAATTAATATTTTTGGATTTAGATTACATGATAAAATTTTACACTTTTTGACTATATATATATATATATATATATATATATATGTAAGTTCATAATTTCTAGGTTATATTTATATATTAGTTTTGTCGTTCTTTAATTTTGTAGGTCAATATAGACATAGTATTTGTTATAACAAAAATTATAAACTTATATATAGTCATAAATATAACTCCCTCCGGCCATCCTTATTATCTGTCATTATAGAGTTATTTTTTGTTCCTTTTTATTTGAGGTTTGTATATTTTTAAGAGAAATTAATTACTACTTCCACAAATTATCCTAATAAAATAATTCACATCCATTCTTTTTCGTATTTCGAGATTAATACAACTTCTTATTCTTTCAAAGTATTCCGAATATTATAATTAAAATAATTAACGTTTATTCTCTTTCCTATTTTTAATTGTAACGAGTGTTGATTAATTTTCTTAATTAATTCATGTATACATTATTACCTAAAAACGACGGAATCGGAGGGAGTATACTTTTACAAAATCACGCTCCGTATATGTCGTCGTATACGTATGGGTTTGAGTGTGATAGTACTCCATGTCAATATAAACATTTAAGATGGGTACTTTTCTTAAGCGAAGTGATGGCTACTTTTTCCTTCTCTTTTTAAAAAAATATTTTTATTTTTTAATATTTATTATTTGAAAATTTCAATTAAATATTAATTATTTAATTTTTAATATTATCTCAAATATTAAATATAATTTTAATTTTTTATTAATTCATGTCCAATAAATAATATTTTTTAATACAAAATAATAAAGACAATTAATCACATATATTAAGAGAGAGATGGAGGAGTACATATTTGGACATCCATCTTATAAATTTTCAACAACATTTATATTGGCATATATCTAGTAGCATGCAGTTACTTTTCCTATTACATATTATAATATGAATAATTTAGTAGGATTCGAGGGCACCGATAACGGACTAAATTTGTAAATAATTTTATATTTTTTGGTTGACATGATTTTTTTTGTTTCGTAATTATATCATAAAGTTAACTTATAAAATTAAAATAATTCTTATATTTAGAATAGAGCAAGTACTTTTTTCAAATAATATTATTTTTTTCATAAATCTTGAAGAATCTGAAATAAAAATTATATACTTAAATAAAATTTTAGAAAATTCAAGTAGCCCGGATCCCCGGTGGCTCCTCCGTCTTAGGTATATATATATATATGAAAGAATTTTTTTTGGTTGAGTTCAATTATAGTACTACCAAGTAGTAGTACCAACACACAACTACTAATGAGGAGTACATTTTTGTCGGCGTGTTTTGTTAACTTCCTTAATTTGTCTGAATTCATTAATTTTGACATTAATTAGAAATACTTAACATGCATGATCTTGTTTAGTACTCATATTTTATAGTATTTAAATATACTATTTAAATGTGTACATAAATATATCCAAGTAAATATACTCATGACCCCGCCGGCCATTACCACCCCCATTTTAGAGTTCAAATCAACATTAAATTCACGTGAAATGGGTCCAACTAGTAAATACACCCTCTTGTTCAATATTAACTTCTTCTTTTGTTCGGCTCACTTAATTGTTAATATTAAATATTTAGGTTCGCTATTTAAGTTTTAGTTCTAAGAAAGTTAGTAGGCTGTCATTTTGTTTGTAAAAAATATATTTGAAATTGAATTTTTTTTTTAATTTAATATTATTTCGGATTATTTAATTTTTGACGATGGACTATTAATCCATTAATGTAAGACTATTAGTTCCATAAAGTCATTTAATTTAACGTAGCAATATTAATTAATGCATGGTTTTATCTTTAATTACCTAAAAAAAATTAAATTAATTATAGATGTTTTTCAAATTTAATATTGATATGTATTCTTTTAGATTTAGATAAAATAATTATAAAAATTATAATTATGTAAAAATCATTAATAGTTATAATATTTATTATCTTTGAAAGTAAAATGAATCATAAAATATTTTATATTAACTTATAAAGTTGATCTTATATATATATATTTAGAATGGATGGAGTAAAAAGAGAAGGAAGTAACAACTCTAGAGCCGGGTTGCCAGCAAGAGAATGATATTTGAAGGACCTAAAGAAGTTAGAGTAAAATAGATGATGATACCTATAAATAAACATAATAATACTAATCATTTTTAGTTTTTCAAGTAATAATCAATATCCCTCTAATTTGGAGTACAATAGCATAACATTTACTACTTATAGTGTGGTTGATCAACTTATATCCACAAAGTATTTTTAATATAATGTCCAATACACCCTTAAATTATAATATTTAATATATTCACGAAATATAAATTTGTATATTATCATTTTCACTTAACTTGATCTAATTAATTAAATTATGAATATGTGCAAAAATAACTTAAATATCAAAAGATAACAAATATTCATTTTATCAAGAAAATAAATTCATACACTTTTTTCTAATTAAATTCTTCAAAGATTAAAATTTACGTAATATACATTCAAACATAATTTTTATAATCAAAAAGTAAAATTTCAATACCCATAAAAAGTGCAAGTTAATTAACACAAATTCCAATTATTAAATTTACGAAAACAAACTTGGACACAACTTGTTACAGAATGAATCTCATCATTCATATAAAAAAGTAATAAAATTATGTTAATTATTTTTCTCAAATATTAAACTAAATATATAAGTCATATTTAGGCATAATTATTTATCGTAAAAATGACAAATGTTGTTACTTAAAAAAATATCAAAAGAAAAAACTTTTTACAAGTTTGAGGTAGTAATAAATATTATTACATTTTCTTTTATTCAACATTGTCACAAAAACAACACCAACTATATATATACTAAAAAAATTAATCAAAATCATAAACATCCCAAATTTTGACATATACTAGAAAATTTAACATATGAAAATCATAATATGAAAAATATTTTTTTATTAAACACCAAATAGCTAAACTATCAACATACTCAATTCACTCTTATTAGAACAACTTCATTAATAATTTAATTTAAATTCTTTATATTTGTATCATTTATCCAAAATGTGTAAATTAAACTAAATTAGTTTTTTTATAACTTACCAACAATTTGAATGAGATGATCTTAATTACAAATAAAACTATAATTAAAATGTATTGTATTAAAATAGGATAATTTTGACATTAAATATATATATATATATATATATATATATATATATATATATTCATGAATTAAAATTTAATAACATACAAAGATAAATTTGTAACTTTATCTATTTAGTCAATCCTAAAAATTACAGTTATACTAAGTGTTAGTTAAATAACTAAAGATAAAATAAGTGTATTATAGGTGTCTAGAAGAATTGTCACTGTATTTTACTGAAGAAAAAAATAATTTGACTTCATATTAATTATTCAAAAGAAACTCACCTTCATAATCTTCTCTTTTCTAGTAGGTTTGGAAACCCGATTTTTAGTTTGCAACACATGCGCTGTAAATGTTTGTATACATAGTTTTTCAGGACTATATTCATTAAGAAATCAAAATAAAGAAAATTATGTGAGGTAACACTCTCTACATTAAGAAATAAATAAATTCAGTCAAGTGAGAATTAAACCTAAAATATATAAGTCAGGTATTTCAATTTTAACCACTGGTGATATATTTGTTTGTAAGGATTATAATTTTAAGATATAATCACAAGGCTATATTTGTTTGCGATAATTATACTTGGGATAGAACTATTAATCATAAATGTTATGTTTGTTTGCAAGAATTACACTTGGGATATGACTATTAATCCCAAATGTCTTGTTTGTTTTTAAATTTAGACTTGAGACTATTAATCTCGGAATTATAAAATGGCTTAATAGTTTTGACATTATAATTATAATCCTTGGATTATAATATTACTAGGATTAATAGTCTTGGGATTATAATCTCATAAGTTATAATCCTTGCAAACAAACATAGTCAAGTGTCTTGTTTGTTTTTAAATTTGGACTTGGGACTATTAGTCCAATAATTATAAAATAATTAAAAATGGGGAACTATTAATTAATACCATGTCTAGCTAGGTATTATAATTCCATCATGTGGGATTAAAATTTATGAACAAAATTAACCTTTATTTCTTCTAATATGACTAGCGATGCTATAAATTATAATTTGACTATAAAATATAAAATAAAATACTCGTAGAATTATAAATTATAATTGTACTCGTATAATTTGATTTTTTATTAAATAGAAAAAATATTAAAAAAATAGAGTGTGTCGCGATACTAATATTCCCTAATTACTGAGATTGTCCATCTGGACTCGAGACACATGATTTTGATTAGTGATAAAATAAAACGTATATAAATTGACAAAATCACCATTAAAATATAATGAAATCACATGAAGACGGATGCGATGATTTTACAGATATTATATATATATATATATAAACACTTTACTCCTTTATATTTTATTCTAATGAATACGGGTATTTTATTTTATATTTTGCATATTATTGCATAATTATAAAAATTATAATTATAATTTAAAGTATAATTTGACTGAAAAATTATAATTTGTAGCGTATAGTATGTACTTGTAATATGTTTAAATAATTATTTATTTATTTATTTATAGGCATTTTTTAATGTAAAAACAAGTTTAAAATATATTATTATTGATAAGGGTATAATAGTCCAAATGATATTTTTTATCCAATCCTTTAATTAATCTTGTAAAAAACAAACATAACATGAGATTATTTTAAGTTATTGCATGAATAATCTCATAAAAAACAAACATGTGACTATGATTATTTAATCCTAGGGTTAATATATAGTCTTGGGATTATAATCCCGGGATTATAATATTTGTAAACAAACATAACCCAAGACTATTAATCCTAGTATTATAATTCCGGGATTATAATTATAATCCCTAGACTAATAGTCTCAAATCTAAATTTGAAAACAAACAAGACACTCGAGATTAATATTCATATGCTAAGTATAATTCTTGTAAACAAACATAGCCTAGGTTAAGACCTCAACGTCAATCTATGAATTCTTAAACATTCAAAATTGATACAAATTCATTTATATTTTACAAATAATATATATTATAATAGTAGTTCTTTGTGGAATACAAATTCACTAGGTTTGGTGCTGATTAGCTTTGTTATATATTGAAATGAGAATATTATATATATATATATTGAAATGAGAAGAAAAATGGAATAAGTAGAATGATAAGGATTAATGAATGCTGGAAAATACAGTTGAGAAGTTGATTGTTGTGAGCTAGCTAGCTTGTACGTATGAGTATTCTTTATCGTATGGGCTAAGGGGTCACACTTCACCATAATGGCTTGGAATCATTAACTTTTTGTTTTGCTGTTCCATTACCATCCCTCTCTCGGCCCAACCGTTCCTTTTGTTAGTTTAAATTATAATTATATGTATTTTTTTAATCAGCAATATGTATGTGGATAAAACAGATTTGATTTGTATTATTTCAGTGACGGATTGCATAAGTTTTTCATTTACAATAATATTTTGATGACAATAAATTGGTTATAAAAAGAAGATATAAAATGATGTGTATGATAATGATTGGTTATAACTATTGACTCACTCATATATGACGGAACATCAACTAATTATAATCCGACACATCATTTTGTATTCAATTTTTAATAATTTTCTTTTATTACTGTATCGTTACTCGTTCATTTAAATTTGTATATCTATTCCTAGCAAAAATACTTTTGTTTTGTAAAAATAAAAGATAAATTTGTAGGAAAAATGGCCATGTAAAAATGTGACCAAAGTTGTATATCTTTGTTTTGGTCAGTCCATATCCAAATAGTTTACTTCTACAAACTGAAAGATAAAAAGTGAGTGTTAACAAAAATAGAGTTATAAATTTATGTTTAATTATAATTTCAAAATTTATCAATATATGAAAGTAATAGAAATTATAAAAGGGCCATACTTATTACACTTGTATCTAAAAAAATTATTACTAATACTTATTCACATAATTTACAATCAAATAGTAGACTTAAACATTCAAAATATATATTATTTTCCTAACAATAATAACCTTATTTAGAGAACAAGGTGATTCGAGTGCCCGTGGCATTATAAGTAGGCCTCCAACTCAATGAGCCTACTATTTTTTTTATTTAAATTGTATTTGCAATGTGAAACATATACTTTAATTAGGAATGTTTATTTTATACCCCATTAGCGTTTATAAATAATATAAATGTAGAGAGTATTATATAAAATGACCCGTAAAATTAGTATTTTATACAATTTAATAACAACATGCTATCTATAGACTATATTTATATCTATCTATATAAAATATAAAGGTAGTAATTGAGAGAATTCTCCTAACAAAATAGACACTCTCCAATATTTTAAAACTTTTTCTACCAATAAAAGGTAAATAAATCTAGTAAATATATGTTCATTTGTATATAGAGTCCAAGTCTTTTTACAATAAATCTAATAAATATATGTTTCTTTTTTAAACTTATTCTCAAACTAAATCTTTTTTTAATTATAATAAATAAATAATATACAACTTACAAACTAGAGCACTCTCATATTCTTCCATATTTTTAAACTTCTCCTACCAACACTATAAGAAAAAGGCTTATTTTCGACGGATATTCCGTCAGAAATCAGTCTATTCTGTCGAAACTATATTATTTGTGAGTGAATAATCCGTCGAAAATACTGTCGTATATACACGCGTCGAAAATAAGTCCGTCGATAATTTCGTTGAAACCATTATTTTCGACCGATTATTTCCTACTGAAATTCCGTCGAACATATATATGCTAATCTCGAGAGACTATTTACGACTGAATAATTCTGTCGGATATAAACGGGAATATGTCCAACTAAAATTCTGTAGCACATAAGCTAAATCTCGAGGGACTAGTTACGACTGAATAATTTCATCGGACATAAACGGGGACTATTGCTGACTGAAGTTCCGTCGGAAATATGTTATATTCGAGGGAAAATTTATTTTCAACCTGATTTAGGATAACCTATCTTCGACGGAATATCCGTCAAAAATACCTTATTCCGTCGAAAATAAGGTAATTTTTTTAAAATATTTTTTTTAAAATTTCGATTCTCATGTGTTTAAATCCAATTTTTTTGTACCTGTAACCTGTTTCAGCCCAATAACAGTAATATCACATTCCCAACGGAACATTTCCTCAGAAATAAGCCTATTCCGTCGGAAGTAGGATATTTCCGACGGGATTTTCCGTCGGAAATTTGGTCGTATATATATACGGGTCGAAGATATCGTCCGTCATAAATTCCGTCGTACCTATCTAATATACGACGGACTTATCGCCGACAGAATTTCGTCGAACATAATCAATTTACGACTGAACAAATACGATAAAATAGTTTCGTCAAGTATAAGGTTACTTTATTTCCGATGGAAAATTCCCTCGGAAGTAGGATATTTCCGACTGAAAATTAAAATATGATAATAATTATTTAAATTTTGCTGGTTATTAAATCCGACAGAAATTCCGTCGAAAATAACCTATTCTGTCTGAAATAACATTTTTTTTAAATATAGATTTTAAAAGTGTAGTTTTCAGGTGTTTAAACCTATTTATGTACATGTAACTTGTTTTATCTCGATACAAACAGTAATATAAACATGTATCACACATTCAAATATTCAACCTGTTTTATTCTAATAGAGATAGTAATATAAACTTGTATCACACATTCAAATATTCAACGTAGCGCTAAAACTAATAGCAACACATCAACCAAAACGTAATCTACTAACTGATTATCATCAACATTACTAAGCTAACAATAACAAATATATCTCATCATTACAGTGGAGTGGTTTTATATTCCCCTACCACTCTTTGTTAGTATTTTACTTGACAACAAAGTTATTTGCCGAATTCATTCTTTTGTATTATTATTTGTCCATATCTTTAGTTTGGGTAGTATTTGTTTTATCTGTGATCAGTCTGTCAATTAATTCCTAGAGCTTGTAATTGAGCGGGGGCTGACAAGGATCATATTATCAAACTAATGATGTACCATGGTTTACTCTTATAGTTGGGAGCAAAATCTCTACTTTCCATTTTCACTTTCATTTATAATTGTAGGGCTGCTAAGTAAGTGCATCTCTATCCTTTGTTTATCTGTTGAAACTCTTTTAGTTTCATTGCTACAATGCAATTAATATTATGATTTTTTTTCATCTTTCAGGTTTGTCATGAGTCTATCCAAGCATCAGGACATGGAAAGGTGCTTCAAGAAGCCCTTTTCAACATCAACAGGAATTCTGCAGGTTTGCTCATGCAATGCTGTACTTAAAAGTATGCACTATTTTTCGGGCCGCTTATTACTAAAGTAGGATTTAGGATTTTATTGAAATGTTGGATGTCTATATATCTAAGTTATGTATGCATTCATTTCATATATTAATTGACATATATTCCAGGTATTGTTACTTGTAGGATGTTGAGGATGAGCATGATGAACATTCAAACGATACTAACGAGAATGGAGACTTGGGATTATATATATATGCATGCATATATGTTGCATGTTGAAGTTACCTTTGTTTACCGATGAAGACGTATGATTATGTATATTTTGAGCTTTAAAGTAGTAGTTTTTAGAAGTTATTTTTGATGTATTTGGTTGGTGAGACTTGTCTTTTATAGAATATTTGTTATAGTACTCATCAACAGATGTTTTATCTAGTAATGTCTATAAATAAAAGTTTAGTAATTATTATTATTACTTACATATTTATTTTTTAGATTTTGAAATTAAATTGTGAAAATATTTGTTATTTGTTGTTAATAAACATATTGAGACGACTTCTTTTCATCTCAAAAATGTGCGTTATTGGTGCTAAAGTTGACACGGATTTTGAGACGGCTGTTATCAGTCTCAAAATATGAGTGCCAAATTTGAAACTGAATTGAGACGGATGATTTCCATCTCAGACTATGCAAGGGAAATTAGTTGTTAACAATTTTGATATGGATTTGGGATGAATTTCCTGTCTCAAATTACGTGTGCCAAAAAAGGGCGCCAATTTAGCCCGTTAAATTTGAAACCGCCAAAATCGGTTACAAAATTTAGATATTCATTGGTTAGTTTTGAGACGAATTTGACACGGATGTTTTTAGTATCTAAATTTTTTATTTGAGACGGATTCTGAGACGGACAGACTAGCAACGTGGCCTCCTGACATGGAGTTTGAGACGGACAAAATCCGTCTCAAAGACGATTTGGAGACGGATTTGGCTGTATTGGAGACGGATTTTCTCACCCATTTTCTATTCTTATTTTCTCTCCTATCTTTTTCATCCTTATTTTTCAAATTTTATTTTAATATTTTTTAATTGCACAAACATGATGTGTAGGAAATCTAATTAAAAATAAATAGAATGGTGTGGAAACTTGAAAATTTACTATATACTTTCCCCAAAAACTATTTAAAATTTGGACTTCAACTAATTCACTAATTCACACAACACACTTCCTAGTACTAGGTGTGTGTATATATATATATATATATATATATATATATATATCAGTTGTCTATTCTAATATCTAAAGGCCAATGAATTGTGCACAATTGTTACGCAGAGTCTAACAAATAATATGCGGATAATTTTGACTATCCACATAATTATTGTGTGGATTGAAAAGATTGAATTTGAATGATTTGTTAAGGTTCGCCCAACTGTTGCGCCAATGGTAGTTTAATTAGCATTTGGATCTACTAAGATTATAGATGACTCCCAATATATATATATATATATATATATAGGGATAAAATCTAGTCCGGACGTCCGGACGGATCTAATGTCCGGATTTTTATTTTTATTTTTTTGCTTTTTTTTTAAAACAAATAAAAAATAAATAAATAAAAAATTATGGAATTGAAATTTTTTCATAATACAGTGTTTTGGATGTGATTTGGATACGTATAACAAAACATGTATGTACAGTCTGTACAAACTGTACCACCATTTTTTGGTATAGATATTTAAATCACACCCAAAACATTATATTATGGAAAAATTTCAGTTCCATAAAATATTAAATATTTTTTTTTAGTTGTTTTAAAAAAAAAAAAAAAAAAATTGGTCCGTTTTTTATCTGGTCCGGACTCCCGGACCTGATCCATTATATATATATATATATAAAAGATTAAAATATTGCTATTTTTATTTTTATTGTGAATAGACATATTAGAAAATTAGTTATTTATACGCACTTATTTAGATCTTAGTATTTGGTAGACAGAGGGAACTTTATTTTGGGCACAATTAATCATATATTGCATTGTAGTCTTATTGGGCGGGCAACCTATTTTCCTCCAAAATCAAAATGGAAACACGCGTAGCCAATTTTATTTTATTTGGATAAATACTGACTATGAAAAGTAATCCACATAATTACTTCATACTGTTATGTTATCTACCTCTTGTAAAACATTTCCACCAATTTGTGACGTCTACATTTATAAAGATAGGATTTGAAGTTTTAATAATATATTGAATTTATAAATTCCAATCCCATATTATCTATGTCTAATTTAATTTATAAATTTTATTATCGTTATCTGGTCTATATAATATATATTTATTATGAACTTTTTTATGATAATTGAAATTTTTATTGCTTTACAAAATTTTATATTTATTTATAAAGTCAAAATCCAATTATCACGGATAGAGTTTTTCATGCATTATTTAGAGAATTTTCTAAATTTTGAACTGAAAACAAACAACACTTCTCTCTTTTTTAAGGCAACTCCCATAATTCCCGAATTCCTCATTAATTCTCAGGATCTTCACAAAAGAAATACAGCTAATTTCCCTAAATAAATATACGGTCTAAAAAAAAATAATCCCCACGACATATATATATATAGAGCTATAGGTGATTGTTTTTGTGAGTTTTGTATAGAAGAGCGTAAAGATTGAATTTTGGGTTTTGTACGTTGCATGTGCTTGAAGGTGGGTTTTGAGAGAGTTTTATACTAATACTCTGTCTTTGTTTTGACTATTCAAATTGTTAAGAAATTAATGATTTACTGTTAGTTGAATATTAGTGTGAAGTGGGTGTTATTTAAAGTTGTATGAGAATGAAAGATCCATCCTGTTACTGTTGTAAGTTGTAATGCACACACACACACACATATATGGTCATCCTTTATTTGAATGTTTCCCACATGTTTTTTGGATCGAGTAGATTTTTTTTTTATATATTTGTGTTATTAAGTAATTATTGTGTGAAAAGCTGAAGTGTAATAATCATATTTTACTGTCTCTGTATATTTTAGAGAAAGTCTCTGTTTTTGAATATCTGCATTATTCTTGGGCTTGGCTCTGTTTGTTTTGTGTCTGGGGAAGTTTGGGATCTTGAAGATGGGTTTTTTGATGATCTACACTATATGTTATTCAAAAAATTTCTGATTTTTTTATATATAGTGCTCTGCTTGAAGTTGGCAGCCATGGAGAAATTTGAGATATATTTTGAATATTTTTGAACTCTTACATTTTATTTCTGCAAGTGAATCCTTGCTGACTGACTAGCTTCTCTTTTTATTCCAATCGTCAGGTGCTCCTATGGTGACATTTGTGAGGAGGACTAAATCAGGTCGAGATGTTAAGTATTCGAGGGAGGAGCTTGATAGAGAAATTGCTAGTGGTGAGTTAATGAACTTCATGGTGGATATACCTCCAACACCCGATAATCAGCCCATGGATCCTTCTGTTTCACAACAGTATGTGTCAAATTCTCTGTTTACAGGCGGGCATAACAGTGCTACTCATGCCCATTTGAAGGACAAGGTGATTGATTCTGATACTAGTCATTCCCAAATGGCTGGTGCAAAGGCTTCTATGTGTGCTATACCTGGTTGCAATGCAAAGGTGATGGGAAATGAGCAAGGTGTAGATATTCTGCCTTGTGAATGTGATTTTAAGATTTGCAGAGACTGTTATGTTGATGCTGTGAAAATTGGTGATGCGATTTGTCCGGGATGTCAAGAGATTTACGTGGAAACAGACTTGCATGAGAACAAAGTGGAGGGTGGGCAGCAAGATTCAAACCTTCCATCAGGATCAAAGATGGAGAGTCAGTCGTCACCAAAGTTGGGGAGAGGGAGGTTGTCATCGTCAAACTCCCCCAAGTCTCCATTAACAAGAAACCTATGTGTGGATTTTGATCCTAGTCTGTTTGAGACACGTGGGACCTATGGATATGGAAATGCAATATGGCCGAAGGATGGGGAATTAGGGAATGATAAAAATGATGGCGATATTGGTGAGCCTAAGGATCTTCTCAACAAGCCATGGAGGCCCCTCACTCGCAAATTGAAAATACGTGCTGCAGTAATCAGCTCATATAGGTATGTATGATCACCTCATATGTCCATTATGAAATTTTTACACAATTTGCAACATTTATGTCTCACCAAGTCACATATATCTTACTAATCATCCACTACCTATCCATATTTTGTTAAACTTCCCCCCTCATAATTCCATAATAAACAAGCATTTATCAACTAGTTTATAAGCAAACATCATACATGGAGAGAAACTCACGCCATTGTATTTGTAGGATAGAATATATATTAATTGCATGTTTTTCTTTTGAAAAAAAAGAATACAAAGAACTATTAGTTTTTAATGAATTTAAGTCTATCTATTACGTTATTATAACCATAAGAGTTCTGATTTAATTCGTGTATATTATGTAAAACTCACAATGTGTGATTATGTGTATATGCCTGTATCCCTCTGTTGTGAGCAATCTGTAGGACCATTGAAGAATTAATATTCAAACCATGTAGAGGTAAAGATAATTTGGAGACATGACACAACAATGTACTCTCGTAGATAACTTTTTTAATTAATGCTATTTTATGACATTATTTTGCGAGTGTTCCCTCATATTTTAGCTGTTGTAGAATCAATTTTGATAGAAGATAGAAACTGATTTATTTTGCTGAACAACATAAAAAATGTAACATTAATTGTTATTTGCATCTAAGGCCCTTTAGTTAACTGAATTATCTCCCAATTAATTAAACACCAAATAAGATTTACTTTGAACTCATAAAATGCAATATGTGATGATCATCAGATTTTCCTTTTATTTTTTGCCTCAAAGTATTTCAGTTGTGGTTACCAACTTTTTCTTCATTTTTTTTGCTTGATCTGTTGTTGAGGCAGTTGAGTCCAAAAATTTCAGTTTTTTGCATGTTTTTATGGAAAATTTTAAAACTGCTACTAATTCTTCATTTTGCGTGCAGGTTTCTAGTTTTTGTGCGAGTGGTTGTCCTTGCATTATTTCTCAAATGGAGGATTTTAAGACCCAATAATGATGCGAGATGGCTCTGGTTTATGTCAGTTGTTTGTGAACTTTGGTTTGCATTTTCTTGGCTACTTGACCAGCTTCCGAAGCTCTGCCCTGTTAATCGTTGTACTAACCTTGAACTTTTGAAAGAAAAGTTTGAAACACCTAGTCCAAACAATCCCACTGGAAAATCTGATCTTCCAAGGGTAGATGTCTTTGTTTCTACTGCAGATCCAGAGAAAGAACCACCCCTTGTTACTGCAAACACCATTCTCTCTATTCTGGCTGTTGATTATCCTGTTGATAAGCTTTCTTGTTATGTTTCTGATGATGGAGGTTCCCTTTTGACTTTTGAAGCCATGGCAGAAGCTGCAAGTTTTGCCGATTTATGGGTCCCATTTTGCCGAAAACATGATATTGAACCAAGAAATCCGGAATCTTATTTCAATTTGAAGAGAGATCCTTTTAAAAGTAAGGTGCGTCCAGATTTTGTCAAGGATCGTAGACGAATAAAGCGCGAGTACAATGAGCTCAAGGTTCGCATCAATGATCTTCCTGATGCAATTCGTCGTCGTTCTAATGCCTACAATGCTCAAGAGGAAGAAAAGGCTTTGAAGCTTCAGAAAGAACAAGGTGGCGGCGTTGAAATGCTGGAAAATTTGAAGATCCCTAAAGCCACATGGATGTCAGATGCAACTCATTGGCCTGGTACTTGGCTGGTTTCAGGTCCAGATCACTCTAGGGGTGACCATAAAGGAATCATACAGGTAGGTAGCTATTTTTAAATAAACGTCCTTCCTTCACCATTATGTATTGTTTCATTATTTTATTAATTATTTCGATGATATTCATTTAGGTGACTTACTAATGAGCACAATATATAAACTGCAGATGATGTTGAAGCCTCGTAGTGACGAACCGCTGCATGACACAGACGATTCTACAAATCCTATTGATTTGACCGAAGTCGACATTCGACTTCCAATGCTGGTCTACGTTTCTCGTGAAAAGCACCCTGGTTATGATCACAACAAGAAGGCTGGGGCCATGAACGCCCTGGTTCGTGCCTCAGCTGTCATGTCGAATGGACCCTTCATTCTTAACCTGGACTGTGACCATTACATTTACAACTCCCAGGCAATAAGGGAAGGCATGTGTTTTATGATGGACCGTGGTGGTGACCGTATATGTTATGTTCAGTTTCCTCAGAGGTTTGAGGGAATTGACCCTTCTGATCGCTACGCAAATCACAATACAGTCTTCTTTGATGTCAACATGCGTGCCCTTGATGGTCTCCAGGGTCCCGTTTATGTTGGCACTGGGTGCCTCTTTCGCAGGACTGCACTTTATGGTTTTGACCCGCCACGATCAAAAGAATACCCCCCTGGTTTCTGGAGCTCTTGTTTTTGTCGCCAAAAGAAAAGTGCATCCATTGCAGAGGAAGACGAAGAAATGAACATTGCTCTCGTTTCTAATAAGTTTGGAAACTCTACTTTTCTGGTAGATTCCATCCCTGTGGCAGAATTCCAAGGTCGCCCTCTTGCTGATCACCCTTCTGTAAAAAATGGACGACCTCCTGGCTCTCTTACAATTTCTCGAGAGCTTGTCGATACATCTAATGTTTATGAAGCAATCAGTGTCGTATCATGTTCTTATGAGAACAAAACTGAATGGGGCAGTCGAGTTGGATGGATTTATGGATCTGTAACTGAAGATGTGGTGACAGGGTACAGGATGCACAATCGGGGTTGGAGATCCATTTATTGTATGACTAAAAGGGATGCATTTCGTGGAACTGCCCCTATTAATTTGACTGATAGGCTCCACCAGATCCTCCGTTGGGCCACAGGTTCTGTTGAAATTTTTTTCTCTCGTACCAATGCGCTAGTAGCCGGCCCAAGAATGAAGCTATTGCAGAGGATTGCCTACTTTAATGTTGGGATTTACCCCTTCACATCCTTCTTTCTCATTATTTATTGCTTCCTTCCTGCGGTTTCCCTTTTCAGCGGCCAATTCATTGTCCAAGGCCTCGACATCATTTTTCTTGTATATCTCCTACTTATCACCTTGACTATTTGTATGCTTGCTGTCCTTGAAATCAAATGGTCAGGTATAACTTTTGAAGAATGGTGGCGAAACGAACAATTCTGGTTAATTGGAGGTACAAGTGCCCATCAAGCTGCTGTGCTCCAAGGTCTACTCAAAATCGTTGCAGGTATTGACATCTCATTTACATTGACATCAAAATCAGCTGGTGATGAAAATAAGGACGATTTTGGTGATCTTTATTTAATTAAATGGTCGTGGATGATGATTTTGCCCATCACAATCATGTTAGTAAACATGATAGCAATAATATTTAGTTTTAGCGAGGCAATATACAGCAGCATCCCGGAATGGAGCCGTTTGTTAGGAGGAGTCTTTTTTAGCTTCTGGGTTTTGGCTCATCTATTCCCCTTTGCAAAAGGGTTCATGGGAAGGCGAGGACGGATGCCGACAGTTGTGTTTGTTTGGTCAGGACTCATTGCAATTACAATCTCACCCTTTTTGTTTGTAATTGATCATCCACCTGAAGGATATATATAAATAAATAAACTGGAGGGAGGGAGGGTACGTAGTTCATTAGGCACAGCTTTTCTTCACCTGCAGCTTGTAAAAATGGATAATATGCATGCAGTAGGTGTAGGTGCATGGGATGTTCATCATTCTTTATTCTAGTACGTAGTAGGGATTATATAATTTCCTTATAATTAATGAACTAGCTAGCATGGTAGACTGGTAGTGATAATTAATTGTTATTAGTGACTTGGTTTAATGGTTTTAGTTATTCAAGTTCTTGGCATTTATTCAGATCATGAAACTGTTTTTTTTTTTTTTATATATATTTTTAATATGGCAACGGATTCGTCACTGGTTTTCCATTTTAATTGCTTATGTCGACTTGCGAGTTGATATGCCAAATTTATGTGCAGTATTCCTTTTTGTAAGCTTGATTAGCACTTAATAACTCTTAATAATAATAATCTCTGATTCGCTAAGAGGTTATATTTGTTTGGTAAAAAAATTAATTAAGGAAAATTACTCCAAATCATTCCGAGTGTCCCGAGCGAGATTTACATTTTTCTTGGACAAAAACAACCTTAAAAATATTACATTATTCCTATCTTTTGCCCTTAATGCTGTTTTAATTTTAAATTTACTTCTCCTTTATCCCTTCATATAGTTAAAATTATGAAATGCTGATCTTCAAATGTTTTATACACATTATTTACCAAATAATATTTTTTTTTGTTCAGATTTTTATCATCTAGACAGATAGTCTAATTAATCTATTTAGATGTATTAACAATTCAAATTTTAATTACTATTTCTTATTAGACACTACCTAATTAATGTGAAAAACTATAATTATATAATGAGAAGGTTATTTAAATACAATTATGATAGTTTTTTTATCTTTTAATTATATAGAAACATATATCTTGTTTTGAGATGTTTTTTGAGAGCGAGTGAAAACTTTAATTTACCTAATTTCATATTTATCTTAAGCTTCTATTTTGATTCATTAAGCTGGAGAATTAAAAAAAAACCCTCAACTCAAATTAAATAGTACATTATATTCTCATTTTGAATACTAGTAATTAGTAAATTACTACGCCTACAGTTAATTTTAGAGTACTTCTACAAATTTGTAAAAAATAACATATAACAATGAGATAAAATACGACTTATTATTACTTATTTAATGGACATGCCTTACTTTTGATCTCTCCAGCAGAAATTTGTTCGTCAGATTAATTAGTTTGTTACTAACATTATGTTTTCATTTTTATTAAACTTTCTCGAATTTGTTAAAAAAATTGTGAGATCAACTTGAAAATATATACCAAATCTAATAATTAATCACAAAAATGAATTTACATTAAACAGAAAAATAATAATATTTACCTCATATAATAATTTCTTAAAATAGTTTAAAAATGATCAAGAACCATCAAATTAATCATCATACATCTATATCACACAGCAGCAGCCTCAGCCGCACCACCACGGTTCTTCCTCGAGTTCCGGCCCCGGCGACGATGTTTCCGGTGGCTACCACCAAACTTCATCTTCATAGCTTCCCGGAGCTGGCCACTTTCCTTAAATAGTATCTGCTCCGATGGAGTAATCACACACTCTGGTTGCGGCACAGGGTACCTTAAATTATCATAGCAGTGCGAATAATACATGTACTTTTGTCGGAACCACTGCATGGCCTTACGTTGTGTTGGCTTGACGGTGAAGTAATCGGCAACCGCCAGTTTCAAGGCAGCCTCGGAGCAGTTGGTGGCAGAGATTTCTTGGATTGGGTCAACTGTACAGCCTTCTATGACAAAGTCCTTGAATTCGGCAACAAAAGGCTCATATTTGTAGTCTACTTTGTTTTTGCCGCCGTTGGTGGCCCAAGTGGAAGCGTCCCAAATGGTGGCGTACTTGGACATGGGCTTAGCCGGATAATCGCCGCCCATTGCGTCATTGCGAATTACCTCTCTTATTGGAATTTCATCAACATAAAATCTGAATATATATATATATATATATATATATATATATATATATATAGATCAATCTATACGTAGATAATCTCAGCATGCATGCATATGTACGTAGAGATGGACTTAAATATTAATGTAAGAAAATGATAAATAAAAGAAAATACTCCTAGATAAATATAAAGATGATCGACCTATATTATATATATAAGCTAGGACCGATCCATAACTGACGCACACTGGATATAACCAAGTTAAAGGTACTTTATTACTACCGTACTGCATAATTCATAATCTCATCTAATTCTCATAGATTATGCATGAGATAATATTGTACTTAATTCTAAAATGGAATATTGGAATGGGATGGGATCATGGGGCTTCAAAATCATAGCCAAATTAATTAATTAATTAAATTCATGAAGATCGATGAAATGTATTTCACACGTACATGATTTTAATGGGCGTCCAAAGAATGCTGTATCGATGAAACTCCTTGCTTGGATCGAACCACAATCTGTATCTCTCTTCCCTTCCACGTTTTAAGCTTCCATTACCGTACATGTTTGTTTGGAACCTCCATGGCTTCCCTTTAATGTTACCTAAGAACTCGATGTCCAATTCGTCGTGATCTTTCTCAAATGTGTCCACATTTGATGCCTACCAAAACACACACACATATATACATACATGCATATATTTAGTCATTTATTTATATATGAAAATAATCCCCGGCGCCCTACATCATCAACACGTACACATTCCCCAACAATATATTATTATTATTATTATTATTATTATTATTTTTCCTCTACATGCATTAATACTTTTCATCTCATGTTTTTGACATTCTAGTGTAAATTAATTTTTCTAACAAATAAGTTCTTAAGGATATTAATTGTCATACCAGGATTTGTAATCGAATTTATTTTAATAAATCAATTAATTGTCACTTTTTAAATCAGCTAGAGCTACTATACGTACCCTTCTCCAAAGTTAAGAGTCCTATTAATTTGACTTTGAAAATTGTTATTTTCACAAAAAAAAATATATATTTCTATTAGATCTCGCTCGCAT
The DNA here is from genome assembly GCA_020205615.1 of Panax quinquefolius. NCBI lineage: Eukaryota > Viridiplantae > Streptophyta > Magnoliopsida > Apiales > Araliaceae > Panax > Panax quinquefolius. The sequence goes on along the minus strand of CM035174.1, from coordinate 101,525,247 downwards.
AAATGTGATGAGTCCCATTTATTAATTATATGAGAAGAGTGTTGCGAAAGTACTACATCAATTGTCTTCTACAAATATTAAGAACATATTTACAAATAAATTTTCTTTGGGACTAAAATATGTTATTTAATTAATTGAAATTTGTATTTACGTATATATGATGGGCAATATGACAATTGTGTTTTACGTTGTTTTGATAGATTTATTTATTTTTTAAAAAAAATAAAAAATTTCTCAAAATCAAAAATTAAAAATAAATTTACATACTTTTGCAGAACATGTACAAATAAAATATATGATATGCATAATTAAGAAATAGTCAAAATCAAAATAATAGGTAGATGGTTGGTTGGAAGTACGTACATAGAAGGCGACAACAACTCCGGGAGTGTTACCAGATGGTAGCTTGATATTTGCACTAAAGAAGCCATATCTGTAATAATCAGACGATATTATCCCAGACCCTGATCAGATCAGACCAGACCAGACATCATATCATAAGTACGTACCCCTACCTAAAAACACATGAATCCATTCATGGCTTATATATTAATTGAACGTGTGGCCCTAATAAATCATATAGATCAAAATTTCAACAATCAATTTTTTTATTTTGACTATATGTCCCTCCTCATACATACATATATATATATATATATATATATATAATATTTGGATCTGTTATAACTGTTTATAAAAAATATATTTAGAGAGAGAGAGGATCGGAGGGCGTACCGGAATGGCGATTGAGGAGGAGATGGACACTCTGATCATCGGGTGATTTATGGATATTGAATTCGCTAAAGAGGGAAGAATAAATTTGGGTAAAAGGTATGGTGGTGAGGCTGAAAGCTTCTGTATCTGCTGATGCTGATTCTGTTAATGTTTTAATGGAGAAAAAGAGAAAGAAGAAGAAGAAGAAGAAGAAGAGGAGAGGGACGTTTTAGGGAGAGAATAAGAAGAAGAAGAATGTAGTATTATACGATAATAATCCATAGGAAGAGTATACTTTTTTCTTTTTCTTTTTTGAATTTTCTCTCTCCTCCCCTCACAATCTCTTCGTTTCTTTGCATGGTTTATATACCCCACCCAAAACTGTAGGAATAGGGATCACTCTTGGCTGTTGTTCTTTTGATTTTCTCTGGAAATTTATATTTTAATTTAGTAAATATTACATTAGACTCATTTATGTGAGTATATATATATATATATATATATATATATATATATATATATATATATATATTAATGATTAAATATAAATGGTTATCTTAAATTTTAATTTTTTTACACTAATGATTGACTTTTAATTTTTGAATTATATTATTAAATTAATTAATTATTTTTTTTTAATTCAATTAAAATGATATGTTATAAATTAATGCCTCTATAACAGATACCTTAAGTCATTCTGTCAACATTTATATTTAAGCCTTACTATATAAGGTAAGAGGGCAAAATGTCATAACCATATTAAAAATAAAAAAAACAACAATAAGTATTAAAAGTAAAACAATAATAAATAAAACAAGCAACATTCATCACGGCTAAAAAAAAAAAAAAGAAAAAAAAGCTTTCAATAGAAATTAAATGCAAGATAATATAGAGAATATAGAAGTCCTTCTCCAGACGACTCATCTCATCATCAAAATGGCAAAAACACATCGAATTCAGGCTTGTTCTTTTGGATTATCAAGGCAAGGGGAGTGGTGAGGAGATTATAAACGACTACGAAACCATCTTCTTCCTCATTGGTGATGTAAGGCGTAAGCCATAGAAGATGATCTGATCTCCATTTTCAAGTTTCTGATCTGCTTTTGTTTTTCGATTAATTTGAAGGCTCTATTTCTAAATTTAAATTATTGAGTTTCTATCTGATTTGATTTTGTATGTGGTTAGATTATTGTTATGATAAATTGATTTTATTCGCTGGAATATCATTGAGCAATTTGTGATTCTCAGAGTTAGGACTTTTTTCGATTGATTTTGGGGTTGATTTTGATCGATTTTAATTGTTTTGAAGCTTTTGATTTTTTTTATTAGTCTGAATGTATAAATGATAGGGTTGTGACCATTTTACCCTTTCTTATGTCAAAATTATTTAATCAAAAAATAAAAATTTATTTTTTACACATCAATTCACCGAGTTATGCCCTCACCCGTAGATAATCAATGCGTAACAATTTTTAACGTGATGCACTTAATTTGTTAGAATTAGAAAAAAATTAATAGTTCAATCATGTAATTGATAAAATTGAAAGATGGATCATCGTGAAATATAAACTTATATTTTAAGATAGTAAATTATATTTAAGCCCTATAGTAATTTGTATAAACATCCATATATATTTTCTTTTTGGTAGAATTATCAGTTTTCTTTTCTTTTTTTCTGTACCAAAGTACCCTTTAGTGTCTACTTATATTACAAGAGAAACCGTCCAATTTTGGTGAGAATCAAAAAGCCTTTTTATTCGCTTATGATAGGAAGGAAGGCGAGAGATCCTAAGAAAATGAAAACATCTGCTTATTATTTTGCTGAGAATTGTTGCCAACTTTCCTAACCAACAAAAAATAAAAACCAGAGAATCTTTTGCAATGACCAATCAATATATAGTGAAAATTTTGAGGGATTTATAAATATGGTCCATATTAATGATTAGGTCACAATTTTCTTACCAAATATATATTTAAGTAGTTAAATTATAGCCTTATACTCCTTCCATCCCTTAAAAATTAAAATTAGTTTAGTTTGATTTTTCTTTTATATCAAATTGACCTCAACAGTGATGCCGTCAATCAATGTAATATTTATGACTTAGAACCCCAAATATATTGCAAAAAATCAGTACCCGAAATGATACTTATTCAAGTAAGGGCGTAAATAAATTGAGTCGAGTATTGAATTGATCAGATTTGATTCACAAAATTTATTGAGTATAAAATAAAGTTTAATTAAAACTCATTTTTTACCGAGTTGAGCACGATCTCAAAAGCCCAAACAGTTTAAACTTTTCGAATTAATATAATTTTAATACCAATAGAAAATTATAATTTGAAGTTCAAATAATTTATTGAACTGATCATATCATTTATATTTCGAGAGTCAAGCTCAAAAAGAATTTTTAATAAAACGAATACTGTTTGTCATTTTATATATAGCCTTACTCTTTAGCCTCGAGCACCATTATTATCAACCTAATTAACTCTACTTGCAGCAGCAGACATTGTACCGGGAAATGCAGTACCTGTACATGACAATTATGATCAGGGTTCTATGCATCCTAATAGTTTTAGACAAACTCATAAAATTGTGAACGATTATCACAACCACAAACTTTTGACAAAACTGGAAAAACCAAAGAAAAATTTTTATTCCACGACTACAAAGTTCATAAGAAGTACAGAATACTTTATGACACGGAATGCTAATAATTAATTACCCAACAATAGCTAAAGAAATGTTTTGGTACATACAAGTTTAAGATATAGATAGGTGAAAATAATACCCTTTTTTCGCAACAGATCAAGGGTGCTACACAGACTACACACTCTACATACCATCCTAGTTCTTCGACTTAAAAAGGATAGTCAAACTGAGAACGGTGGATAATATATCATACACAGATTCTGAGACTAAAAGATGGTCAGCTTTAATTAATTTTGAGCTACATACTCCATGGTAAATAAGGACTTTTCTTGTTACTAAATGGTTAGATTAAGCCCTTGGATATCATTCTTCAATTACCACTTTGCACAGGTTCTGTTTGTCCAGTTTCATTGCCCATATGTTGGTCATTCCTACTAGACCATTCATCTTCTTGCCCAGGAACTTCTCCAAGTTTCTCCTGCAAATCAAATTGAATGACATAACAGAATTATCTTATATTTTTCGGAAAAGGTAAAGCATAGGAACCTGGATTAGCCTTTCAATAGCAATTTTATCAAAAGAAAAACAACAAAATAAGGGGTGTGCCTTTTCGCCTATAAAAGGATGAAGAAATTATACTAAACATGCACTCTTGATTTTGCATCAACCAACAGCTTTTTGATTGGACTGCATAATTATTTTACCTTGAGCGACGCATTCTGAGCAACAATCTGCTCGTATTCGCTCCTTATACGATTCAATTCTGCTCTAAGAGAGGCATTTTCTTCTTTTAAAACTTCAGCACGCTGCGCCAGCTCATCACATTCCGCCTGATTCCCATGCAGACAACAATAATGATTTGATGAAGTACACAACATATGAGGCAAAATTAAGAAGCTGAAAAGGACAATTCCGTACCTGCTTGCGTAACCTGGATCGGCGAGCAGATTCCCTGTTGGACTGCTTTCGTCTCTGTCGTTTAAGCTCCCTTTCATCCTGAACACAAATAAATACAACTTTTTAAGGAAAGATAAACTACTCAAGGAAAATGAACGAGGATTGAAAGAGCTAGTAGCTTGAGAGAGAACCACAAAAGTAAAATTAACCTTCCAATTATGACAGATACCAAATTCCACATTATATAGCTACTCAATTATTTGCTTTACTTTATTCAATTAATCTTAAATCAGGAAGAGTTACTTCAAACGTCTGAAATCATTGTGCAAGACCATAAATTATATTAATTAACATTAAAGCCAAAAATTATCTACTCCAGTCAAGTTGTCAATTGTGTCAAGTTCCTACCTGGATCTTTACAATGTTAAAAAATAAACTTATAGAACAAACCAGCCAAAGCAAAAACATAAGTCCAGCAGGCAAGTGCCTGTTGACAGCCTAGTTGTCCAAAACTAGAACAATCAGAAGTTATTACATCATCCATCACAGCTAAACATGGTAAGCGTAGAAAGATGATGTAATGCTAAATAACTTTAATTTTTTAACTCACCAACTTTACTTTTTTTAAACAATGCATTACAAATAATCATCATCATAATATAAATGTCAAATCCTTGATGTCAATAAATGACCGAAGGAGTGATACCTAGGGTGCCATATACAAATAATCAGCCCACCAATAATAATGAAAATTTTGAATTCGAGCTGCCATCTCAACTCTCATAATCAGATCCCATAACATTACAGGTAAACCTTGATACAGGTCTTAGTATTTGTTAATATATTATTGCTACAATTGGTAACATAAATATATTATTGTAACTTAAATCCACTTCTTTAAGGGAGTGACACCACCCATAATTGCACCCTACCACACCACCCAGCTCGGTTTTTTCGTACCGGTTCGGTTTTTACCGATGAGCACCCCTAGTGACAAAAAATCAAAAAATACTAACAATAAAACATTACATACCGTAACTTCTTTGCATACCAGGAGAAGAGGGTGTGAACAAATATAAAATAAATAAATGAGTTGGCCCTATTTTTAAATATCTATGCAGTCTAAATTTGAAACTGATATAGCCAAAAAGCACCAAGTTGTAAAGTACCACTTTTTCTATTCCTTAGAAACTTAAAACTTGCATTATCTTATGTTAACATTCACAATTACGCTTGCAACAACATCAGCTTAGTGCAGCCAAAGGTGCAATGGATAGAAATAACTACAAAGCTGCCTCTTCTTACAACAATCACTAACAAGGGATCTATTGTCTATGTATGAACGCACAAATCCTCTCCTTCAGTGAACAAACAAATCAAGAAGACCACATCTTAACGCAAAAGGCTCTTCTCACACAGAAAAATAAAAATAAAACAAAATAACTTATCATGTCCCACCACTCTAAAACATAGAAAAAAGAGGAGAGGTATTTAGTACACTTCACCTATATGGTAGCCAAAAAGTCAACCAAAAATTAAATATTTTCTAGAAGAGATCGGTGCACTAAGAGCTAGAGAGAGTAAATTAAGTGCATTTATAACAATAACAATAATTGACAGAAAAGGTAAGAAGGGCACGTAGAAAAGGAGAAGAAATAGAACCTGTAGCCAAAGCTGCGATTGCATACTCTCCCTAGATCCGGCATTAGCCATTCCTCCTGCAGCTGGAATGGAAAGTACATTTCCACGCATTGCAGGAACAGCGGATGAAGTTGCACTACCCCAATAGTCCATACCAATATTTAAGTTGGTCGTGGGACCAGGAACACCTCCTGGAGCACCAGCAGCAGACTTTGGTACGATGGAAAGAGATTGGTTCACCATTGAGTGATGTGCATTCTGTCCTCCATTCTGCGAACCATGAGCATTTCCATTCTGAGATGCTTCAGCTGTAGTAAAAACAACATGATGCTGTTTCATTAGTAACACAGATCACTGCCACAACAGTGACAACAATGCAAATCATTCTCAAAGCGCACCTTCCAGAGAATCTTGCCTACTTCCCGACTTCATTTGTGAGTCCTTCACAAATCATTGAGACATAAGATCAGAATAAAAGAGCAACACCGGAAGATATGTTTTAGTTAATTATAGATCCAAAATATGGCTAAATACTAATTGAAACTGAACCCATTAAATGAAGGGAACTCTGTTAAAAGCATAATCATGAAATAACTTTGGCTCACATTAACAACAAAAGGAATATGAAGTCCAGACCCAGTAATAATATAACCTTTCAACCTTGGGGGAGGAATTGGTAAGATGCAAGTCATAGTCAAGGATGGAGAATTCGCTTTCTTCCATAAACATCATACCAGACAGAACATTACTCCAAAACTACAAGATATGAGCCTATGACAGAACTTAAAATTGTTTCAAAGTTTAGACATTAGATATACAAGTTAAGCATCTAAAAAATACCTCTTAATACAGAAAAGAAAAAACTGTTAACTATATGTTTGTATTCTATGAAATTTATGCTGTATACACAAAATAAAACTGAATATATGGGATATCTAACAGATTTCTTAGTCCATAATATGCGAAGTTATGTTTCGTGTTAGCGCAGTTATATATTAATCCCAAAATAAAATCCAATGAAAGAATGACATAGCGGACTACGTTAGACTATACATACATTTTGAGAATTTGCACTTCCTTCCTCACTTGATCCTTCACTTCCACTCTCACCGCTGCAAATTCGGTATCAACCAGATTTGTCAGTATACATTAATTGGCACTAAAACAAGTGTGCCTAATAATTAAATCCACAGAAGCATGCACCACATAAACAAAGGAGGCTTGCCAAACTCAACAGAGCCATTTATTTATTTATTGATGAACAAAAAATGTACTCATCGAGCCTCCAAGGGGGTACCACCCACATAAAATAGAGCAACAAGAAAGAAGGAAACACCCGCACCACCAAATCACAAAAACTACCTCATCTCCAAAAGACTAAACTCAGACAAAATCAACAAAGGGAATTGAAGATCCCAGGAAAACAGCCTTTTGCAATAAAAATATATTAGACAAAAAAAGGTATATTTAATCTGATCAATACTCCACTCTGTCTCCTCAAAATGTCGACAATTTCGTTAGTGTCGAATCATCACATGCATATGTAACATACCTCTCCTCCACAACATTCTTGAGATAATATAAACCTCAAGTGCTGCTGTTTAAAGAAAGTCACCTTGCGAACCACAAAAAAGACAATTCACCCCCACCACAGAAATTCTGATAATAGAACTCAACATGAATCCAACCAGAATTATGGGCTTCACAACGCAATGAATCAGCATGAGCCAGTAGAGGCCCACTTCCCCCAAGACCAGCAAAACTTGCTCCACCTCCAACAATTTCCAATCCTGAAAATTCCTTCAAAACACTGGATGCCACAACACTTGTCCCCCATCACCCTAAAAATAATCAGCAACCACCGCATTCCGATCAACCGCCAAAGAGAACAAATTTGAGAACACATGCCCAAAGCTTTCGCCTGCAATCAACGCATCCTTACAACCGACATCCCCAAACACAAAATAAATACACTTAACAAACTTAGTCCATCCTTCAGCAATTTCCTTACGAGTATTGCTATGGTGACAAAACAGTCTTACAAAAAATAACTTACAAAATGTTGTGACAAAGTGTAATTAGTTGATGATCCACCATAAATGGTGGATCTAGTTATAATAATGAACCACAACCAATCACATCATTTTGTATCCATCTTTAGTAACTATTCTTTAGTCACCAAGCATTATTGGTTCCTTACATAAGCCAACTCATAGGCATCCGGTTTGCTTGGCCACCCCTCCTGACTCGGACCAAATCTCGCCCCACACCCCTTTTCCAATAGGTGTCTGTCTGTTTGACACAAGTTCACGTGCTTTTTTTCCAGTTACTTAAAAGTAAGAACTATACCATATCACATATATTTACCTAATATTCCTTTTCTTTTTCTTTCAAGCACAACCCAGGTTAATTTATATCAATGCAACTTATCAGCTAAAAACATCAATCATACCTTTTGCAGTATCCTCCATTAGCAGATGCTCCTAATGTTTTACCAGCTTCATTGTTTTTGCCTGTAATCATATTTAAACTGCCCAAACTCCCCTTAGATCTTTTAATGGGCAATTTTTCCTTCCCCTCAGATGCCTTACCGTCCACTTCCATGCCACCAGGAGTATTACCCTGTATGCAGATGACATTCTTTAAGTAGTCTATTTGACCAAAGACATATTTTTCCAAAGCAATTTGTAAAGGGGAAAAAATCAAATTTAAGTAAACTCACAGAAGCCTCAACAACACCATTTGGAGAAGGCATCACAAAGGGACTAAATGGGTAAGAACCCTGGTGATTTACAGCAAAGTTAATAGCCAAATAGAAGGAAACTATCAAAGCAAAGCACTACAATAATATCAACCATAAGTTACCGGAGGAATAGATGGGTGTGCGTAAATTCCACCATGGGGATACATAGCAACATATGGATGTGGTGGAGTACCATATGGTGGCATCAGATGCTGCCAATAAACAAGAAAATTAGAATAAAAATCAATTGCAAACCAGAAGTTGAAATTCCACCAGGGAGACACCATCATAAACACAATTTTGACAATCCTTGCTGAAATATTGAACTGATATGAGAACACAATTACTTAGATCTGACCCTAACCTGGCCAGGTGGTATCTACTAACTTACATAACCCATGATGGAGACACGTATTGAAAACATGCAAATAAAGGGTTTTCGACGCGTGGAGAAAATGCCACGCATAGATCCCAAACATCAACAAATTGTTAACAGCGGAGAACTATTTGCTCCCCCCCCCCCCCCCCGGCTCCAAAACACAAAATAAATTTTTTTTAAAAAACACTCCAGTGTTTTCACCGTTTGGTACTCATATCCGTGATCTTGATAACTACCACTATTGAATTTTTTTCCCCGTTTTCCAACTGAAATATTACTCCCTACGACTCATTGAGTGTCATGGATCAAAATCGTATTTGAGAAATATATTTCAAGTAAATATCCCATTACTACCTACTATAATTAAAAAGGTCTACAAGATCTATTTTTACCACACTTTTAAATTCCATATAGACTATAGTTTCCTAACCTAATTGTAATCAAATAGCCATTGAATTTCTATTAGTATTCTTTTTCTGCTAGTTTTTCATTGTGCCCACATAAGCTACATCAAAAAGACACCAAAACAACTTGAGTACTGAGCTTAAATCAAGTCCTCGTCTCCAAGTCACTCTCCCCGTACATATTTCGGTGTTGCCTTTCATTTGAATTGGAAGTATCGCATGGTACCAGAGATTTAGATGTTTGATCACTGATGCATCTTCTTTTAGGTGACAAGCCTAAAACTAGTTTTCTTTCTACAATAGTACGGAGTGTTAATCCTATTATGAGAAGATAAGCAGTTGTGAACAATTATACTTGACAAAGAACACTCAATTATTTTTTATTAAAACTGATGCAGAATATATTAAACCTGAACTCCCCACATGTAGGGGTGAGGACCTTGAGGGCTTGACGCCATGTACCCATGTGGAGGCATTGGAGAATATGCCTATACAAAACCAATTATGTCAGCTGACTAAAAACAATTAAAATGAACAAGAAAGATTCAAAAGGTGGAACCTGAAATCCAGACCAATCTGGAGTAACTGTACCAGCACCTGTAGAAGATGCCTGCTCCTGAACATTATCAAAAAACATCAATGGAATTGATGTTTCAACAAGAGGCATATATTTAACAAGAATTTCTTATCAAAAATATAAACATTTAACAAGAACTAAGAGAAACTACATTTCTTTAAAAAAAATAAGAAGAAAAACAGTTGGGTTTACCTGAGAAGTAGGGTTCTTTGGCTCCTTAGCCTCTTTTGCATCCTTAGTGGGTTTTTCCATCTCACTACTGCCCATGATTCAACTGGACCCCCTTCTCAAAACCATCCTGCAGTATATGCACTGCATTGTCTCAAGCACTTCACTCAATTTTAATATACATTTCACCAGGAGACATGAAAACTCAGAAAGCCTTAATGTACAACAAAGGAAAAGAACATATAAGTAGACATGTCATGTGTATACAAAGGAAGAAGAGACTTAAACCATTCTATAGATCTTCCATTTATTTATTCTAAAATCTCTTAACCTGTATCAAGGAACCACCAATGCTGCATCAGTAATGCGTTTTACTTTAACTTTGGATAAAAGAAAACGAATTTTTGAGTAAGAGTGAATAAATTATAATGAATGTGTATCAATAATGCCTTAATTAGTATAAAGAATTCAAATCTTGGATTATTTTTTCAAAGTTCCAACTGTTTCTGAATACGTCCATTCAACAATGTAGAATACAGCATAATTTTGGTCCAGATAAGCAAAATTCTTCAAAAAACAGGCAAATAGAAGCTTTATTGCTTTGTATGAGAATTCACTCAAGTTAAAGTGACTGCTTTTAATGTAAACAACTATCCTACATTCCAACTTCCACTTCCTTATATCACCAAATTAGATGAAAAATAAAGCCCTAATTTGCGTAAATACATACAAGTATGTACGAGGATTATATCATAACTTAACCAAAAGAATCAAAACAATTAAACAATTGAAACTCTAAAAAGGTGTAATTTAGCTCGGGCGTACAGATAATTTTGTGAATATAAATCAATAAATGCTTGAATTTGATTAATTCAATTACCGCCAAAACAGCACGAGCTGAGCATATCAAATTCCTAATTTAGAGCTGCAGAATCAACTCAGCACGGATACAGCTGCGAACCACACTTGTTTGGAAGGAAAGGAGGAAAGTACAGTGACAAATATCAGATCAATCAGGTAATTAGAAGATTTTAGAGCCAGATTGAGGATTTTATAGATGGAAATGCGAAAATTTATAAATAGAACGTACGCAGAGATATGAAAGTTAGGTTTTTTATGGGGAGATTCGTTCGTTTCTGTGTCGATGATTTGCAGAGCGAGGAACTGTAGTCCAATTTTTTCTCTCTCCTGAGTTGATTGATGAGATGATTAATCATCAATGAGTTTAACGGCTGGTATACGCGCCTGTATAGCGTTGGATGTATGATGAGAATATTGTAGTACATATGGTCGGGATTCGGATTTGGGTCATTTGATCCAACCCGAGAGTGAAAATCAGAACAGATATTTCTATAAAATTATCCTTATACGTATAGCAGTATAATAAATAAAATTCACACTCAAATAAATAAAATCTTGTGAAAATATTACTTTTTATCATAAAAATATATATATATTTTTATTGAAAACTTATATTTTTTGTTTTAAAATTAAAAATATAATTTGATTATTAAAGTCAAATGACATACTTGTCCGTAGTTATAAATATAAAATTTATTTCTTTTATATAGTTCGAAAATTAATTAAGTGTCAATTTTTAACATAAATTTTTCACATATACCCCTTAATATGAAATTAATGAATAAGTTAATTATTTTTCACTTATCACACTGGAACTCTCAACTTCATTGATGGACGTGTACTGACCATTAAAATCCATAACTATAGAACTTTAACCAAAGAGAATACAACAATATTAAATGTGATGATAAAAATAATGACATTAAATGTTGTTTTTTTAAAAAAAAGAGTAATAGTTGAATATTTATTATAAAGGTATAAAAGTAAAACAATGAACCAACTAAATTTTATAAATAGTAATTTATATATTACGTCTTTAAAAAATCAAACTTATAACTATGGGACGGATGAAGTATTAAACTTTAAAATTAGTATAATTTTTACTATATACTAATATAATTATAATAATTATCAACTAAAATAAAATAAATTTACATTAATTTAAAATTTAATATTTCGTTATTTGATCTTAAAAATCAAATTACATTTATAAATTTAAAACGAAAAGATTATAAATAAGATAAACATCTTAAGAATTAGGGCATGATCGAAATTCAGCTATAGTCTTATTAGTTATTACTTATATAATATAATGCCAATTGAATTTTAATTTATGTTAAGAGGTAAAATTAAACATGTAATTTTAATTTAACATGATAAAATTAGAGAACACTATTATCTTTTGTTTACTTTAAATTTAAAATGCTATATGAAAATAAATAATATTTTATAATATAGCCATCACAATACATATTTACTTTTATTTATTAAAAAATTTAAGACCAGAAATTTATTATGAAATATTTTTAAACTACTAGAATTAAGTTAAATTATCCAAAAATATATAAAAAGGATTTTTTTAACTCTCTCTTTTACTCTCATAAATTTTAAATCATATTCCTTTATTTTCTTCTCACCTTTAAAAACAAAGTGTAAATTATTACTCCTATTGTGTAAACATTTAAATTGAGATCGAAGTCAATTATTACTGCTATTATATTATATAAACATTTATTTAAATTGGGATTGAAGGAGATTAAATTACCGCGGGTGGACCGAAACCGCCTCTCCCATTCTCTATAATCCACTGATTCCCCTCGTTCTCTCAATTCGCTCCCAGCTTCTTCATCCAGAACTTGCAAGTTACAATACCATCTCTCATACAAATATAAATATATATATATATATATATATATATATTTATATACATTACAGACACTAGGGCGAATCACCTATTCAGTATCTCAATTGCAATCTAGAGGCAGTCAGTATGGGTTACGAAAACGATCCGTAAGTGTTTTTTTTCTTCTTCTCTCAGAATTTAGGGTTAGTTGGCTAGGGTTTTGACCGATGATTTGTTTCTTTAATGTTCAGGAACCGTGATGAAGATGGTGAGCCGTTGATGGACTTCGACGACGAATTCCAATCCGATCAGGAACCACAAGCAGACAATCATCTGCTTGACGACGAAGACGACGACTGGCGCCGTCGTGAACGATCTCCGACTCCGGTATTTAATGAGTCCGATTCTAAATCGAAGCCTCGAAAGCGCCTTGTAAAGAAGAGCGCCGCCTCTGATAGCACTCCGGATATCGGAATCGGCGATTATGATGAGGATGAACCGGAGTCGCTTGTGAGGGATGATTCTGACGGTGATAATCAGACGTCGTCTGGCGGGGGGAAGAGAAAGAAGTTTGCTTTGAAGGATAAGAAGAAAGAGAAGAAGTTGAAGGTGGATATGAGGGAGAAAAGTGGGGGTGGTGATAAAAGCGGGTCAAAGTTCAAGGTTAAGAAAAGGAGTAGGGATCATGGTGATATGGAGGTCAAGGAGATGTGGGATACTGTTGCCGGTGGTGATTCTGAGGTTTGCTAAGTCTGAAATTTTACTTGATTTTTGAAGTTTGTAGTTAGATTATATATTTTCTAGATTTTGGTTAGTTCAGTGATGCATTTGGATTTTTATCTAAATAATGTTCATGGGAATGAATAAAAGTAAACATTTTTTGGGTGACACGAGGTTTGTTATGATTATATATGGGTTGGGTTTTGCTTAATCAAACTATGCGGTGCAGTATCTTCAGTTTTTCTGTAGAAGATTATTCTTAGTACTAGTTTTATCGTGGATTTATGTAGATGATACTTTTCAACCTCCACAAAAAGATATGATTTTGATTTTGCAACCAGGACTTCGGACTAAGCTTACTATTGTGCATTGAGTATGCATTAATCTCTTAGCAATACTTTCTAATGCATATTTTTATTGGAATGGTATAGGATGATCAAGAGGGGGTTAAGATGGCAGATGATGACAACTTCATAGATGATAGTGGTGTGGATCTTGCTGATCGCTATGTAAGTGATGGTGGGCGTTCTCCTGGTGATGCTCCTCAGGTAGGATCCCTTTTGTATTTAGGTCAGACTTAATATTACAAGGCTACATCTGTTTGAAACTTTGAATGCATCTACTTATTAGATTATTTAGTACTTCTATAATTTTAAAATCCCTTTGTTTGGCCATTGTATCAGAAAACATATTATTGTGGATGCTTTAGATGTTTTATTTTAATGATCAATTACAGATAGTTTGCTACATGCCGTTTTTCCTTTTATTTCATTTCTGTCTTACTCTATTGGCAGGCAGAAGAGGGTGAGGATGATGATGAAATCAATGATCTCTTCAAGATGGGAAAGAAGAAAAAGAAAAGTGAGAAAAGTGCTGCAGAAATTGCATTGCTAGTTGAACATGTCATGGCTGAGCTTGAAGTTGTAGCAGAAGAAGATGCAAGATTGAATAGACAATCAAAACCTGCTATAAACAAACTTAAGAAGCTGCCTCTTCTTACAGAAGTCCTCTCAAAGTAAGTTAGTTGCCTATATTTGTTTCTTATCCTATGGTTCTTACCCTATTCTGAATCTCTGGTTCTTATTGTTCTGGGTGCAGGAAACAGCTTCAGCTAGAATTCTTAGATCATGGAGTATTAACGCTTCTGAAGAATTGGCTTGAACCCCTTCCAGATGGGAGCCTACCCAATATAAACATTCGTGCAGCAATTTTGAAGATATTGACTGATGTATAAACAAACTAATTTTCATATGGTAATGATTGTTGCCTCTAACTAGGAAAAGTGTTGACTCACAAAGTTTTCTTTACCTTGCAGTTTCCAATTGATTTAGAGCAGTATGACAGAAGAGAACAACTGAAGAAGAGTGGTCTTGGAAAGGTCAGACCCACCCCATAGACAAACTTTCAAACTATGATGTTTTTTTTAAACACTATTTTCTATTGGGTTGTAAAAGGAACAACTTAACCAATTTACACCCCCCCCCCCCCTCTCTGTATTTTTTGGACTCAGGTCATTATGTTTCTGTCCAAGTCTGATGAAGAGACCACATCCAACAGAAAACTTGCCAAGGATCTGGTTGACAAATGGGTAATTTCATATCTGTAGCCTACTTTCCTCCTATTTTCTCCTCCCGACCTTGCAGGACTTTGGGCTCCTGTACTCAATGAGATCAATCTCAAGGCCCTGTTCACACCACTTAGTTGAATTGATTTTCTAGTAAAACAAAGATTCTTGATGTCATTGATCACAGTTGGTAATGCTGTAACGTAAAAGCTCCAATTCCTTTTTTGTTTCATAGTACATGTCCCTTTTACTTTCTTTATTATATGAAAAGCATGACTTCGAAATGTATTCTATCTGATTATTATGAGTTTGCTCATTGTGAGTTTTCTTTTTCTTTTGTGAAATTTGTTTTTGACCTATACCTTGATGTTTGATTAATTTGAATTATATCTATGTGGAACTTCATTTGTACATGGGTTGTCTTGTAATCATCTATAGTTTTGAATTTGTTTGATGCAGAGTCGACCAATATTTAATAAGAGCACAAGGTTTGAGGACATGAGGAACTTTGATGATGAGAGGGCTCCACTTCGTAGGCCATCTGGGAAAAAGTATGTATTATCTGTAGGATGAATTTTTTTCATATATCCTATTGCACATTACCTGGCCATACTGAAAAACTTTTTCCTTCATAATATGTATAATTTTGCTTGACCTCTGCAATATCTTGTTACCTGTGACAGGCCAATGAATAAAACTGCAGGGATGCACTCCAAGGATGATGATCTTGATTTGGCTGAGTTTTCACAGTATGTTGTCATGGCTGATAAGATTATACTCTAGTTAGGCTCGTCAAAAAGTAGATTTTACTTTAATCAGGCAGTCTAACTGATTAGTTAGTCATGTATTATACCCAAGTCTCTGGTCATTTGGTGCCATATGTTTCAGTTTTAATTTTTCTTGTATAATGCAGGGAATCAAAATCTGGTCAGTCATCCTCTAGGCAGCATGCCTCGAGGCCTGAGGCCATGCCATTAGATTTTGTGGTGCGCCCTCGATCCAAGATTGATCCTGATGAAATCAGGGCCCGAGCTAAACAAGTTGTTCAAGATCAGCGTCGTCTGAAGGTTTTTCCCTCTCCATCCCCTTGAGAAATTTGTTATTTAATAGTAGGAATTACTAGGTGATCTGAATTTAACTTTTATATTGACTTGTTATTGCTTTTGAGAATGTATATTCTGACTGATCTAACTCCTCAAAAGTTTGACCCAGAGTTCACATGATGTCTCTGTTCTTCTGTGTATGTCTGAGATTTTCTCTTTCTTTTCCACGTCTTCTGCCTATGCGTCTTCTCTGAAGAACTGTTTTATTGCGTCTCCATTTATATTTTTTTGAATAAGTTATAATCTTGGGAGTGGTTATAATGCCTCCTTTCAGATGAATAAGAAGTTGCAACAGTTGAAAGCACCTAAAAAGAAGCAGCTTCAAGCAACGAAACTTAGTGTGGAAGGTCGTGGCATGGTCAAGTACCTCTGAAGCTACAATTTCTTCAATAAATATGGAAGAAGAATATATGATGGAAGGGCTTATATTCGACTATATGAGCTGGAAAGATGATATACAATTTTGGCCATCAAGTTGCATGCCAATGCTATTTTAACTGCCTTGTATGGAAGCCCTTAGGTTACCGTCTCCTTGTGGATTGGAAGAGTTGTTGGATATACAAGGGGGAGAAGGAAAAAAGAGAAGGGTTGGGTTTACTTGTTAAAGATATTTTCCTTTTATTTACAATCAATTAAATTTGTAGAGATTTTTTTTCTGTAATGAGATTTGATCCGTTTGAAATTTTTATTAACCATTGTGTACTGTTTCTGGAGTATTTCTTTTTGGTTAACAATTCATTTATGTGCATTTTGAGCGCCCTTGTAAGGAAGGCAAAGGATTTGGGTTCATACAGGAGTGGAATCCAATTAATTTCTTGACTTTCAGGTTCATACAGTCATACTTGACTTCATTCATGACTCATCTATTCCCATTTACACTCAACGATAGCAAGCCTTTACGTAAAATGACGACTCTATAATGCTATGCTATGGTTTACACTTAACGCGTCGAGTATTCAGTATCAACTTTTCAACTGATTAAACATACATAGGAAAAGATGGAGTATCCTTTTTTGTAAATATTTTTGAAATATAGGCCTACTAGTTTCAATATATATATTAATTCGGCATATTTGGCAAAACTCTTTACGTTGACATACTCAAATATCATGTCATCGACAATGGACAAATTTGAAGATTATTAATCATGTCATCGTCAGTGGACAAATTCTAAGAAAATAGTAAATTATTGGCTAAACGACACCAACTATTAAATGCTAATAACCTGCAAGGGACGTTAACATGGAAATATATCAATGGCTTGTGTGCATATATAGTTGATCATCACTTCTGCGGAATTCCATTCTTATTTCTTACATAGCTAGAGCACAAAGATGATGATTTTCAGGCTAGTAACTTCATATTACTTTCTCTCCTATTATTATTATTATTTCTGCTGCATGCATTCCCTTGGGAAATTAGCCGCAAGTAGTAGTTATGGTTTCTCAAATGAAACAGACCGGCAGGCTTTGCTTTCCATCAAGGGTTTAGTAAAAGATCCTTGTGAGGTTCTTAGCTCATGGAATGACTCCCATCATTTTTGCAATTGGCATGGAGTTATATGTGGCGGCCATCAGCACCAAAGAGTGACTGCCCTGAATCTGTCCTCGCTTAAATTGGTTGGTTCCTTGTCTCCTTCCATAGGAAACCTGACTTTCCTCGAAGATATAGACCTTCAGGGTAATAACTTTCTTGCCACAGTTCCCCAAGAAATTGGCAGATTGGCAGAAATTGGTAATAACTAGAATAACCAAACAATGAGTCAGATTCCTACTAATCTGACTCATTGTTTGGTTATTCTAGTTATTGATTTGAGCCGAAACAATCTCGAGGAGGAAATTCCTGTTGAGTTTAGCAGTTTGTCTAAGCTCTATGAAATGAGTTTGTCGAGAAATAATCTCACAGGAACTATTCCACCTTCACTTGGGAACATCTCCTCTCTTCGTGTACTTGATCTATCTAGAAACAATTTACACGGAAGCATTCCTATTGATTTTGTATGGCTTTCCAATTTAGAAATTTTCAGCTGTTCTTCAAATAAGTTGTCTGGTACAGTTCCTTCACAACTTTACAACATCTCATCAATCCAAACCTTTTCTGTCACTAACAACCTATTAACTGGACGTCTTCCACCTAATTTGGGCATAACTCTTCCAAATCTCAGCTTATTTTTGACCGCTTGGAATGGATTCTATGGATCCATTCCAGCATCATTAGCCAATGCTTCTGGACTCGTGAAACTTAGTATAAACAGAAATGAGTTTACTGGGCCAATACCTCTGAATTTCGGGCGCCTTCAAGAGCTGCAAGTGTTTGACATTGGTGGAAACCCACTCGGAACTGATAAAACCAATGACATCAGTTTCTTGTCCACCCTGACTAACTGTACCAACCTAAAAACACTTAGTTTATTTGGAATTCAGATTGGAGGTGTGTTGCCCAATCCCTTTGCAAATTTCTCCACCACGCTCACATCGGTATGGCTGGACGAGAACTACATATCTGGAAGCATACCGGTAGGGATTGGGAACCTTGTCGGTTTAAGCTACCTTACAATCGATACTAACTTACTCACAGGAAGTATTCCCGAGTCCATTGGAAAGCTTGCCCAGTTGCAAGAACTCTACCTTTTCATAAATAACATTTCAGGAAAAATTCCATCCTCCATCGGAAACATTACTGGACTAAGTATACTAATTTTAGAAGAAAATTTGTTAGAAGGAAGCATACCTGCTTCTTTGGGTAATTGTAGTGATCTGACAGGATTGCATCTTAGAAGGAATCGTCTCTCAGGCGCTATACCTGAACAAATTTTCAGTCTTTCATCCCTCTCAATCGGCCTCGTCCTAGATGAAAATTATTTAACAGGATCTGTTAACGTCAGGATCTTCTCCAACGTCCCAATCACGTAAAGACGCTACGATCCTCGCGATGCAGAAACGATAAAACACCAGCGTTCGACGGGACCGATCACGAGATAGGCTGAAAGCGTGAGAGTAAGTATACGTGTTCACAGGAGTTAATAAATGGAGGATGTAATCACCAGTGTATTGAGAGAGATAATAATTCTTAGTGTATATGTGTGTATGAAAACGCACTCTTTTCGAAGGCTTAGTTGATAGGTTATACTTTCTTTTTCTTGCCATCGTACCACCCACTACCTCCGACACGTACCCGTGTGATCTCGATGGGTCCCGCCGCCTCTCTGTATCCTATTCACTACCTTTGGTCATTTGTTTATCTTGAATTATTATATATCCCATCCACATTAATGCATGGCGGTGTCTCGGTCATCATCATGCTTTCTTTCATCATTACAAGTCAAAGTAATAGATATTAAATGATCCAACGGGTTAATCCAACGAACCAATTCTTGTCTTATAGAGTTAAATAGAAATAACATGGTGATTAAGCCCAACGACTTTCAAGGTACAATAATGAAGGTCCAATGGATTAATTAAATAAGTAAGTTCCCAACTTACTTCTACTACCAAAGAGGAAATATCACGACCCAACATTGCCTCTAGTTTTTGTTGAACAAAATGTTTAATAGAAAACTATAAGTGGTCCATAATATTAGAATTTACTAAAAGCCCATAACAGAAGCAATTAAAACATACCCAACTTGGTCCATAAGATGAGATAGGGGCGGTTGAATGTCCGAGTAAAAGGCCCAAATAATAAAGGATTGAAATTGAAAAGATGGTCTAAAAACCGAAAGTCCAACCGAGAGGCCCAATCGATAAAATATCCAAGGATCGATCCAGACGCTTCCCATTCGAATTCTCATCATTACTAACATTTAATGTCTTGCCTACTTCGTCCACCGTAAATGTAAAGATAAAAAGATAAATTTTACCAATTTTGACGGTTTTACCTGTCAATTTGAACTTTGAACCTTTGAGCTTTCTTCTCCTTCCTAGAACTTCTTTCTCTGTTGTACGAAATCTCAATAATGGTGACTGTGAACTCTAGCCAAAATTCTCCCCTTCGCGTGACTTCTGTTAGCACCGTTTCCCCCAATCCAAACCCTAACCAAGAGGTTTCGAGTTCAAACCCCCAATCTACAGCAACCATGGGGAGAAATCCGCCTCTGATCCCTTCTCCACCACCTTCCGACTTCTTCAAGGATGGGGAACAGTTTCCTCATGCCAATATCCCTCCACCGTCACTTTTAATCGAGATACGTATCCTCCTGACTCATTATCGATTCCTGGATATATATCTTATAAGGGCTCCGGCTCTGAAGAAGCGCGTATGCATCATGACCGGATGGTTGGGTCGCTTATGCCGCCATTTTTCCTTGAAAAGGGGGTTCTTTACCCCTCCATGCTTTCGTTACCTCCTAGGGTTCATAGGAGTGGGTTTTGCCAGATTGGTGCCCAATTCCTATATCCACATCCCGGCATTTATCATTACGTCATGAATTAGGGATTCCTCCTCTGTCGACATCTTCTTCACCTCTTCTCTGCAGGTAGGTCCCGAGAACAAGGTTTCAAAATGTTGAGCAAGCAATCTCCTCGACCCAACACCAGATTTGAGAAGAGATCCTCGATGGATACCCTTTTCAAGCAAGCAACGAGGTTGGCACGAAAAATGGTTTTTGTTACGGGACCAAATCTCTTCTCTTCCAGATTGGACTATCTCTCGATCGGATCTCTGCGACTTTGGAGATATCCTCAAGAAGCGTGTGAAGGAGATGGCGATTTTTTTGAAGAAGATTCCTCCAAAGGAATGGAGTTTTGCACTTCTGACCAAGCAAGCCTGGCTATATGACCACAAATGTAAGTTTCGAACAACTTTGTAACACAATTTTTTGAGATATCTAAGTGATACTGGGTTCGATACATGGTTTTTGCAGTGTCTCTGATCAAACCAACTTCTTCGGAAGTAAAAGAACTGGAAGACTTTTTGGCAGGGAAGAATACGGATGCGAGTGAAGAGCATCCGACTGAAGAATCTTCCCGAGCTGATCCCCTCGTCACCGATCCACCAACTATTTCTCTTCAAAATGATGAACCCCAGACTGATGAACCCAACGTACCCGAAGAATCCCTCAGACCCCGCCGAATGAAAAGAGCCGCCAAGAAATCCAAATCCACCCAGCCGGAAACAAATCCTGAAAGTGATCCGGAAGCAACTCCCGAAGCAATTCCACAAGCAACCCTCGCATCCAACCCTAGTTCTGCACCTTCTGAATCTATCCCGATGAAGAGAAGTCTGCTTGACATACCTTTGTACGATCGGGCAAAGGTTCTCCGTGCGAAGAAGATAAGGACGAAGATAACCCTCCTGACTGCCGAAGAGCTCCGAGTTCCATCGTCTTCGGCTAATATTCCCCCAATAGTCCCAACTAAAATTCAGGTGCCCGATGATGAACTGGTCGGATCTGTCCCCATCTCATCCCGAAAAAGGAAACATCCATCAGATAGCCTTCCAGGTTCATCCTCTACTCCTTCACCGGTCCTCGAACCTACTCCTGTTCGGTCTCCTTCTCCAGAAAATATATATGTGGACCCCTCGCCAGTTCGCAATCAATCCATGCCCTCTCCTCCAAGACAATACGACTTACAATTTCAAAGATGACGCTATGGCCTCTCCAACCATGTGGCCTCGATTTAATGCCAACTTTCCCTTTCAACTGTTCGACGCCTTCGTCCGTGAAACCGATGACCATCGATTCGGGAACAGTTCGAACGGGGATTTGTTTAGCGAAGGCATGAGCTACCTGGCGAAGGTAAACGGTTCCCTCCTTTATTTTCGTATTTATCTTCATACTTATACATCTGAAACTGATCAAATAATACTGGACATGCATAGGCGAATCGTCGTTTCGAGGCGTCTGCGTCCGAAGTCCATCAAGGCTGAATCCGAAGAAGAGGCACTGAGGAAGGAGAATGCCATCCTGAAGTCTACTTTGGCTCGGGAAAGGACTCAACGTGAAAGCGTTCTTCATACAAATGAAGGACTTCAGAAAGAGTTGGCCCAAGCCAAGGGAGATGTGAAGGCATCCAATGAAGAACTAAAGTCAACTAAAGCACAGTATGAGAAGATCGTCAAGATGAATGTTGATTTGGTTCAGAGGAGCGAAATAAGGATGGAGAAGATCAAAGAATTAAAGGCTGATGCTAAGATCTTGACCAAGACGTTCCAAAAACTAGAGTGTGAAACTTCGTCATCCGAATAAATAACCAAAAGCTTGAAGAAGAAATCGAGAACTCAAGGCTCTTCGGGACCTTGGGCCTCCTCTAACAAATGACCTTCAAATGCGGTCTGTGAAGAGTATCGGAACTCGGATGAGATCAACGGAGAGATCATGAAGATATACTCTGAAAGCTATGAGCTCTGCCGGAGTCGTGGCAAGGAGAAGCTGATTGCAGCTAACGTGGATCCATCCTTGCTCGACCCTTCAGATGACGAGGATGGTGCCTGAAGCGAATGCTCTTGTTTTTCCTTGGTTTTATTAAAGAATATTTGTGAAGATTTACATTATTTTCTTTCTTTAATTCATAAGATTTGTAAAAATTTTCTAATATTGTAATCAAATTAAATATTAATGAAAGGTGATCTCCTCTCTTATGACTTCGGTGCATTTACTTTCTGCCAATACTTCAATATTAATTCAACTGGAAATATGTATAAGCTCTTTCATGGACTTAACCCGAACTGTTAATTAACAACCAAGCATGTCATATAATTGATAAGATGAAGTCAAAGAATGAGGCATTCCGAACTCGACACTTAAAAAAAGTTTAGGTAATAAAGTAAAGAGATACTTATTTAGTTACCGAAGTGTGAGACAGATCTGCTTC
Organism: Panax quinquefolius; assembly: GCA_020205615.1. Lineage (NCBI taxonomy): Eukaryota > Viridiplantae > Streptophyta > Magnoliopsida > Apiales > Araliaceae > Panax > Panax quinquefolius. The sequence goes on along the minus strand of CM035174.1, from coordinate 101,502,168 downwards.
ATTGGGAATTTGTTTACCCCAAAAGGCCTAACAAAACCAAAAGATAACATTCGCCTACCACGAAGGGCCTGACGAAGTCTAAAGAACGACAGTTATCTACCACGAAGGACCTGACAAGGTCTAAAGGACAACGCTTGCCTACCACGAAGGGCCTGACAAAGTCTAAATGTCGACAATTGCCTACCACGCAGGGCCTGGCAACGTCTTAAGGATGACACTTGCCTACCATGAAGGGCCTGACAAGGTCTAAATGTCGACAATTTCCTACCACGCAGGGCCTGACAACGTCTTAAGGATGAGCCACCGAAGTCTTTCTGAGCTGAATCCCTGGTTCTTTTAAGAATATCCCAGCCGAAGTGCTTTATGGGCCAACAACTTCGGGTCAAATGATCGCCACAGATGTCTTTGTGAACTTCCCGAAGAACATACTCTGCTTCGGATGGAACCAAATGTTTGAGCAATGATGACGAAAAAGGTCCTTCAATAAAGATTCTCATCAATGAGAACAAAATTGACACTCGTGTACTTGGTCTTCTTTAGTCGGCATCTGATCTGAAGGAAGGACACCGTCTGCCATCAAAGTTATAAGCATCTATAGTAGCCAACTTCGATAATGCATCAACAATGGAATTGTTATTGTGATCGACTCCTTGATAGCCTGCTGTACTGATGTCCGAAATAGAATATCCATCTTCACGCAATGTCCATGAGCTCTGCTTCTGCTGAAGTACTGCAACGGCTTTGTCGGACTCTTCAACTTCTCCTTGACTATCATCAGCTTCAGAAGAGACATGTTTGACCACAACATCAATCAACCATGAAAACATGGCCGAAATGTTTGGATTTCCAGGAGTGCGATTTATAGATCTGCTTTGGTGATGAGCCCTTCGCTGTGGCGAGAACACTCAAGGCAGAGTGCCTTTTTTGGCACTCTCGGGTGAATATCCTCCTGTGCTGCTCCTTTGTCTGCTGCGACCATAATCCCGAGAACAGATAGGGTGAGTACCCTTCTGGATAATCGGAAAATGGTTTGTGGGTCTTCCTCTACTCTGCTTGACCATAATCCGAAGACCAATAAGGCGGAACACCCTCTTCGGTCAATCAGGAAAATGGCTGTTGGGTCTTCCTCTACTCTGCTTCGACCATAATCCCAAAGACCAATAGGCGGATCACCTCTTGGCCAATCGGGAAAATGGGCATTGGGTCTTCATGTACTGCTTGACCATAATCCAGAAGACCGATAGGCGGAACACCTCTCTTGATCAATCGGAAAAAATGGCCGCTGGGTCTTCTCTACTCGCTTGACCATAATCCAGAAGACCAATAGGCGTAACACCTCTTGGCCAATCGGAAAATGGGTTGTTGGGTCTTCATCTACTCGCTTCACCATAATCCCAAGACCAATAGGCGGAACACCCTCTTCTGATCGATCGGAAAATGGTCATTGGTGCTTTGATCCCGGGGACGGCCTCGAGACATGTCTTTAAAGTGTAGACTTCTTTCTAACTTGATCGGTTTGTCGGTCGACCACTTCTATATAGGATTCTAAGCGATATGCCTTCACCCTTTTCCACCATGGTCGTCTCTTCTCTCGAAGAAAATCAATCTTCTTCTAAGATCACCTTGGGCTCTCGAACGAGAACCCTCAAAACCCGCTTGGAAGCGCATGCAAAGCGCGAGCACTCTTTGAAGGACCCAATCAATCCTCGACGGATACTCATTGTGTAGAGCGAAGTCATAGCCATCACCTATCCTTTAAGAAATCGCTTCTACTCTTCTTCACCATGGATTCCGACGTAGAAAGTAGCTACGATTTGTGATTGAAAACTTCAAGAACACTAGAACACGCCCTCCTTCTAGCCAATGTTAACGTCGGGATCTTCTCCAACGTCCCCAATCACGTAAAGACGCTCGATCCTCGCATAAAACACGATAAACACCACAAGCTTGATTAGGACCACGGGAGATAGCTCAGCGTGAGAGTAAGTATACGTGTTCACAAGGTTAACAAATGGAGGATGTAATGCCTAGTGTATTGAGAGAGATAATAATTCTTAGTGTATATGTGTGTATGAAAACGTACTCTTTTGAAGGCTTAGTTGATAGGTTATACTCTTTCTTTTTGCTTAATTTAAGTACCCACCCACTACCTCCCGACATGTGACCTCCGTGATCGATGGGTCCTGCCACTTTGCATAGCCTACTCACTACTACTTTTAGTCATCATTTATGCCACTTAACGGCCATTATAATCTCATCCACATTAATGCATGGCAGGTGTTCCAGTCAACTGTCATGCTCTTTCATCATTACAAGTCAAAGTAATAGATATTAGATGATCCAACGGGTTAATCCAACGAACCGACCCGGTCTTATAGAGTTAAATAGAAATAACATGGTAATTAGGCCCAAATGACTTTTCAGGTACAATAATGAAGGTCCAATGGATTAATTAAATAAATAAACTTATTTCTACTTAAAGAGGAGGAAATATCACGGCCAACAGGATCATTACCATCCCAAGTGGGTAACCTGCAAAATCTTGCACTGCTAGATATTTCAGATAACAATCTGTCAGGTGAAATTCCAAGCGCTCTTGGGAATTGCCTCCAGTTGGATACCCTCGATATGAAAGGTAATTTCTTCCAAGGAAGCATTCCTTCGTCTTTGGGACAATTAAAGAGCATTCAAGACATAGATCTTTCTCGAAACAATCTGTCCGGTACAATCCCAAAGTCTCTTGGAGAATTGCGTTTGCTAAGTAATCTCAATCTGTCCTTTAACATGCTTGAGGGTCAAGTGCCAAATGAAGGAGTGTTCAAGAACATCAGTGAATTTTCATTTTTGGGGAATAAAAAGCTATGCGGAGGAGTCGTACCATTAGAGTTGCCTGCATGTCCCCTGGAAGTCCGTCCTAAAAAAAGAAAGTTGTCAAATCGTTCAGTTATAATTCTTGCAATCACTATCCCTCTTGCTATTCTCTTGTTGTTAGCAGGTGCTTGTGCCAGTATTCTAACGAGAAGGTCCAAACGGCAACCGTCTCTGGTCTCGGGGGATGGAGACCATTTTCCAAAAATTTCTTATGGAGAACTATTTGAATCCACCAATGGTTTTTCTACTGAAAACGTGATTGGTGAAGGAAAATATGGGTCTGTTTATAAAGGGGTTCTCAGTTCTGGGCAGCAAACTGTTGCTATAAAGGTACTCAAACTTGAACAACATGGAGCTAACAAGAGCTTCTTGACAGAATGTGAAGCACTGAGGAACATCCGGCATAGAAACCTTGTGAAAATTATAACATCTTGCTCAAGCACAGATTTCCAACGCAACGATTTCAAAGCTTTGGTCTTTGAATTCATGCCTAATGGAAGTTTAGAAGCCTGGTTACATCCAAGTTCACCCGAGCAGCATGAAGCAAAGAAGCTGAACTTAATCCAGAGGCTCAATGTTGCAGTTGATGTGGCCTTAGCACTAGATTATCTTCATAATCAGTGTGAAGCACCAATCATTCATTGTGATTTAAAGCCCAGCAACGTTCTTCTTGACAATGACCTCTGTGCCCACGTGGGTGATTTTGGCATGTCAAGGTTCCTTCCAGCTACCAAAGGTGAATTCAGTGATAATCAATCAAGTTTGAGTGGAATTAGAGGAACAGTTGGGTACGTGGCACCAGGTAATTACCAATTTATCAACTTAGATATATTGTATTTTTGGGTGTGACATTTACATTACTAAATGTACGTCGGAGCTCAGGAGGTTAGATTCCTCTAGCAAATAAAGATGTCCAAAAAAACTGAAAGTGTAAGGAAGATTTCTAGCCTGAAAGCGGCCACCTTATCTTACATATTTATTGAATTGAAGAATATGGAATGGGTAGCGAGGTATCGACAGAAGGGGATATGTATAGTTATGGAATCCTGTTACTAGAAATGTTTAGTGGTAAAAGACCTACCAGCAACTTGTTTAGGGGAAATTTTAATCTTCATAGATATGTTAAGATGGGTCTCCCAGATAGAGTGATGGAAATTGTTGATGCACAAATCTTATTAGAAGGGAATGATGGATCAAATGAGATGAACAGCGAAAGTATTAGAGGCAGCAGCATGGTCCAGGTCCAGGTCCAGGTCCAGGTCCAGATAGATGAGTGTTTGGCATCAATCCTTGAGGTTGGAATTTTATGTTCTGTTGAAATGCCAAACGAGCGAGCAGATATTAAAGACGTTCTCAAGGAACTGCACGGGGTCAGCAGTATACTAGTTTTAAATTTTGAAAAACAAGTGACAAAATAGAGGGGAGAATCCAATCCAAAATGTCTAGTCTAGTGGTTCTTGTTTGTGTTATAGATAGTAACATGAATGAATAATAGTTTGAGAAATGAGACATACCAACATGCATTGCTTTCTCTAAAGGATTCAATAACAGTAGATCCTTTTATTTGTTTGTTTTCATCAAGGGTCGGTCACTCTTTTGTTGTTAGTGTTTTGATTATTAAAAAATAGATGTTTATGATTGAAATGGATTCATTATAAATTAATAATTACAATTTTGTTATACACCAAGTTATTTTTAAATATTTTTTTATAAGGGTAGCATTATTCATAATAATATTATATAATGAAATAATACGTGATTTACTATGTTTGACAAATTGGTTTTAAATTTTATAATTATAATTTCAAAACATATTATTTAGTTGTCAAACAGCAATTCATTGCTCTAAAATAACATTCATTTATTTATGTGATTGTATTTATTACATCTATTTTATCGGTTGTCGTGAAAGAGTTCATATTATTTAAAGACATTCATCCAAAATCTCAATTTCATATTCTTTTTTTTTCTCTCTACTCTTTGCTTACTAAATACTATCATTTCAACTTTTGTGTCTTGAAAATACTTCACAACTAATAATTTATTTAAATAAGTTGGTCAAACATAGAAATAAAATTATAAATATCACAAAGAACCACAAACCGGTACTAGTACTTCATCCGTTGTTTAAATTAATTCAATTTGTCAAAAATAAAATAAAATGCATTTACTTTAATACTAATATGGTATAAAATTACAATATGGTTTATCATTACAATTCTATTAGCATATTCTCGTTTGCTAATTAAGATTAATAAATTAATAATAAAAATAATATATATATATATATATATATATATGGGGGCCGTCCATAAAGATCTATATGTTATGGGACAAATATTGGCATATAGGCTCTAAACCACACGTTTTATTGATTAACGGCTGCGATTTAGAATGGCATATTACCGTCTGCTAGAATTACTAGCGGACGTGATTAGTAAAAATTCCGGACATTTAAGCCCCTCGATACAGCCAATAGAATTTACAGAATGTACATAATCCGCTAGTAATACTAGTGACGGATATTAACCAACACAGTCGAAAGAAAGGTAACAAAGGTAAAACGTGTACGTGTACAGAGGAATCGTGCAATCTTGTTCAAGCGATTTGGGCGAAAATCGTGGAACCCTAACCCTAGAAGTAAATCTGATCGCCAAATCGCCTGCAAGTTCTCGAATTCGCGACATCTGCAAATCACCCAAATCACCTGCAAGTTCGAGCCATACGATACGATGATCTTCATCTCGTTTGATATCGTAAAAAAATAGAGGATTTTCCACTGAAAGTTTTTTGAGATACTGCAGGGCTGCTTGGGCATCGTTAAAATCTATCGTGTCACGTCTTAAATCTCGCACAACATTCTGAATATCCATATCACTGAAACCAACATTTTCCCTCCCTCCTCCAATTTCACTAAAAACATTCATCATTGTACTTGGCCCAACTTGTGAGACCCCATATTTTTTTGAATAAAGATTAAATTTTCTCGAAATATATTTTTGATTATTATGGTGTGGATTTGATATAATGTTATAGTTGTGGGTAGTATTTATAAATTTTGCAAAGTACGCAAGTTGTTATATAATATTTGATTGGTCGGAGAATATTCGTTTTAACAGGAAATATTTGTACAACGGCACAATCATTGGTGGACCCCCACAACAGAATTATTATCGAATTAAGAAAACGACAAAAATACTTTATGAAAATAACGGCGGAAGTTTTATCGTTAACTGTTGAAACACCCGTTAAAGCATAATGAATATGTCTGGCATTAAGCTGCATAGTAGCACACGGTATTGATTATTGATGCTTACGTGAGAAGTCACTCGCTTATACTCAATTATTACTACGATGAATTCTTTGCATCATATCTATCATATTATTGATTCAATTATTGTCACAGTATCATCTGCATAAAATGTTTTTTGTTAAATCAATACTTGAGACGATAAAGTTATTCATATTATAAATTGCAATATTTACAATGTCTAGAAGTTTTGTCAAGGAGAGGTTTGGTCACCTAATTGTGCGCCAATAGGGAGAAATCCTTATTGGAAAGCCCACTCTTTCCTGGGAACGACCTGGTTGATAAATATTGTGAGTTATAATATTAATGATGAATGTTGTTCGGAGTTGAATTTGGAGACGCGGACGTGATATTTGAGTCCGGAACAACGAAATTAGTAAAAATAGTTTGTAAACACAAAATTTTTCGGTATTCACTATTTGGTCAAAAAGTCAACAGTTGACTTTTTAGGGAAAAGTCAAACTTCAAAATTTCAAAATTTATATTTTTGATAAAAATGGTTTCATTATGTTGGAATTAATTGTGTTAGTGAAAATCGACAATTATTTTGATAATAATTGATGTCTGGAGGTTATATTGACCAATCGGGTATTTAACCGGATAAATGAGCAATTGATTGGTATTATTTCACATGATTATAACTATTTGTTCACATATGTGTACTATTGAATCACATTATTTACTATTAGGGGAGTTGGTGCAAGATTGATAATACTTGCATGACTAAGTTAAAAATTGAGGTATAGATGGAAGTCTTATATATCGTAATTCGTATTTTTTCACATGATTATACTATTGATTCACATGATTGTACTATTGATTCACATTATTTACTATTATGGGAGTTGGTGCAAGATTGATAATACTTGCAGGACTAAATTAAAAATGAAAGAAAAGTTGGAGGTATTGTACTGTAATTTTCGAGCCCCAAAACGTGTAATTATCGAAACTATATTTTCCTATAAATAGAAGCTCATTCTTCCTTCATTTCTCACCAATTCACAAAAGCTTTAGAGAAATTATTATAGAGAGAAATTATAGAGAAAAAGAAGAAGAGAAATCTGTTACTCACTATTCCAGTTTTCCAAGGTAGGGAGTATTATTTCTTTCTTATCTATGAAGAGAACTTCTGTTATTCCATTCTTATTATTCTCATTGGAATAACTCAGATACGCGAGCTACCCTATACATGGTGAAATTCTTCATTGTTCCATTCTTTATCATTCTGGAACATCCTCATGCATGCGTTTCTACGGACCTCGGTTCCGCTCTTATTATTCTCGCTGAATATCCTCACATGCATGCGTTTTCTGCCGGACCGATTCCGCTCTTTATTATTCTCATTGGAATATCATGTTCATATGCGCTTTTTGCCGGACTGATTCCGCCTTTATTATTCTGCTGGAATATCCCGTCTGCATGCGTTTCTGGGGACTGATTCCGTTATTTATTATTCATTGGAATAACTCGCCTGCAAGGCCTATCGCATGCCTGGTGATTTCTTTTGTTATTCCATTCCTTATTATACTCGGTTGGTTAAAGTTTTGACTTCTATACTCCATGAAATTAGTGGAATATCCTTGATATTTCAAGGCTTCATCCAAATCTTTTCGTGGAAATATTCTTCGAGCATTCTTGAATTTTACTCTACACAAAGCGAAGATCATGTTGACAATTTGGACGTTATTAGTTCCTCGGATAAAATAATTCTTGAACTTGTTTTATTGAATTCTTATATCATTGTCATCATTCTTATGTTTATATTTTGTTGAAAGTCATCTGTGGCCTATAATAATGCATAGATGGACTTGGTATGATTATGACCGAGGATTATTCGGTGTAATCACGACCGTAATGTTACAAATGATGTGGTAAAAGTCCTCATTGGCCGTAGTGCATTGATGGATGATTGTTGGCACGATCATGACCATTAATGAATACACAAATATTCTTGGCCCGTAGTGTATGGATAATTGTGGTCGTGATACTAAAGAATATCCTCGGCCGAGTAGTGGGGGGTGATTCGATGATGTGGATTATTTATTGTCGAGTCCCAAATGATAAAAGTGATGAAAACCTTCTAAATCATAAAAGATAGTAGATTTTATTCTCTACTCGACTCTTTTAATGGATTGCTTGTTTCACTGCAGCTAAACTTGATGGTTGTTATATTGTATCGCTTAACACTTTGTTGAAAGGCTAACGATAATATATTCTCGCATTATCTTAGTCATAATATTTCCTCTTGGGCTAGTTGAGCTCACCCTTTACTTTTATTGTTCTCTTCGTGAAATGAGAACGTAGCGAGGACTAGTCGGGAACCGGAGTGAAGGACCAGATGATAAAGATTAGTAGTCCTCACTATTCGTGAAATAAAGGTAATAATAATTATAATAAGGACTCCTTCGAGTTTGTATAATCTCTAGTATACAATATTTGTATTCAAACTCACAGCTTTATGTGTTGTCGTATTGTACACCTACGGTTGTATTATTAAGTTGTATTTGAATTTTGTACCATGTAAGTGGCGACCCAAGATGGGTGACGATATACCTAATTTGGGGGCGCCCACGGTTGGTATCAAAGCTTAGGATATGATCCCCGGCTAAGATGTGAGACTAGAACTAGGAGGGAGAGACGGGGAATTCCTTCCATTAGTATGACCTACCTAAGTTTATTTGGTATTTGATTGGTCGGTCAGAGTATAGTGATAATATGTTGCATGTCAATTAACCCTTGTTTTGTGGCGGTGTTTGAAAATGGCATCCGAGAATGTTGAGAATAGCAATGGAGCACAGGAGACCGCTGAGTCTCCATGATCAATAATCGGACAATGTGCAACAGGATGGCGATAATCCTCCCGTAAACAACAACACCGATCAATCGATGAACGACAGATGACGCTTAAGAGCTTTTTAGAATTCATGCAATATCGTCGAAAAAGACTCCTTTTTCATAATGCAGAGGAAAAACAATGGCAACCCACGGTTGGTCACCGCTAAGCAATTTAAGGAGCTGGGACCACCGGTTTTTTGGGAAAGCCGTAACCACTTAAGGCGAGACGTGGTTAAAGCGAGATCACCAAGTTATTTGATGTCTTGGGATGCTCCGAGAGCAAAGGTTCCTTTTGCCACCTTTATATGTTGCGTGAAGAAGCGGATCACCGGTGGGAATCAGAAAATGTACCCGACTGGCGACGACTCAAGATGTCTTGGGAGAAGTTCCAAGAGCTGATCAACGACAAGTACTTTCCCGAAAGTATTCGTCACATGAAGGAGGTGGAGTTTATCAAGTTGGAACAAAATAATATGACTGTGTCGCAATACGAGGCTAAATTTGCGGAGTTATCCTGGTTTGCATCCTATTTGGTCGATAATGAGGAGCGAATGACGCGAATGTTTTTAAGAGGTTTGAAGCCGGAGATATGCCAATATCTTATTTCTCATAAACTGTGTTTGTATTCAGATGTTGTAAATTGGGCTCAGTTAGTGGAGCGTGATAACAAGTCAACGCAATCAAAAGAGAAAGCGGTCGGCAAAATGATAATAATCTAATATAATCATCAAAGCGGTGACAATAAGCATAGGGAATCAACATGCCGTAAATGGTAACCTCTTCTGGTAATCATGGTCAAAACAATAAGAATGGACATTTCAAGAAGTGGAGATTCAACAATGATGGAAAGACGTCAAAGACTCAAAGACCCGTTGTTAAGGAAGGAGAACGACCACCTATCATATGCTTCTTCAAATGCGAGAGGGAGGGACACATCACCCAAACTGCGCGATGTCGTCCAAAGCGTGTTATAATTGTGGAAGAGAAGGTCACTTAGCCCGATTTTGTCGCTCACCAAGACAAGTTCAATTTGAAGGAGGCACCAAAGGTCATCCCGGAAAAGTCAAAGCCAGTAGTTTAAGAGAGAACGTTTTTTTCGTGACAAGGAACCCGAATAAAATTATCATGGGTATGTTAGTCATAAACTCTTGTGAAGTCTATACCGTGTTGATATCTGGGTTCTACTCACTCTTTTATTTCACCTAGTTGTGTTCAATGTTTGAATTTAACTCCTAGAAGTTAGATTTTGATTTATCTGTTGAAACTCGATTGAGAGAAACCTTCATTACCTCCACTATTTATAAATCTTGTTCAAATCAACACTTTCACGTTACACCGTCGATCGTATCCGCGTTTGAAAATACTTGCCTTTTATGTGATTTTAAGAATCGATTGGTTAACTACTCATTATGCTTTTAAATCAGGGTTGTTAGCTTTCATATTCCTAACCAATCATTATGCTAATTCAAGCAACCAAATCACTAAAGTCAATCATGGTCATATCAAGCCATAAGTAAAGAGCCCCGATCCTTTCGTTATTGACTTCCTTGTATGGAATGCACCAAAGCCAGACTTTTTGTAGGCGACGCTGTGAACGACGATGGCAAGTTGATAGGTATCAATGTGACGTGTTACCCAAGTCTTAGATGAGAGTCACAGTTTTGAATGATATTTCTATTGTTAATAAATTTCCTTACGTATTCTTGAAGACTTCTTAGCCTACCCTAGGCGTGAAATCGAATTTTGTATTGACCCCAAAGACAAAACCCATTTCTAAAACCCTCAAATATTTCTTCAACTAAAATGAACGTAACATGCGCCAAAGACGTTGGCTCGAGCTGTTGAAGATTACGATCGTACCATTCAATACCATCGTGGGAAAGCGAACGTGGTAGTTGACGCTGCGTTGAGTAGAAAGATCGCGTGCGTTTGAGTGCGATGTTGTTAACACAAAGACCCATTTCGTCGACGACTTACAAAAATGATGAAGATAGAGTTAAAGACTCTAGAACCCACGTGAAGATAACGAATATAAAGTAGAATTAATCCACTTTAATCAATAAAGTTAAAGCCGCTCAAGCTACACACCCGGAGCTGATGAATGTGAAGAATTAAGAAGGTTCAAGAGGGCGTTATTCTAGAAGCAAGAATCGACGAAGAGAAGAAATCTCAACCCTCGATTTAATTGGCCCATTTGAAATCCTCGATAAAGTAGGAACTGTTGCTTATAGACTCGTTTTACCGCCAAGTATGTCGCGTGTTCATAACGTTTTTAACGTATCGACGTTACGTAAATATGGGGATGACCCAAACCACATTATTAATTTAGAACCGAAAAAGAAAGCGGATGATTTAACGTATGAGGAGATATGTGTTAAAATCTTGAAGAAGAAGGATTATATTCGACACTCAAAGGTTATACCTCAAGGGTTAGAATTTGAAGTGAGGTCAAGGTATCCTCACCGTTTTAAGATACTGTGTATGTACATAAATTTCGAGGGCAAAATTTCATAAGGAGGGAGATTGTGAGACCCCGTATTTTTTTTGAATAAAGATTAAATTTTCTCGAAATATATTTTTGAATATTATGGTGTGGATTTGATATAATGTTATAGTTGTGGGTAGTATTTACAAATTTTGCAAAAGTACGCAAGTTGTTATATAATATTCGATTGGTCTGGGAATATTCATTTTAACAGAGAATATTTGTACAACTAAGACAATCATTGGTGGACCCCACAATGTAATTATTATCGGATTGAGAAAACGACAAAAATACTTTATGAAAATAACGGCGCAGAAGTTTTACCGTTAATCTGTTGAAACACCCTAAGTGTTAAAAAATACGATGTCTGGCGTGGTCGCATAGTAGCACACGGTATTGATTATTGATGCTTACGTGAGAAATCACTCGCTTATACTCAATTATTACTACAATGGTTGTTGCATCATATCTATCATATTATTGATTCAATTATTGTCACGATGTCATCATCTCGTATAAAATGTTTTTTATTAAATCAATACTTGAGACGATAAATTTATTCATATTATAAATTGCAATATTTACAATGTCTAGAAGTTCTGTCAAGGAGAGGTTTGGTCACTTAATTGCTCGCCAATAGGGAGAAATCCTTATTGGAAAGCCCCCTCTTTCCTGGGAATGACTGTTAGGTTTGTAATATTCATGTGCGTAATCAAATTGCACAAATTAAGCGGAAGCGTGAAAAATCAGAGTTTAAAAAAAAAAAAATTACAAGCCATATACCCGGATCACCCTTTATGCATAATTATTAATTAAACGAAAAGATAAAGAATAAAATCATACCCTTGAAGATCGAGCTTCCTCAGGTACAAGTTCACCTCCAAATCCTTTCGCGTTCAACTTGAATCTACCGGGGTTTTGTTCCTTCCTTTGATCAACGTTAGCCACCCATATGTTTGGCCTCTAGAGGTGATCCACCAAGGAAAAAGAATTTTCAAGAAGAAGGGGTATTGGCTCAACCCTAGTTTTCTATCTCTATAGAAAAGGACGTACTCTCCAACAAATTGGAATTATGTCGTTGTATGTTTTAAAAGTCAACAACTCCTCACCCATAATAAGACTCTCTTATTTATAAATGTGGGCAACCCACCTTAACAATTAAGGAATTGAGTTTTATTTAATTAATTAAATTCTTTTAATTAATTAAGCTCCTAATCTTATTAGGATAATTAATTAAACTCCTTTAACTAATTTTTCTTCCTAATCCAATTAGAATAAATGAAAGTACTTATATTAAATTAATTTCTAAACTCTTTTAGAAATTAAAATAATAATAATTGTAATAATATTAATAAGACTCCTCTTATTAATTTATATTTAATATTTCTAAAATATTAAATAATAATATTAAGCTATTTAATTTATTCTATCACCATAGATTAAATTAAATATACATAACATATTATTACGATTATGCCATTAACTTCTTAAATAATTATTCTTCCTTTTATGGTGTGACCCTTTAGGTTCTCCATATTAAACCTATTGTGAATAAATCAATTAGAACAATTCTAATCTTATTTAAATAAATAAATTAAACAATTAATTTATTTAAATAAATAATATTTATTCTATATGTGATAAGCCTCCCTAAATGATTAACGACTTTCCGGATAATATAGATTTCAACATTAATCATAAAAGAACCTTTGAGTAAATAGTTACCGCATAATTCAATCCTTCCACCATACAATGTCCCAATTAAATATAAGACATGGAATTACCGTCAAGTCTTATTTTATTTAATTATATGTATTTCGATCCTTAAATGCACAACTCCAAATAATGCAGTTAGAAACTCCTTTCTAATTTCATTCGCCTTGCCAAGGACTATCAATTGTCATTTATCGAATCACATAGATATTTCTCTTTTTTATTAGTAGTGGTAGATTCTTTATCGATCATACATTATCTCTATGTACAACTTATTATACCCAAGCATACCCTTTGATATACCCTAAGGGTCTTAAGGAATAAGTCAAAGTATAACTCATCATACACAAGATACTATGATGATCTCAAGTCCAAGGATCACTTGACTACTATCACTACAGAATTCCTATCGACAGCAAATAAAACTCCATTAGGTATTCCTTAATGAGCCAATGCTCGAATGAACTTATTCTCTAATAAGCACCTACATACTTGCTTTTTAGTGTCTCCACACAAATGATCACGAGATCAATCATCCTCATCCAACGAAAGCAAGCAACGTATGTACCAATCTATCCTGATTCACTAATCCCCAATTTAGTAATCCAATGATTGGGAACTATTTTAGTTTTAAGCTTTCTAAGAATTTAGATCTCATTAGAATGATCATCATCATTATTCTAAAAGCATTGCTTAAAACTATGGGTTTATCACATATTATATGTAACAACCCCAAAATAGGTTCATTCCATCCAACCCATTCTCGAGTCGCCAAATACATGGTACGTAAACAACTACAACTTTATTACAACAATTGTCGTAAAATACAACAACACATATGTCATGAGTTTGGATACAAATATATACCAATCAGTAGACGTCACAATGACACCTTACATAAAGGTATAGTCAAAAACTGCTTTTAGAAATTAGAATCTTTGGGAAGTGCTCAAGAAACCTTCAGATATGGGAGGCCATGCTTTTCGGTTATGGTAGATATCATATGGCCACGTAATTATCCTTGGTCAATCTAATAGACCCCAAAGAAAAACGAGAAGATTACTATCATATTCTTCCCAATGGTGAGTCTTTTCTTGACATATCATTATCTCCACTGCTCTAATTGGGTATTATACTCCAAACAAACACCAAGATTATATAGTAAGTGCTTGTAAATATACTCAAAGAAGTGGATGTGCACAACCTTGTTTTATGATAACACGAGTTTGTATGTCATTAGACATCTTGTATGATAGTGACAAAACACCTTCCAAGTTAAATTCACCTCACCCTCAACATCTATAGACCACCACTCTATTCTCTCGCTATCCCCGCTTCTGACCCAAATACACTTTTATTACTACCGAGAGGAATTGTGAAACAAAAGGGTGAGCACAACTACCTCGAGAAAGAATATTATGACTAAAGATAAATAAATTATCAATAGTCTTCATCAAGAATAAATCGTAGATTTAGAACATATGGTAGATGATAAAACTTTTCAACCATAGTTGCAATGAATGAATAATCCATTGAAGAGTCAAATAGACTATAAAGTCTATTATCTTCTCCATGTTAAAAATCCACCAACAATGTTTTATCCTCAGAACATCAATCAACAATTCACCGCCCACAATCACGTGTATAACTCATAATCGAAATTGTAGTTCTAAATTCCTTTCCTCATCCAAGACAAAGATAATTTTCATCACTTGTCTTTACCGAAAAACATCAAAGATCATGATTATACCAAATCACGCGCCTCATTCATAATCATACTAATAAATTCATCTTTTGCACCATGGGCCAAAGATATTCATCAACAGCTTCATCTTTACACTACAAAGCAAAGATATTCAACAATGGGTCATCTTTGCATTACAAGCCAAAGATATTCATCAATAATTCATCTTTTGCACTACAAAGCTAAAGATATTCAACAACAGTCATCTTTGCAGACACGAGCAAAAGATATTCATCAATAATTCATCTTTGCACTACCGGCCAAAGATATTCAACAACGTGTCATCTTTGCATTACGAGCAAAAGATATTCATCAATAATTCATCTTTGACCATCACAAAAGATATTCAACAACAGTCATCTTTGCATTACGAGCAAAAGATATTCATCAATAATTCATCTTTGCACTCTCAAGCTAAAGATATTCATTAGTCGTCATGTTCATTTAAACACTGCTCATCTTTGCACTACAAAGCCAAAGATATTCTTCGTAAATCATTCATCTTTGCATTGATTTTATCCACGCCCAAAAAATACCTCAAAAAATAATCATAGTGGTGTAAAATTCAAGAATGATCAAAACACGGATACAATCAAAGCTAGTATCCGAATAGATATTTTAGACGAAAAGAAAAATTTTCATTTTTCTATGAATAAGGTCGTATTCGTGAATAGTCTCAGATATCGTGAATAGTGCCGTATACGTGAATAAGTAACTCACACACCAAAAGATAGAAATTCCACAAAAAAAACATCTTCACGCTTCATAAATAGTACTGTGAATAAGAATCAGTGAATAGTAACTCATGAATAGTAACTCGTGAATAGTAACTCATGAATAAGAACATTGACATGAAAAAGTTCCAAATTTGATAAAAGTTCCAACCAATATTTCAAAGATAATGATATTGAAGAAATAATATCATCTCGAGAAGAAAATAACATCCCTTACCTCGAAAGACAAGATTTCTAGTTGAAACACCTGGATATAGTCTTTGAAGGAACTTGCACCGCCTAACAATACTCAAAGTATACTCAAAATACTCACAAGAATACGCTCGATAATATAGAGAGAAAAGAGAAAACTTGTTTCGGTGTGATTTTCAATTCTAACTTAGTCCTCTATTTATAGGAAAATGTTAGCCTACCAAGCAGACTTGACTCATACCACGATGGCTTTTACCTCGCTACTATTGCCACCCACCACAAATCAGCCATCTTCCCCAACAACCAAGAGTGGGGCCCACTCAATTCTAGAATTTTCCACCAAAACCTAATTTCCTAATCGATTTACCTCTTAAAATTCATAACAAATCATTCGTTCTTTTTAACGGTTCAAAATTTGTGGACATATACTCAACTTATGTATGTATAACATATCCAAAATTACAACGATCCAACGGTCGGATCAAAATTTATAACTCACGCAATATAGTGAAGAACACTGATTTTTCGGGACTATTAGTCCTTCTGACCAGCTTCATTCAAAATTTCACCACGAAATATCTATAAAGAATTTTTGGGTGATTCAAATTTCTACAGATTAGCTTACTTCTAGGGCTTTCTTTTGATATATGGCTCATCTCTTAACTCATTATACAATAAAGAGTTATGGATTTTACAAAATCAAGTAATAAACTAATTTTTCTCGAAAATCCCATATTTTGTTCTCCATTTCGACAAATACCGATAAAACACCTCATCATTAATTCCTTCACTTATAACCACATAAATAAATCCATCATTTATATCCACATCAAATAAATATTTTTTATCATATGAATCAATAATTAATTATTCACAAATAATATTACGTAATCACATTTATGATGACCAGCCGCTCCTCAGAAAGAGGGGGCTTTCCAATAAGAATTTCTCCTTCTTGGCCAAGTGATTAGGTGACCAAACCTCTCCTTGATGTAACTTTCTAGACATTGCCAATAATGCTATCTAATAATATTATTCAAATAATATGAATTATTGATCCGATAATGGGAAATATCGCATGCGGATAATTATTGAACAACAATAATATAAAATATCAACACAAAGAATTATTGAATCAATAAAATAAAATATTGAACAAGAATTCTCGTAACAATTATTGAGTAGTGCCTTCTCACGTAAGAATCAATAATTGAAAAAAATCTCGTCTTAATACCGCGGTAATCATCGCTTAACAACGCCAGCGTATTTTACTTTACCAACCGGGTATTCCAACAATTGTTAATCAGAACGATTACGCCGTTATTTATAAAACTCAAATTTGTCGCTTTCTCCATCCGGCGCTTATTCATTATGGGGCCCATAAATGATCGCTACCGTCCGTCATTTAATATTCTCCTCGTAAAGAATATTCCACGACCAAACGAATATTCCCCAACAATGAATACTTTATACCCCCATGTATTTTTGAAAAAAAATTTCATATATCACCCTTAACTTTAACTTTTATCAATTTAACCATTTCTTGAATAGAAAAATTGAATACTTTTATTTCATAAAATTCGGTCTTACAATCTCCCTCCTTATGAAATTTCGTCCTCGAAATTTACGTACTCGGTATTTCAAAGAGTTGAGAATACCTTGCTTTCATTTCAGATTGATCTTCCCTCATCATCATGATTTCTCCATCGCTCATCTCTCCCGTATTTCGGATATCATTCTAGAATACAACTTTCAACAAAGGTTAATTGAAGCAATTAACATATCACATAATATCTCGATATTATGACCGACCAACAAATAAGCTTAGTAGGACACACTAACGAAGGATTTACTCATCTCTCCTCCTAGTTCTATTCCCCGATCTCCGCCAGAGATCATATCCCTAAGCTCGATACCAAATGTAACTCCTACGGTGCTTCAACCACAAGACCTCACATTGATACTTATCATTTGCCACCGCAGAATCAAGGCCCCCCTACGGAGAGTCCTGCTTCGGTGCATCCCCCATCAACAGAAGTCACCAAATGAGAGGCTCGGGGCTCTTTACTTATAGCTCGATACCAAATGTAACAACCCCAAAATAGGTTCATTCCATCCAACCCATTCGAAATCGCCAAATACATGATGTAAACAACTACAACTTTATTACAACAATTGTCGTGCAAAATACAACAACACATATGTGAGACCCCAGATTTTATCAATAAAGATTTAAATTTTGTTAAAATAATTTTTAATATTATGGTGTGAATTTAAGATAATATTATAGTTATGGGTAGTATTTATAAATTTTGCAAAGTATGCAAGTGGTTATATTATATTCGATTGGTGGGGAATATTCTTGCTTAAGAGGAATATTAAGTATAACTACTCAATCATTGGTGGACCCTATTATGTAATTATTATTTTGATCGAGAAAACGACAAAAATATTTTATTGAAATAACTACGGAAGTTTTACCAGTAGTTATTGTTGAACTACTTCCAGTAGTAAAAGTACGATGTCGTGTGGTTGCGATAGTAGCAAGACACGGTATTGATTATCGATGCTTATGTGAGAAGTCACTCGGTTTGATTCCATTATTGTCGATTAATAATATGAATTATTATAATGATAATGACGCTTTTGTTTTATTCAGATTATTAACGTAATAAAATGCGAAACATCTTTTATATAAAATAGAATACTTTATTAAAGTTATTCTATAAATAGAATATATTATATTTTATTATGATAAATGTTAGTATAAGTATTTTGCATAGTGTTTTGCATAGTATTGCATAAAGTTTGCATAGTAAAATATTTTTATATAAATAGAATATATTATATTTTATTTAAAAGATTTTTCTTTAAATATGGACCGTCGATTAAAGTAAATCAATCTGGACCGCTCATGGATTAGTTACTATGCATTCCATTTTCCTATAAATAAAGCTCATTCCTTCATTATTTTCTTACAATTCATTGAAACTCTGAGAGAGAAATTATGAGAGAAGCTATAGAGAAAATTATGTAGAAAGAAGAAGAGTATTCGCTACTTCACTACTTCTATATTCGGTTCTTTTACTGTAGGGTGTTATTCTTTCTTCTTGAAGAGAACTTCATTATTCCATTCACTATTATTCTGCTTGGAATAACTCCGTAAAAGTGGCATACCCTATACATAACCTCAGATACGCCAGCGTACCACCCTATACTTGGTGAAATCCTTATGTTATTCCATTGCTTATTATTCATTGAATAACTCAGATACGCAGTTTACCCTATACTTGGTGACATTCTTCTATTATTCTCGTTGGAACATCCATGCTCATGTGTTTTACACCTAACTGGTTCCGCTTTTTATTATTCTGTTTGGAACATCACATGCATGTGTTTTACACCTGACCGGTTCCGCCTTTTATCATTCTCGCTTGAATATCCTATCTCAGTGTTTTACACCTGATCCGGTTCCATCTTTATTATTCTGTTGAACATCCCGCTTGGTGTGAATTTCACCGACCGGTTTCCGTTATTATTATTATGTTGAATAACTCGCCTATGCAAGCACCGCATGCACGGTGATTTCTTTTGTTATTCCATTCTTTATTATACCCAAATAGTTAAAACTTTGACTTATATACTCCATGAAATTAGTAGAATATCCTTGATATTTGCGTTCATCCAAAGATCTTTTCATGGAAATATTCTTCCGATCATTCTTGAATTTTACTTCTACTAAAACAAGATCACGTTGACAATTTGGACGTTAATAATTCATGGATTAAATAATTCTTGAACTTGTTTTATTGAATTATTATGTCATTGTCATCATCCTCATGTTATATTATGTTATCTTTGCTTACGCAAGATAGATGAACTTAGTATGATTATGACCGAGGATCATTCTTAATTAATAATCACGACTTGATATAAATGATGTGACTAAAGTCCTCGATTGGCTGTAATGCAAATTGATGGATAGTTTTTGGTATGATTATGACCAAATTGATTCTAAGATATAGTCGTGACCATTGATAATTTGATGAAAATCCTCGACCGTGGTACATGGATGATTTGATGTGGTGGTTTATTTATTAAAATTTGAGTCTCAAATATAAAAATTGATGAAAACCTTCTTAAAACCTAAAAGATAGTAGACTTTATTCTCTACTTGATTTTTTAATGGATCGTATTCCACCGCAGCTTAAACCGGTTTATCTATTGTATTTTATCGCTTTAACATCATTGAAGGCTAATGATAATTTATTCGCATTATCTTAGTCATAATATTTTTCTTCTTTGGCTAGTTGAGCTCACCTTTCTTTCACTTTTTCTCTTGTGAAATGAGAACATAGTCCGGACGAGTCGGGGAAACGGAGTAATGGTCCGAGGATAGATTAGTAGTCCTCACTATTCGTGAAATAGTGTGATAATAGTTGTAATGAGGACTCCTTTTGAGTTTGTATAATATCTAGTAGATAATATTTGTATTCAAACTCATAGTTTATGTCGTATTGCATACCTACGCTATATTATATTAGTAAGTTGTATTTGAATTTATGTACCATGTAAGTGGCGACCCAAGATGGGTGACGATACCTAATTTTGGGGCGTCACAATGGTATCGAGCTTAGGATATGATCCCCAAGCTAAGATGTGAGAATAGTACTAGGAGGGAGAGACGGGGAATTCCTTCGCTAGTATGACCTACCTAAAGCTATTTGGTATTTAATTGGTGGTCACGTAGTATAGGGATAATATGTGATATGTTAATTAACCCTTATTTTGTGGCGGTGTTTGAAAATGGCATCCGAGAATGTTGAGAATAAAGAATGGAGCACGTGGAGACTGCTGATTCTCCACATATCAATAATCGTGACAATGCAAACAGGATGGCGATAATCCTCCTCAGTAAACAACAACACCGATCAATTGATGAATGACGTACATTTAAAAGGTTTTAAATTCATGCAACATCAAAGTAAAAGCGACTCTGCCCAAAACGTGGGTGAAAACACAGAAAACTCTCGGGCGGTCAACGCTAAACAATTCAAGGAGCTGGACCACCGGAGTTTAAGGAGAGCCAAAACCACTTCGGCGGAAGCATGAATAAAGCAGATTACCAAGATATTTGATGTCTTGGATGCTCCGAGGAGCAAAAAGGTTCCTTTCACGCCTTTATGTTGCGCGCGAGAGGCGATTCATCGGTGGGAATCGGTGAAAGCGACTAACCTCGTCTTTGATTGAAGATATCTTGGGAGAAGTTCCAGAGTCGCTTCAACGACAAATACTTTCCCCGAAAGTATTCGCCACATGAAGGAGGTGGAGTTTATCAAGTTGGAACAAAACAATACGACCGTAGTCGCAATACGAGGCAAAATTTGCGAGTTATCACGATTCGTCCCCCACTCGGTGGATAATGAAGAGAGAATGGCGCGAATGTTTTAAGAGGTTTGAAGCGGAGATACGTCCAACATCTTATTTCTCATAAACCGTGTTTTTATTCAGATGTTGTAAATAGGGCTCGATTAGTGGAGCGCGATAACGAGTCAACGAACTAAAAGAGAGCGCAAACGCAAAATTATAATACCAAATGAAAGTAGTCATCGAAGCGGTGACAACAAGCGTGGAGAATCAATGTGTTGGATATGGTAACCACTTCTGGTGGTAATCGTACAAAATAATAAGAATGGACATTTCAAGAAAAGGAGATTCAACAATGATGGAAAGACGTCAAAGACCAAAGACCTTTGTTGTTAAGGAAGGAGAAGGACCACCTATCATATGCTTCAAATGCGGAGAGAGGGACACATCATCCGAATCAAGCGCCATGCCATCCAAAGCATGTTATAATTGTGGAAGAGAAGGCCACTTAGCTCGATTTTGTCGCCATCAAGACGAATTCAACTAGGATGGAGGCACCAAAGGTCATCCCTGCATAAACCAGAGCCAGAGTTTAAGAGAGAGCGTTTTTTTTCTCGTGATGAGGAACCCGAATAAAATTATCACGGTAAGTTAATCATAAGCTCTTGCAAGTCTATACCGTGTTGATATCTTGCTTCTACCCATTCTTTTATCTCTCTTGCTTATGCTCAACGCTTAAATTTGACTCCTAGAAGTTAGACTTTGACTTATTGGTTGAAACTTCGTTAGTAGGAGCCTTCGTTCATCGCTTACTATTTTTTTAATCTTGTTGTTTCAAATAAACACTTTCACGCTACTTCGTCGATCTTATCTCTTTGAAAATACTTGCCTTTGAGGTAATTTTTGAAAACGATTGATTAACTACTCATTATTCTTTTTGTAAGGTTGTTAGCTTTCATATTCCTAACCAACCTCATTATACTGAATTCAAAGTAACCAAACCCTAAAGTTAATCAACGTTATATCAAGCCATAAGTAAAGAGCCCCGATCCTTTCGTTGTTGACTTCCTTGTGTGGAATGCACCGCCGACTTTCTACGTAGGCGACGCCATGACCAAGATGGCAAGTTTATAGGTATCATTGTGAGGTCTTATCTAGGTTAAGGGATAGAAGTCACAGTTAGATCAATGTGACGTCTTATCCAAGTCTTGGATGAGAATAATAGCTTTTGAATGATATTTCTATTATTAATAAATTTCTTGACGTATTCTTGAAGATTTCCTAGCCTACCCTAGAGCGTGAAATCGAATTTTGTATTGACCCCAAAGACAAAAACCCATTTCTTAAACCCTCAAATATTTCTTCAACTAAATGAACAGCTTTACGTGGTTTATGATGAAAGTCATAATAAAAGCATTGGAATAATGAAAATCATGGGTATATGAAGTATTAGTAAGTTTTATGATGAGTTATGTTGGTTGGTATGTGAAAACATGAAAGTTTCTTAGAAATCACAAAGAGTTGAAAATCGATTTTGGTGAAAAACGAATATGAAATTCAATTGACCATATCTCCTATTATATTTTGAATTTTTGAGTATGGTCAAGTTCTAGAGTTAGATCTATGAGTTACCTAACTAATCCAAGTGGAATTACTGGAAAAGGTGTTGTAGATTTTGTGTGGACTGATTTTAGCAAATGAGGCCAAAGCTGTAAATTTCAAAAATGCTACTGCCTTGAAACTTTAAGGGACTGTTTTACCACTTAAATTATGAGAAAAATTCTGGCCTTTTGGGACATGAAAGTATATGGTATAAAGTACCTCCTGTTCAAAAATGAGCTCATTATGACTTAAAATGAGCAAGTTATGACTATTTTAATATTTAAGTTTTTCCGATTTAAAAACGCTATAACCGAAAGTTCTATAACTCAGATGACCATGAAATTTAAACTGAAGCTCACGTTAACATGTGTAAGGTCCTGCCAAGATTTGGGAATTTTGGAGTTAAACTTGAGGTAGCTAATTTCTTAAGGAATTAAGTGGAAATTGATTTTTAAAAATAGTAAATGAATTTTAAAAATTTCGAGAAAAATATATTTTCATTATGGGACTATATTATGCTAAATCCCAGAAAAGAAATATTTTTGGGGCTGATTTTGTATTTTCATGAAAATAGTTTAATTCTGAACATATGAGTTAAATATGTTATGTGAAGTAACAAAGTTGAAAATAGGATTTTATGGCTAGAGAATCCTATATAGAGTATATGCATATTTTTGATGAGGATTTGATAATTGGTGATGATATTTTATGAGTATGACATTTTTGAATGATTAAATGCATTATATGGTAAAAAGTCGTAAACAATTAAGATAAATTGTTTATAAATTTAAGAAGTGATTAAAATATTGTTATAATATTAATGATATTAGATTATGAGATTATTAAGTGATTGAAAACATGGGAATATTCTTGAATCTCGGATAAATTATATTATAAATGTTTAATATTTATCCTTTATCTCATTTGATTGATTCTTTATATCATTATCCTCAAATGCTTATATTATGTTGAAAGTCATCTCATGGCTTCGTAGATGGACTTGGTATGATTATGACCGAGGATTGTTCTTATATAATCATAATCAGTAAATGAATACACAATTATCTTTGGTAGTAGTGCATGGATAATTTGTGGTCGTGATACTTAATGAATACACAATTATCTTTGGTAGTAGTCATGGATAATTTATTGGTCGTGATACTAATGAATACACAATTATCTTTGGTAGTAGTGCATGGATAATTTGTGGTCGTGATACTAATGAATACACAATTATCTTTGGTAGTAGTGCATGGATAATTTGTGGTCGTGATATCTAATGAATACACAATTATCTTTGGTAGTAGTGCATGGATAATTTGTGGTCGTGATATTAATGAATACACAATTATCTTTGGTAGTAGTGCATGGATAATTTGTGGTCGTGATACTAATGAATACACGATTATCTTTGGCCGTAGTGCATGGATAATTCGTGGTCGTGATACTAATGAATATCCTTGGCCTGTAGTGCAGGGATGATTCGATGATATGGATTATATATTGAGCTGAGTCTCAGCAATGAAATATTAATTCATGGATGTGGTAAAAGTTATCTTTGGCCTGTAGTGCAAAGATGAATTGTTAATGAATATCTTTGGCCGGATTGCAAAACTGAATTTAATGTTTTCAACGATAAAGGTATTCAAGGTATCCTCACCTCTTTATCATATCGTGTACGCACCCTAATTTCAAGGCAAAATTCCATAAGGAGGGAGATTGTGAGACCCAGATTTTATCAATAAAGATTTAAATTTTGTTAAAATAATTTTTAATATTATGGTGTGAATTTAAGATAATATTATAGTTGTGGGTAGTATTTATAAATTTTGCAAAAGTATGCAGTGGTTATATTATATTCGATTGGTCTGGGAATATTCGGTTTTAAGAGGGAATATTCGCATAACTACTCAATCATTGGTGGACCCTAATAATGTAATTATTGTCGGATTGAGAAAAACGACAAAAATATATTTTATTGAAATAACGGCGGAAGTTTTACCGTAGTTATTGTTGAACTACTCTAGATTAGTAAAAAATACAATGAATACGTGTGGTTGCATAAGAAGCACACCAGTATTGATTATTGATCTTATGTGAGAAGTCACTCAGGTTTGATTCCATTATTGTCGATTAATAATATGAATTATTATAATGATAATGACGTTTTGTTTTATTCAGTATTATTAACGTAATAAAACGAAACATCTTTTATATAAAATAGAATACTTTATTAAAGTTATTCTATAAATAGAATATATTATATTTTATTATGCATAGTGTTGCATAGTATTTTGCATAGTGTTTTGCGTAGTATTGCATAGTGTTTGCATAAGTAAAATATTTTTATATAAATAGAATATATTATATTTTATTTAAAAGATTTTTCTTTAAATATGGACCGTCAGATTAAAGTAAATCAATCTGACCGCTCATGGATTAGTTATTATGCATTCCATTTTCCTATAAATAAGCTCATTCCTTCATTATTTTCTTACTTAATTCATTGAAACTCTGTAGAGAAAATTATAGAGAGAAGCTATAGAGAGAAAATTATAGAAAGAAGAAGAGTATTCTCGCTACTTCACTACTTCTATATTCAGCCTCTTTTACTAGAAGGGTGTTATTCTTTCTTCTTGAAGAGAACTTCATTATTCCATTCACTATTATTCATTTGAATAACTCGTAAAAGTGGCATACCCTATACATAACCTCGATACGCGGCATACCCTATACTTGGTGAAATCCTTATGTTATTCCATTACTTATTATTCATTGGAATAACTCAGATACGCTGGCTATTTCTATATACTTGGTGACATTCTTCTATTATTCTCATTGGAACATCCTCGTGCATGTGTTTTACACCGGACCGGTTAAGATTTTATTATTATTCTTGGAACATCCTGCTGCATGTGTTTTACACCGACCTCGGTTCCGCTTTTTATCATTCTGCTGGAATATCCTATCGCAAGTGTTTTACACCGATCCGGTTCCATCTTTATTATTCTCGTTGGAACATCCCGCTTGGTGTGAATTTCACCGACTCCGTTCCGTTATTATTATTATGTTGAATAACTTTGCCTATGCGGTACCGCATGCGTGGGTGATTTCTTTTGTTATTCCATTCTTTATTATACCCAAATTGGTTAAAACTTTGACTTATACTCCATGAAATTAGTAGAATATCCTTGATATTTGCGTTTCATCCAAAGATCTTTTCATGGAAATATTCTTCCGATCATTCTTGAATTTTACTCTACGAAAACAAAGATTATGTTGACAATTTGACGTTAATAATTCATGGATTAAATAATTCTTGAACTTGTTTTATTGAATTATTATGTCATTGTCATCATCCTCATGTTATATTATGTTATCTTTGGCTTACGTGCATAGATGAACTTAGTATGATTATGACCGAGGATCATTCGGTATAATCATCACGACTTGATATAAATGATGTGACTAAAGTCCTCGATTGGCACATAATGCAGTGATGGATAGTTTTTGGTATGATTATGACCAGGGGTGATTCGGTATAGTCATGACCATTGATAATTTGATGAAAATCCTTGACCGTGGTACATGGATGATTTGATGTGGTGGTTTATTTATTAAGCTGAGTCTCAGCGATAAAAATTGATGAAAACCTTCTTAAAACCTAAAAGATAGTAGACTTTATTCTCTACTTGATTTTTTAATGGATTGCGTATTCATTGCAGCTTAAACCGGGTTGTCTATTGTATTTTATCGGTTTAACATCTGTTGAAGGGCTAATGATAATTTATTCGCATTATTATCTTAGTCATAATATTTCTTCTTTGGGCTAGTTGAGCTCACCCTTTCTTTCACCGTTTTCTCTTGTGAAATGAGAACATACCGGAGACGAGTCGGGAACGGAGTAATGGTCCGGAGGATAGCATTAGTAGTCCTCACTATTCTCGTGAAATAGGTGATAATAGTTGTAATGAGGACTCCTTTTGAGTTTGTATAATATCTAGTAGATAATATTTGTATTCAAACTCATAGTTTATGTCGTATTGTATACCTACAGCTTATATTAGTAAGTTGTATTTGAATTTATGTACCATGTAAGTGGCGACCCAAGATGGGTGACGATACCTAATTTTGGGGCGTCACAACATATGCCGTGAGTTTGGATACAAATATATACCAATCAGAAGACGTCACAATGACACCTTACATAAAGGTATAGTCAAAAACTGCTTTTAGAAATTAGAATCTTTGGGAAGTGCTCAAGAAACCTTCGTATACGGGAGGCCATGCTTTTGAAGTTATGGTAGATATCATATAGCCCACGTAATTATCCTCGTCAATTCCAACAGACCCCAAAGAAAAAACGAAGATTACTATCATATTCTTCCCAATGGTGAGTCTTTTCTTGACATATCATTATCTCCACTGCCTCTAATTGGGTATTATACTCCAAACAAACACCAAGATTATATAGGTAGTGCTTGTAAATATACTCAAAGAAGTGGATGTACACAACCTTGTCTTATGATAACACGAAGTTTGTATGTCATTAGACATCTTGTATGATAGTGACAAAACACACCTTCCAAGTTAAATTCACCTCACCCTCAACATCTATAGACCACCACTCTATTCTCTCGCTATCCCCCGCCGACCCAAATACACTTTTATTACACGAGAGGAATTGTGAAACAAAAGGTGAAACACAACTAGCTCAAGAAAGAATATTATGACTAAAGATAAATAAATTATCAATAGTCTTCATCGAGAATAAATCGTAGATTTAGAACATATACGGTAGATGATAAAACTTTTCAACCATAGTTGCAAATGGAATGAGCGATCCATTAGAAGAGTCAAATAGACTATAAAGTCTATCATTTCTCCATGTTAAAAATCCACCAACAATGTTTTATCCTCAGTAACATCAATCAACAATTCACATCCACAATCACGTGTATAACTCATAATCGAAATTGTAGTTCTAAATTCCTTTCCTCATCCAAGACAAAGATAATTTTCATCACTTGTCTTTACCCCGAAACATCAAAGATCATGATTATACCAAATCACGCTTCTGCTCATAATCATACTAATAAATTCATCTTTGCACCATGGGCCAAAGATATTCATCAACAGCCATCTTTACACTACAAAGCTAAAGATATTCAACAACGGGTCATCTTTGCATTACAAGCCAAAGATATTCATCAATAATTCATCTTTGCACTACAAAGCTAAAGATATTCAACAACAGTCATCTTTGCATTACGAGCAAAAGATATTCATCAATAATTCATCTTTGCACCAATGCTAAAGATATTCAACAACAAATAAATCTTTGCATTACGAGCAAAAGATATTCATCAATAATTCATCTTTGCACTCATCAAGCAAAGATATTCAACAACAAAGTCATCTTTGCATTACGAGCAAAAGATATTCATCAATAATTCATCTTTGCACCATCAAGCAAAAGATATTCATCGATTGGTCATGTTCATTTAAACACTGCTCATCTTTGCAGACCACAGGCCAAAGATATTCTTCGAAATCATTCATCTTTGCATTGATTTTATCCACGTCCAAAAATACCTCAAAAATAATCATAGTGGTGTAAAATTCAAGAATGATCAAAACATGGATACAATCAAAGCTAGTATCCGAATAGATATTTTAGACGAAAAGAAAAATTTTCATTTTTCTATGAATAGTGTCGTGATTCGTGAATAGTCTCAGATATCGTGAATAGTCTTAGTATCGTGAATAAGTAACTCAGACACCAAAAGATAGAAATTCCACAAAAAAAACATCTTCACGCTTCATAAATAGTACTCGTGAATAGTAACTCGTGAATAGTAACTCATGAATAGTAACTCGTGAATAAGTAACTCATGAATAAGTAACCCAGACATGAAAAAGTTCCAAATTTGATAAAAGTTCCAACTAATATTTCAAAGATAATGATATTGAAGAAATAATATCATCCGAGAAGAAAATAACATCCCTTACCTCGAAAGACAAGATTTCTAGTTGAAACAGGATATAGTCTTTGAAGGAACTTGCACCGTCTAACAATACTCAAAGTATACTCAAAATACTCACAAGAATACGCTCGATAATATAGAGAGAGAAAGAGAGAAAACTTGTTTCTGGTGTGATTTTCAATTCTAACTTAGTCCTCTATTTATAGGAAAATGTTAGCCCGCCGAAGCAGACTTGACCTGCTACCTGATGGCTTTACCTGCTACTATTGCCACCCACCACAAATCAGCCATCTTCCCCAACAACCAAGAGTGGGGCCCACTCAATTCTAGAATTTTCCACCAAAACCTAATTTCCGAATCAGTTACCTCTTAAAATTCATAACAAATCATTCGTTCTTTTTTAACGGTTCAAAATTTGTGGACATATACTCAACTTATGTATGTATAACATATCCAAAAATTACAACGATCCAACGGTCGGATCAAAATTTATAACTCACGCAATATAGCTGAAGAACACTGATTTTTCGGACTATTAGTCCTTCTGGACCATTTCATTCAAAATTTCACCACGAAATATCTATAAAGAATTTTTGGGTGATTCAAATTTCTGATTAGCTTACTTCTAGGGCTTTCTTTTGATATATGGCTCAACTCTTAACTCATTATACACAAAGAGTTATGGATTTTACAAAATCAAGTAATAAACTAATTTTTCCGAAAATCCCATATTTTGTTCTCCATTTCGACAAATATCTTGATAAAACACCTCATCATTAATTCCTTCACTTATAACCACATAAATAAATCCATCATTTATATCCACATCAAATAAATATTTTCTTATCATATGAATCAATAATTAATTATTCACAAATAATATTACGTAATCACATTTATGACAACCAGCCGCTCCTGGAAAGAGAGGGCTTTCCAATAAGAATTTCTCCTTACCGGCGTGCAATTAGGTGACCAAACCTCTCCTTGACAGAACTTTCTAGACATTGCCAATAATGCTATCTAATAATATTATTCAAATAATATGAATTATTGATCTGATAATGGAAAATATCGTAAATGATAATTATTGAACAACAATAATATAAAATATCAACACGGCAATTATTGAATCAATAAAATAAAATATTGAACAAGAATTATCAGTAACAATTATTGAGTAGTGCCTTCTCACGTAAGAATCAATAATTGAAAAAAAATCTTGTCAATACCGGTAATCTTTCTTCGTCAAGAACAACGCGTATTACTTTACTTTACCAACCGGTATTCCAACAAATGTTAATTCGTGAACGATTACGCCGTTATTTATAAAAACTCAAATTTGTCGTTTTCTCCATCCGGCGCTTATTACATTATGGGGCCCACAAATGATCGCACTGTCGCATTTAATATTCTCCCACGTAAAGAATATTCCACGACCAAACGAATATTCCCAAACAACAATGAATACTTTATACCCCTTGCGTATTTTGAAAAAAAATTTCATATATCACCTTAACTTTAACTTTTATCAATTTAACCATTTACTTGAATAGAAAAATTGAATACTTTTATTTCATAAAATTCGGGGTCTTACACTAGTGGGAGGATAATAGATCTTGAAGAGTTCAAGAACCACAAAACATTATAAATCAAATAAGAGGAACTCGTAGATGAAATTGTTGTACCACAACCAATCATAACCGAATAAGAATAATCAAGATACCTAGGAGGTATGGATTCATCATGGATGATGATGATGAGGTGCAGATCATAGAAGATGATGATCCAGATTACATACGATGAGGTAATTGTTGTAGACACTCAAAGAAATGGATTGAAGCAAGTTTCTCAAATATGGAACATTCGTTTTGATGAGGCAATCAAAAGAGTTTGATTTTATCAAAATAAGAATGAACCTAGTGTGTATACAAAGGGTCGATTGGGAGCATCGTGACATTCCTAAGACTATATGTTGATATACTACGGATAAGGAATGACATACCAATGCTACAATCAAGAAAGATAAAGTTGTTCAAACATTCCTCCATGAATGATTTGGAAGAGTATCTTAATTGGGGATATAAATCTATATAGATAGATTTAAGAGGATGCTTCGACTTAACCCAAGGAATGTATATTCATTTGATGCTAAAGTCGTTTAGCATGGCAAACTCAAGAGATGTCTCATGTCGATGAGCTATGGAGTGTATCTCTCTTAATAGTCCCCACGCACTCCTCGAAAAGAGAGGTCGCATGAGTGACAATCATAAATGCAATGAAATATACGAGACCCGATGTTGATCACCATATTATGGAGAAGTTCACTATGAGTCGCTGAAAAAAACATCTTAAAGTGCTTAACCCAAGCACTAAGGATGTGATCATATTCATGGTGGGTCTTAATTAAAACTAAAGGGCTTAACAGACTCAAATTTTTCGAATGACATCAAGACGACGGAAAAATCCACTTTAAGGTAAAGGGTTACCTTGGACAAGCAGTGCGATGAATTGGAAAGGTTCCAAACAAAGAAAGAGTTGTTGGTTTAGTGATAAAGACAAAGTATATAGCTATAAATGAAGTCGCAAGTTGATTGTTTGGATTAAAAGTTCATTACGTAAACTAGGAATAGTTCCTAAGTCTCATCTTGGATCTAAACATGTGTTGGGCACTTTCATTTGATTATTAGAATTATTGAAAGATAGGAAATCACTATAGAGATAGTGGACTCTCATGAACAACATTACATATCCATTAACTAAAACTTATCCAACAAACAGGATAATCGCTACTTAGAGAAGAAAAGTATGAGATACCATGACGATTGGCTTTTTAGCAAGTGGGAGATTGAAAGTAATATGCACACAAGCCAATCATGTTTGATGATAAAGCATATACTTTGTAACAATCTTATTCATTTATTAATAAAAAGTATTAATTTATTAAAGGCTTTTAATTATCTACATGATGTTGTTTTATAATATGTGATAAACCCATAGTTTTAAGCAATGCTTTTAGAATAATGATGATGATCATTCTAATGAGATCTAAATTCTTAGAAAGCTTAAAACTAAAATAGTTCTCAATCGTTGGATTACTAAATTGGGGATTAAGTAAATTGGATAGATTGGTACATACGTTGCTTGCTTCATTGGATGAGGATGATTGATCTCGTGATCATTTGTGTGGAGACACTAAAGCAAGTATGTAGGTGCTTATTAGAGAATAAGTTCAACGAACGTGGCTCGCTAAGGAATAACTAATGGAGTTTTACTTTTGTCGATAGAATTCTCAGAGTGATAGTAAGTACAAGTGATCCTTGGACTTGAGATCATCATAGTATCTTGTGTATGATGAGTTATACTTTGACTTATTCCTTAAGACCCTTAGGGTATATCAAAGGGTATGCTTGGGTATAATAAGTTGTACATGGAGATAATGTATGATCAATAAAGAATCTACCACTTCTATTAAAAGAAGAGAAATGTCCTATGTGATTCGATAAATGACAACCCAAATTGTAAGACCCTCAAATTTTTTAAATAAAAAGGAATTTCCTTTATTTATTATTTTGAAATAGTAAGGGTTGATTTGATTAATGTGGATAGTTAAGGGTTAAATACGCAAATATTTCAAAATAAGCAGTGGTTATAAAATATTCATTGTTGTTTTGAATATTCTATTGGTCGTGGAATATTAAATGCAGTCGGGAATATTCGCATTTACTGACAGCAGCGACCCATGTGGGCCCCATAACTGAAGCGATTGGATGAAGAAAACGACAAATATAAGTTGTTTTTAAATAACTAGGCGTAGTTATTCACCGTTATCTTTGTTGGAATACCCGGTGGTTAAAACACACTAATACGCTGTTGTTGAAAGATTTATTACCAGATTGCACCAATTATTGATTCTTACGTAGAAGCTGCACTACTCAATAATGGTTACGATAATTACTGCTTCAATATTTTATTGAGTTAATAATTGTTTGCGTTGATATTTTATATTCTTTGTTGTTTCAATAATTGTCATTACACGATATTTTCTTTATCGAAGCAATAATTCATATTATCTGAATAATATTATTAGATAACATTATTGGCAATGTCTAGAAAGTTCTGTCTAAGGAGAGGTTTGGTCACCTAATTAAGCGCCGCCAGAAGAAGAAATTCTTATTGAAAGCCCCTCTTTCCTGAACCGCACTCGTTTATCAATATTGTGATTCTCGTAATATTATTTGTGAATAATTAATTATTGATTTATATGATGAGGAAAATATTGATTTTATGTGGATATAGATGGAGAAAATTTTTAAAATGACAATTGTTGAAAATTAATATTTTATCTTTTTCGATAAAATAATTCATTTAAATATATTATTTTAATAATATATTAACCGGTGATATTTTTACAACGAATGTGGGATATATGAGTATACGAGGAGGAAGAGTATTTTTGTTGCAATAAATATTTAAAACATGTTAAACATGTCGGTGGACCCCATTTATTGACTGAAATTTGATTATAGCCTGTAAAATTGTCCGTTTGTGGATTTCGGTCAATTTCTATTTGGAATTTGGAAAACTTTCTTCTGCAAAGTTGTAGAGAATTGAATTTCCTATAAAAACACGCGAGATTCGAATTTTCTGATGAAAGGGCTATTTATTATGAATTATTGAAGTTCTGAAGCTCCGAAATAATTGATTTTTGTAAGTTTTAATTACTTATTTTATGAAAAACGTTTTTTCTTATTTTTTTTCTAGAAGGTGGCATGTGTTTGATGGCTGAAATCAGATTCTAGACATGTGTAGAAAATAATATAATTATATTATTAATTTATTAAATTTTCTCGCTTTGGTGTTCTAAAGCAATTTCCTATAAATAGGGTCTTAGGTTAGAATTGAAAATCACACCGTAAACCAAGTTTTCTCTCTATATTATCGAGCGTATTCTTGTGAGTATTTTGAGTATACTTTGAGTATTGCTATACGTGCAAGTCCAAGTCATAGCCTTTATCCTGTTTTAAATTTAGAAATCTTGATCTTTCGAGGTAAATATTATTTTTTCGTAATGATATTATTTCTTCAATATCATTATATCTTTGAAATGTTGATCTGAAGTTTTTATCAAATTTGGAACTTTTTCATGTATCGGGTTACTTATTCATGGGTTACTATTCATGAGTTACTATTCAAGAGTTACTATTCACGATTCATATTCACGAGTACTACTATTAAGTAAGCGTGAAGATGTTTTTATGGAATTTCTATCTTTTGGTGTCGAGTTTCTTATTCACGATACTTAAGACTATTCACGATATCTGATCTATTCAATCTTAGAAAAATAAAATTTCTTCTTTTCGTCTAAACATCTATTCGGATACTAACTCGATTGTATCCATGTTTTGAACATTCTTGAATTTTACACCACTATGATTATTTTTGAGGTATTTTTTTGGATGTGGATAAAACCAAGTACGAATCCTTAATCCTTAATCCTTGTCATTTTGTTTCACCGGATTCGCTTTCTTTAAAAAATATTTTCATCATCCTCGGTCTTAAATGATGATATTATGGAATATCTTTGGCTCAGAAGTAGCAAAGATGAATGATTTCTTAAGAATATCTTTGGCACATAGTGCAAAGATGAATGATTTCTGAAGAATATCTTTGGCCCGTAGTCTGAAAGATGAACAGTGTTTAAATGAACATGACTTAATCGATGAATATCTTTGGCTCAGTAGTGCAAAGATGAATATTTGATTCGGATGTATATTGATTGATGTTACGAGGATAAAAGATAGACGATGAACTTTTAAATTCATACATAGAAGATAGTAGTTTGCATTCTCTACTTAATCTTCTAATGAATTATTATTTCATTGCGAATATTGATTTAAAATTTGTTGTCTATCAGTATTCTATTATATTTTTCCTCGTTGAAGACTAACGATAATTTATCAGATATTATCTTAGTCATAATATTCTTTACTTGAGCTAGTTGAGCTCACCCTTTTCCTTGTTGTTCCATTTTTCTTCTCGTGGAGGCGAGAATGTAATGAGTATGCGAGTCTGGGTATGGAATGAAGGTTCTAGAGAGAGTTGTTTAGTAGTCCTCACCATTTTGTAAAATAATGTATCAATAAATGTGATGAGGATTTATTTGAGTATAGATATTGTCTGTAAGATAATATTTTATTCAAACTCACGCTTTCTTGTTGTAATAATAAAGTTGTAGTTGTTTCGCATCCATGTATTTGGCGACTCGAGAATGGGTTGGATGGAATGGACCTATTTTGGGGCGCCACAGTTGGTATCGTAGCTTAGGATATGATCTCCATGGAGATCGGGAATAGAACTAGGAGGGAGAGACGAGTAAATCCTTCGCTAGTGTGTCCTACCTAAGCTTATTTGTTAGTTGGTCAATATATAGGGATATTATGTGATATATTGATTTCCTTAATTAACCCTTGTTTTACGACAATGATTTGAGAATGTCGAACGAGAATATTAACAATGGAAATGAGACCGTGGAGATGCTCAGACTCACCAACGAGGAGAACGTAACAACAGTGGCAATGTTCCTCCCGTGAACAACACCATTGAAAGCGTATGATGAACGAGGGATGTTTAGAAGTTTTTCAGCTTCATGCAAAATCGCATTTGTGGAGACTCGTGTTCAAAATACAGAGGAAATGATAGCAATTCACGGGTTGTCACAAATGCAAGCGCTTCAAAGAGTTGGGACCACCGAATTTAAAGGAAAGCGAGATCCGATCATGGCGGAAACATGGGTCAAACAAATTACCAAGATATTCGATGTCTTGGGATGCACGGAGGAACTGAAGGTTCCATTCGCCACCTTTATGTTCCGTGGCGAGGCGACCATCGGTGGGAGTCATGAAGCGTACCATCCAAACCGCATCGGCATGTCTTGGGGAGACGTTTGAAGCTATTTAATGACAAATACTTTCACGAAAGTGTTCGTCGTATGAAGGAAGTGGAGTTCATCGATTGGAACAAAACAACACGACGGTGTCTCAAAGACGAGGCAAAGTTTGCGAGTTATCCGTGTTTCAGACCTCATTTGGTGGAGAATGAGGAACGTATGACGCGGATGTTTCTTAGAGGTTTGAAACCCTAAGATACGTCGAGATCTCATTTCTCATAAATTTTCTTTATTCGAGATGTTGTAAAATGTGGCTCAATTATTAGATATAGATAACGAGTACGGTCAACCGAGGACCACAACCAGATCGTATCGTAGATAGCGATCAATGTAATAATGATAACTCATGGAGAAAAAAAAGATTTGACAGAAATGGTAACCACTCTGGTGGTAATCATGGCCATGAAAATAGAAGAAGCGAGTCGAGGAGGAGATTTTAAAAGAAGAGATTTAACAACGACCGTATGAAGAAGATGATCAAGGCAAGAAGAATCGGTTCTAAGGGAGGAGAACGACCACCCATCATATGCTACAAATGCGAAAAGAGGGACATATCACCAAACCGCCCACAACAGCTCAAGGTATGCTATAATTGTGGAAAGGAAGGACATATCGCTCGAGATTAGACAATGAATGAAACCTAGTTCAATGAGGACGGTGACTCAAAAGATCGTCCCGAGAAAAGTCAAAGTCAACGATTCCGGAAGAAGCGTTTGTTGTGGATCGGTCAAAATGCGAGAACCCAAACGAGGTGATCACGGGTAAGCTATTTATAAATTCTTGCGAAGTTTATACCTTACTTGATCACAGGTGCTATCCATTCATTTATCTCTCCTGCATGTGCTCAACGCTTAAACTTGACTCGGAGAAATTAGACTTTGACCTACACAGCGGAAACTCCGTTAGAGAAACTTTCATCACATCCACCGCTTATAAATCTTGTTTGATTCAAGTTGGCACCATTACCTTACCCGTTGACCTTATCTCTTTAAAGATACTTGCTTTTGATGTGATTTTAGGGATTGATTGGTTAACTACTCATCATGCCAAAATTGATTGTTTTCGTAAGGTTGTTAGTTTTCATATTCCTAACCAACTGTTGTGCAATTCAAGCAACTAAACCATTAAAATCAATCACTATCATATCTAATCATAAAGCTATTCGCTTATTGAAAAACGGATGTCAAGCTTTCTTAGCCCATGTTATGGATTTGAATAAAGACACGCCAAATTTGAATAATATTCCTGTTGTTATTGACTTTCCCGACGATTTCTCAAGAACTTCCCTGCCCTACCCCGAACGTGAAGTTGAATTCTTTATTGATCTTGAACCCGGTACAAAGCCCATTTCTAAAACCCCATATCGAATGGCTCCTATTGAACTTCGTGGAGTTAAAGGTCCAACTACGAGAATTGTTGGACATCGGTTTCATTCGTCCCCAGTACATCTCCTTGGGGTGCTCCTGCTTTATTTGTAAAGAAGAAAGACGGGAGTATGCGACTTTGTATTGACTATCGAAATTGAACCATGTCACCATCAAGAATAGGTATCCTCTACACTCGTATTGATGACTTGTTTGACCAATTTGAGGGGCACAATTCTTTTCAAAATCGATCTTCGCTTCCGGATATCATCAAGATTATTAGAATCGAGGATATTCCAAAGACGCCTTGAGAACTTCGGTATGGGCATTATGAATTCTTAGTCATGTCTTTCTGACTAACTAATGCTCCTGCGGCTTTCATGGATATGATGAACCGAGTATTCAAGGAATATTTGGATCAATTCGTTGTTGTCTTTATTGATGACATCCTTATATATTCCAAAAGTCGTGAAGATCATGAGCACCATTTGAAATTTGGTACTCCAAAGGCTTCGTGAAAACCAACTATATGCCAAATTGAAGAAATGCGAGTTACGGCTTGAGGAAGTAGCATTCCTTGGGCACGTAATGTCGAAACATGGAGTATCTGTTGATCCGTGAAGATTGAAGCAATACAAAGTTAGGAGCAACCAAGTCATGGATCAAGTACGTAGCTTTTGGGCCTAATGGTTATTATCGGAGATTCGTGGAAGGGTTTTCTCGAATCGCTACTCCATTAACTCAAATTAACTCGGAAGGATACAAAATTCATTTGAGCGCGAAGAATGCGAGAAAAGTTTCCAGAGCTTAAGAGGAGACTTATTTCGCAGACTGTTCTAACAATACCATCCGGTTCGGATGGATTTGTTATCTCTGTGATGCTTCGCGCAAAGGGTTAGGATGTGTTCTCATACAACGTGGGAAAGTCATAGCTTTATGCCTCGCGACAACTTAAAGAGTATGAGAGGAATTATCCTACTCATGATCTAGAGTTAGCGGCAATCGTTTATTATTAAAAATATGGAGGCACTATCTATATGGGGAGAAAGTGGAGATATATTCGCACCATAAAAGCCTTAAATATTTCTTCACTCAAAAAGAACTCGACATGCGGCAATGACGTTGGCTCGAGCTATTGAAAGACTACGACCACACTATTCAATACCATCCCGGTAAGCGAGCGTGGTAGTGACGCATTGAGTAGAAGATCATATCATGGAACGAAAAGTGCGATGATGTCAAGTATCTGACAGAGCCAACTTTAATAGAAAAGTTAAGGTTGCTCAAGCCACCGATCTTGGCCGATCATGATGAAGAAGAAAGTACAAGAAGGAGCTATTCCTAAGAGCGAGAATTGATGAAGAAGGAATACTTGAGTCCACTCTGAACTTTGTGTTCCTAACGACTCGATTTGAAGTACAAGATTATGATGGAGGCACACAATATGCCATTTGCAATCCATCCCGGAAGTACTAAAATGTATCATGATCTTGATATACATTTTGGTGGAACAATATGAAGAGAGATTGCAAAGTTTATCTCGATGTGTTTAACTTGCTAACGTGTAAAGGCGGAGCATCTTGTACCTAAGGGTCCGTTGCAACCACTTGAGATTCCTAATGGAAGTGGGAACACATTACTATGGATTTCATTACGGGTCTTCCTACTACGTTTCTCAAGGCATCAATGCTATTTGGGTTATTGTTGATAGATTAACCAAGTCCGCTTCATTTCTTGCCGATACGGAGACTTATTCCTTGAACGTCTTGCTAGTATGTGACGTGAATGAGATTGTGAGGTTGCATGGCATGCCCAGTATCCATAGTTTCGGATCGTGACCCAAGATTCACTTCAAGATTTTGGGTTAGCTTGCAAAAAGCTATGGGCACGGATTTGCGATTTAGTTCGGATACCATCCCCAAACCAGGACGGACAATCGAGAGAGACTATTCAAACTCTTGAAGATCTATTAAGACTCGTGTCCTGACTTCAAGGGTAGTTGGGATAAGTATCTACCATTGGTGGAATTCTCCTACAACAACAAAGCATCGTGCAAGTATAGGTGTGGCTCCATTTGAAGCATTATATGGACGAAAATGTCGCTTCCAATATGTTGGGATGAGGTGGGTGAAGCAACATTGTTGGGACCCGAGTTAGACGTATGACTACCGAAAAGATCCAAATGATTCGACAACGATACAAACGGCACAAGATCGACAAAAGAGTTATGCGGATCTTCATCGAAAGGACGTGGAATTTAGTGTAGGGATCATGTATTGTCATGCGAGTTGCTCCACGGAAGGGAGTTACAAGATTTGGGAAGAGAGGAAAGCTCAATCCACGATTTATCGGTCCATTTCAAATTCTTGACCGAAAGTAGGAAATGTAGCCTATAGACTTGCGTTACCTCGAAAGTATGTCTCGTGTTCATAATGTGTTTCACATATCCGTATTTCAGAAATATGTGAAAGACCCGAACCACGTTATTGAAGTTAGAACCGGACGAGATAGCCAAAGACTTAACGTATGAGGAGGTACTGCCAAGATCTTGGATAGGAAGGAGCATGTCCTACGCCAAGAAAGGTCATACCACAAGTTAAAGTTTTGTGGAGGAATCATGCTATAGAGGAAATGACCCGGGAATTGAAAGCGGAAATGAAAGCGAGGTATCCTCACCTTTTCAAAACACCAGTACGTCGTCAATTTCGAGGATGAAATTTCATAAGGAGGGAGGTTGTAAGACCCCTAAATTTTTTAAATAAAAAGGAATTTCCTTTATTTATTATTTTGAAATAGTAAGGGTTGATTTGATTAATGTGGATAGTTAAGGGTTAAATACGCAAATATTTCAAAATAAGCAAGTGGTTATAAAATATTCATTGTTGTTTGGGAATATTTCGTTTGGTCGTGGAATATTTATGCGGTTAGGAATATTCGTATGCGACCCATGCAGACCATGTGTGGGCCCCATAACTGAAAAGCGATTGGATGAAGAAAATGACAAATATAAGTTGTTTTTAAATAACTACGTAGTTATTCAAGTTATTATCTTTGAATAATACGGTCTTTAAACACACTAATAATGTCGCCGTTGTTGACAATATTATACCAGATTGCACCAATTATTGATTCTTACGTAAGAAGGCACTACTCAATAATGGTTACGATAATTACTTCAAAGATTTTATTGAGTTAATAATTGTTTGCGTTGATATTTTATATTCTTTGTTGTTTCAATAATTGTCATTACACGAAGATTTTTCTTTATCGAAGCAATAATTCATATTATCCTAATAATATTATTAGATAACATTATTGGTAATGTCTAGAAAGTTCTGTCTAAGGAGAGGTTTGGTCACCTAATTGCTGCAGCCAAGAAGAAGAAATTCTTATTGGAAAGCCCTCTTTCCTGAACCGCCTCACATCAATATTGTGATTACGTAATATTATTTGTGAATAATTAATTATTGATTTATATGATGAGGAAAATATTGATTTTATGTGGATATAGATGGAGAAAATTTTTAAAATGACAATTGTTGAAAATTAATATTTTATCTTTTTCTGATAAAATAATTTATTTAAATATATTATTTTAATAATATATTAACGGTGATATTTTTACAACGAATGTGGGATATATGAGTATACGAGGAGGAAGAGTATTTTTGTTGCAATAAATATTTAAAACATGTTAAACATGTCGGTGGACCCCATTTATTGACTGAAATTTGATTATAGCCTGTAAAATTGCCCGTTTGTGGATTTCGGTCAATTTCTATTTGGAATTTGGAAAAACTTTCTTCTGCAAAGTTGTAGAGAATTGAATTTCCTATAAACACTCGCGAGATTCGAATTTTCTGATGAAAGGGCTATTTATTATGAATTATTGAAGTTCTGAAGCTCCGAACTAATTGATTTTTGTAAGTTTTAATTACTTATTTTATGAAAAACGTTTTTTCTTATTTTTTTTCTAGAAGGTGGCATGTGTTTGATGGCTGAAATCAGATTCTAGACATGTGTAGAAAATAATATAATTA
Organism: Panax quinquefolius; assembly: GCA_020205615.1. Taxonomy (NCBI): domain Eukaryota; kingdom Viridiplantae; phylum Streptophyta; class Magnoliopsida; order Apiales; family Araliaceae; genus Panax; species Panax quinquefolius. The sequence goes on along the minus strand of CM035174.1, from coordinate 101,460,978 downwards.
TATTATTAATTTATTAAATTTTCTGCTTTTGTTCTAAAGAATTTCTATAAATAGGGTCTTTAGGTTAGAATTGAAAATCACACCGAAATCAAGTTTTCTCTCTATATTATCGAGCGTATTCTTGTGAGTATTTTGAGTATACTTTGAGTATTGCTATACTGTCTTAAGTCCAAGTCATAGCTTATATCCTGTTTTTTAATTTAAGATCTTGATCTTTCGAGGTAGGTGGATATTATTTTTCAATATCATTATAATTTGAAATGTTGATCCAAGTTTTTATCAAATTTGGAACTTTTTCATGTCGGGTTACTATTCATGGGTTACTATTCATGAGTTACTATTCATGGGTTACTATTCATGAGTTACTTATTCACGATTACTATTCACGAGTACTATTAATGAAGCGTGAAGATGTTTTTATGGAATTTCTATCTTTTGGTGTTGAGTTACTATTCACGATACTGGCACTATTCACGATATACTGGTACTATTCAATAGAAAAATAAAATTTCTTCTTTTCGTCAAAACATCTATTCGGATACTAACTCGATCAGATCCATGTTTTGAACATTCTTGAATTTTACACCACTATGATTATTTTTGAGGTATTTTTTTGGATGTGGATAAAACCAAGTACGAATCTTTAATCCTTAATCCTTGTCATTTTGTTTCACCGGATTCGTTTCTTTAAAAAAATATTTTCATCATCCTCGCCTTTAAATGATGATATTATGGAATATCTTTGGCACATGTAGTGCAGATGAATGATTTCTTAAGAATATCTTTGGCTCAGTAGTGCAAAAGATGAATGATTTCAAGAATATCTTTGGCCAGTAGTGCAAAGATGAACAGTGTTTAAATGAACATGACCCGGTGATGAATATCTTTGGCCCAGTAGTGCAAAAGATGAATATTTGATTCCAGATGTATATATTGATTGATGTTACAGGATAAAAGATGAGACGATGAACTTTTAAATTCATACATAGAAGATAGTAGTTTGCATTCTCTACTTAATCTTCTAATGAATTATTATTTCATTGCGAATATTGATTTAAAATTTGTTGTCTATCAGTATTCTATTATATTTTTCCTGTTGAAGACTAACGATAATTTATCAGATATTATCTTAGTCATAATATTCTTTATCGAGCTAGTTGAGCTCACCCTTTTCCTTGTTGTTCCATTTTTCTTCTCGGGAGGCGAGAATGTAGCGAAGACGTAGCCTGGGGTATGGAATGAAGGTTCTAGAGAGAGTTGTTTAGTAGTCCTCACCATTTTTGTAAAATAATGTATCAATAAATGTGATGAGGATTTATTTGAGTATAGATATTGTCTGAAGATAATATTTTATTCAAACTCACGCTTTCTTGTTGTAATAATAAAGTTGTAGTTGTTTACTGTACCATGTATTTGGCGACTCGAATGGGTTGGATGGAATGGACCTATTTTGGGGCGTCACACCAAGAAATCCTTGGCGGCGAGAATGAAATTAGAAAGGAGTTTCTAATTTGCATTATTTGAGTTGTGCATTTAAGAGTCAAAATACATATAATTAAATAAAATAAGACTTGACATGGTAATTCCATGTCTTATATTTAATTGGGACATTGTATGGTGGAAGGATTGAATTAGACGGTAACTATTTACTCAAAGGTTCTTTTATGATTAATGTTGAAATCTATATTATCCGGAAAGTCGTTGATCATTAGGAGGCTTTTTATCCCTATTGTAGAATAAATATTATTTATTTAAATAAATTAATTATTTAATTTATTTATTTAAATAAGATTAGAATTGTTCTAATTGATTTATTCACAACCTATTAATATGGAAAACCTAAAGGGTCACACCATAAAAAAGGAAGAATAATTATTTAAGAAGTTAATGGCATAATCGTAATAATATGTTATGTATATTTAATTTAATCTATGGTGATAGAATAAATTAAATAGCTTAATATTTATTATTTAATATTTTAGAAATATTAAATATAAATTAATAAGAGGAGTCTTATTAATATTATTACAATTATTATTATTATTTTAATTTCTAAAAGAGTTTAGAAATTAATTTAATATAAATACTCTCATTTATTCCTAATAGGATTAGGAGGAAAATTAGTTAAAGGAATTTAATTAATTATCCCTAATAAGATTAGGGAGCCCATTTAATTAAAAGAGTTTAATTAAATAATACCTTATTTTATTAAATAAGGTTACCTGATATCTTTATAAGAGGAGTCTTATATCAGATATCAAAAGATACGAAATTTCAAATGTTGGAGAGTACGTTCTTTTTCTATAAAGATAGAAAAACTAGGGTTTAGCCAACCACCCATCTTCTTGAATCCTTCTTCTTCCTTGGTGGATCACCTCTGAGGCCAAACACTTGGGTGGCTAACGTTGATCAAAGGAAGGAACCAAACCCGGTGGATTCAAGTTGAACGAAAAGAATTGGAGGTGAACTTGTACGAGGAAGCTTCGGATCTTCAAGGGTATGATTCTTGTTCTTCAATTTTTCGTTTAATTAATAATTGTGCATAAAGGGTGATCCGGGTATATGGTTTGTAAAAATTTAAACTCGATTTTTACATGTTTCCGCTTATTTTTTGCAATTTGATTGCGTTCTTGAATATTACAAACCTAATAAAGTGGCATCGAGCCAAACCTTTATGCAAATTATTAATTATTTTAATTTGATATGTATGTTGATATGTGTTTAAGAACAATTTAATTGGGCATAATTTTATCAGTATAAAATTTATTATAAAAAAAAAAGTAAAACGTGAATTGATGTTAATTGTTAATGGAGTTTCACGTGATTTGATGGAACAAATGTTCCGTTTATATATTTGGTATTATATTGTTTCCTGCATGTTCCCACGTGGTGGATTTAAAAAAAAAAAAAAAAAAAGGTGATCCTCGTTTTTTCAAAAGTGATCTTGTATTCTCAGATTTGATCTTAATCTGCTGCGTGGTACAGAGTATTATTCAAGTCTTTTTTTTAATTATTTCGGGAATCACTTTGTATGATTACAGGAAGGGGATTTCATATAATATGATATATATATATATATATATATATATAACGGTTTTTATATATATATATATAACGGTTTTTTTTATTATTATATATATATATAATATTCTTAATAATTTTATTATTAAAATAAAATTTTATTTTAATATTAAAATAAAAAGTTTATCATATATATATATGATTTCTTTTGTTATTTCATTCCTTATTATACTCAGTTGATTAAAGTTTTGACTTATATACTCCATGAAATTAGTGGAATATCCTTGATATTTCAAGGCTTCATCCAAAGATCTTTTTAGTGGAAATATTCTTCTCGAGCATTCTTGAATTTTACTCTACAAAGCGATGTCGTGTTGACAATTTGGACATTATTAGTTCCTGGATAAAATAATTCTTGAACTTGTTTTATTGAATTCTTATATCATTGTCATCATTCTCATGTTTATATTTTGTTGAAAGTCATCCATGGCCTATAATGCATAGATGGACTTGGTATGATTATGACTGAGGATTATTCGATTGTAATCACGAATCGTAATGTTACAAATGATGTGGTAAAAGTCCTCATTGGCCGTAGTAGTGCATTGATGGACGATTGTTGGCATAATCATGACCATTAATGAATACACAAATATTCTCGGCCGTAGTGGTAATGGATAATTGTGGTCGTGATACTAAAGAATATCCTCGTAGTAGTGCGGGGTGATTCGATGATGTGGATTATTTATTAAAATTTGAGTCCCGGTGATAAAAGTGATGAAAAACCTTCTAAATCATAAAAGATAGTAGATCTTATTCTCTACTTGACTCTTTTAATGGATTGCTTGTTCACCGCAGCTTAAACTTGATGGTTGTTATATTATATCGCTTAACATCATTTGTTGAAGGCTAACGATAATATATTCTCGCATTATCTTAGTCATAATATTTTCTCTTTGGGCTAGTTGAGCTCACCCTTTTACTTTTATTGTTCTCTTCAGGAAATGAGAACGTAGTAGGGACTAGTCGGGGAACGGAGTGAAGGACCAGATGATAGCATTAGTAGTCCTCACTATTCTGTGAAATAGTGTAATAATAATTGTAATAAGGACTCTTTTTGAGTTTGTATAATCTCTAGTATACAATATTTGTATTCAAACTCACAGTTTATGTGTTGTCGTATTGTATACGACAGTTGATTATTAAAGTTGTATTTGAATTTTGTACCACGTAGTGGCGACCCAAGATGGGTGGCGATACTTAATTTTGGGGCGTCCACACAACTCAAAATTGCTTAAAGTTTCGATTAAAGTTCGAACAACAGGAGTTATATTTTTTCCGTGTTTGAATGAAAATTTTCTTGCTTTGAGTAACCAAATCATGATTGTGAGTCAACTCAATTTTTGAAACTTTCCATGTATCTTCCTTTTGTAGATGAACAACAGACATTCTAGCTTTGCACATCGTGCGACCTATTGAATCCCTTTTTCTTTTGACCTTACTACTTTCAGCTTCATTAACATCCTGTTTCTTTCTTTCTATCGGTTTTCTTGCATTGGTACACATAAAAAGTCTGTTGGTCAAATTGTTGGAGCGGGCATGTTTATGACTTGCCCCAATTTTTATTTCAAATCCACTACTTCGTGCATAGTTTCTATAAAATTCTTCCGCCTCTTGGATAGTAGAAAAAATCTGACCCTCGTATGAACTTTTTGAATGGTTAATATGCGATTGGTTCATGTTATGAGCACCAATATGAATTAAACATATCTTCCGCCATAATTATAAACTTACCACGACGATTTGAGGTGCGAATACTAATCTCCTTAATTGTGTGGTTTTCTTCCTTGACGATTTGAGGTGCGAATACTAACCTCCTTAATTGTGTGGTTTTCTTTATTTGAATTTATGTTGCTGAGATCCCACTCTTTATTGCAGTGTTTTATTTTAATGGATGCAGGTATGTAATGGGATTTTCAGTGCAGGAAGGAAATCTTCCAGTTGGTTTAGCAGTGTTGTAATTGAATTGAAATAGAATGTGGGATTTTCTGATTTATACAATCTTGTGTAGTGTTGTAATTGAATTGAATAGCTATAGGGATTTTCTGTAGTGGCTACAATCTTGTGTAATCTATTTTTATAACAGGAAGGAAATCGTGTGTACAGGGATCTTGCTGAAATCGTGTGTACACGGATCTTGTTTATGTGTACAGGGATGGATACAGGGATCTTGTTTATGCGATTTATTATATCCAGTCCGCTAGTAATACTAGCGGACCATGTTGTTTCTGTCATAGTTGGCTGTATTCGCAGTGGTTAATTTGACTCACGAGGGGCTTAATTGTCTGGAATTTTTACTAATCACGTCCGCTAGTAATTCTAGCGGACCGTAATATGCCATTCTAAATTGCAGACGTTAATCAATAAAATGTGTAGATTAGAGTGTATATGTCAATATTTATCCCATAATATATAGATGCTATGGTTCGAAAAGAGAGAGTAGGAAATAACTTTGTATTATGTGCATAAAAAATTGTTCGTAGAATTTTGTTTAGATTCGTCGTCTTCGTTTTGTAAATTCCGCGAATCGAAGGAGGTGTGATCAGACTCACCACTGATTATCTGATTTTCTGTCCTACTCTCTCTTTTCCATCCTATGTAGCTAAATACATTATTTCCTCTCTCTCTCTCTCTCTCTCTCTCTCTCTCTTTCCGAAACTCTATGTATACTCTTTATGTATTTTTCCCCCCGGCAAAACTATAGCATCGAGATTATAAAGCATTGTTAGTGATTACTAATTCATATACTTGTAAATTCAGTGAATCCACTTGACTGCAGCTTATTTATCTTGGTTCAATCTCAATTTATTGAAACCAGCCGAGAAATGGCCGTGTAAGTATGTGGTTTCTCAGTTGATAATCTTACTTGAATTCAATGTACCATGAAGTGCTTATTTTCTGACTAATTATTTGGAATTTTGATGGTCAAATAGAGTTGCTTCTGCTCCTGGGAAGGTTTTGTTGACTGGGGGATACTTGATTCTAGAGAGGCCCAATGCAGGGATTGTACTCAGTACAAATGCTCGATTCTACGCAATTGTCAAGCCGCTTTATGATGAGATTAAACCCGACAGCTTGGCTTTGGTGTGTGATATTTCTTGAACTCGTTCTTTTTTATACTTGTTGATATTAGTTGTTGTTATTTTTGTTGTTTGCTTTATTTTATTTTTGGCTAAATTCTGCTTCTTATGTTATCCTAAAATGCTCAGGATTTTCCGTAAAGCATGTTTCTTCGGTTAACAACGGATTCATATATGATAACATTTAGGCTGATTTTCCAGTTTAAAAGAACTCTTTTGACTAGATATTTTGGATAGTTGTAGGCAAGGAAAATGCGACTAAATCATTTGCAATTGATAAAATGGCCACGATAAGTAGGTATGACCTAGAATCCTTGTCCTTAGGAAAAGAAATAAGTAGAGAAAAAATTGAAATAGATAGCTAGAATGAACTTCTGAAGCTTTTTGAACAATAGATATACTATAAATTTGATACTCAGCTGATTCATATGTCCTTTGTTACGGCTAAGAATCAAACTGTATATCTTCTTGCATTTTTGTCTAATTAATTAGTTTGGCCTTTGTACTTGCTTGAGACCTGTCATTCCTGAATCTTATATTGGTCTCAATCATGTGATTCTTCTTCCTTTCAGGAATGGACAGACGTAAAACTAACTTCCCCTCAGATGTCAAGAGAATCTATCTACAAAATGTCAGTAAAACATTTATTGCTTCAGTGTGCTTCTTCAAGGCAAGTGTTATGATTGGTGATCTTCAGTCATCCTTGTACAACCATTCATGTTTATTCCTATGTCTATGACTGCATATCTTTTTGTACCATATGCTAGCCATGCCCAGTTATGATTGCAATCAAACGATTATCAGAGTGGTTTGACTTAAGTTATGATCTACGTAAAGTTATAACTGTGATCCAAAAATAAATATATTTCATGTGTTATCTGTCATTGATAAATGATTGCAAACCTTAGATTTGTTATTCAATGAATCAGTACTGTGATGTTTTACCATTATTGGATTGTATTTCAGTCACTCAAGGAACCCCTTTGTGGAGTATGCAGTGCAATATTCTGTGGCAGCGGCATATGCAAACCTCGACAATGATAAGAAGAATGTGTTACACAAACTACTTTTGCAAGGTATTGTTGATGCTTCATATGCTTGTCTGTTCTTGTAAAGGAAAAATGAATCTTACAAATTATGCTAATCATGCAGGTCTTGATATCACAATTTTGGGTTGCAATGACTTCTATTCATATCGGAATCAGGTATTTTTCTGTTTAGAATATAGTTGAAAATATTCAAATTTATCAAATTGGTGTTTAATGGCACAACTTCTCTTATTCTTGTTATATATCTCAATCTCAGCATCTAGTAATGTGCTATTATGTGCAAAAATAAAAGCTCCTAAAAACACTTGGGATTCTGATTTGTATACCTGCTATAGAACTTTACTCTACTTGAACTCTTAAATATTTCACTTTCTCCTTTTACACTAATATAAACTTCATTGTATATGCCTTTTGTGCAAGTGCCTAACTCAGAATTGCATGAGCATGTCATACATTTTACTGCATATTGTAAATAAACAGAGTGTAGATTAATGTTTCCTACGTTTCCCGTTTTATGTTTGGGTTTACTACCATATTGTATATTGGTGCCACCTTTATCATTGGTGCCCATTGTTTCCACACACACCCTATGTTGGTTAGGCGAGATTACTAAGGACACTACTAAATGTATTGAGATGCATAAAAAAAATACATGAGGGTCTGCCTTTGTATTTTGTGGGACAAAATGTATATAGGTTCAACTTTTTAAGACAGAAAAATAAGTGAAATAACTCTATTTAATCAATATGTGATCGATCACATGCTATATCAACTTGTTTATATATCTTTGATTATTCTGAGTCATCTTAATTATATATTACTTGAATTGTGATCCTTACATGTAGATAAATTTTAAGAGAATTTTGTTTATTCTTTTAAAAGGTTAATAGAATGATCATAACAGATTGTATATAGGTAAAATTTTTAAGGGGAATAACAATGTGTGATCACATGCTATAAAAACTTGTTTATATATCTTCAATTTTTTGTATGTGATTATTACTTGCCTTAAATATAAATTTTATTTGAAGTGTGATCACTACAGTATGATGTTAAGGCAATGTTGTTATACCTTTTCTTAAGATAGTGATCATTACTTATTGTATATAGTTACAATTTTTTTAGCGAAAAAACAATTGATATAACTTTTTAGTCTATATATCTCTATTTTTTATTATTTACGACATAACTAAAGTTCATCAAATGTTGTTTTTATGTTTTACCTTCCCCTGACCTTTTTTCTCTTAGATTGAAACTCTTGGACTGCCTTTATCCCCAGAATCATTGGCCACTCTCACACCTTTTACTTCAATCACCTTCAATTCCGGAGAATCAAATGTAGAAAACTGCAAGCCCGAAGTTGCAAAAACTGGATTGGGATCATCAGCAGCCATGACAACTGCAGTGGTTGCAGCATTACTTAATTACCTTGGGGTTGTTAACCTTTCCTCATTAAGTAAAGATCGACACCATGAAATGAAGGACAGTGCAGATCTTAATGTGGTGCATGTGATAGCTCAAACTGCTCATTGTATTGCACAAGGGAAAGTGGGTAGTGGTTTTGATGTCAGTTCGGCAGTCTATGGAAGTCAACGTTATGTCCGGTTTTCACCCGAAGTTCTTTCTTCGGCTCAGGTCCCTCTCTCTCTCTCTCTCTCTCCATAATTGTTTTTTATAAAGAAAAACTTTTGCTGTCAGATCTTCATTGCAGAGAAGAATGTGGATATGCATTTGGAGGGTTGAATTTCCAATATGTGATGAAGCCTAAATTCATTTCTTTTTTGTTATTTCTGCAATGAGCCATAAGGTCTAGAAACTTAATATTGTATCCAGTCCCTAGTAGTCAGGACAAGGCTTTAAGCTGAGCTGTCGGACAATGTGGATGCAACTGAATGGTTCATATTATGGAGAGTTTGTCTCAATCTATGTGATAAATTTTATCGACAAAGATTTGTTATATCATCATGTAATGCCTTGTTGCCTTGTATGCACTGGTACAAAATAAAAAGGGTTTAGAGAATTGTGTATGGATGTTATTGAATAAGATGACTGATAAACTTGAGGTCTGCATATTCATTGGTAATATAGTTTACATTCATCATTGCACATGAATGTAGTCTCTCACTTTCCTGCTGTCCAAAGGCATTTAATACCACTGAAAGAATAGAATTTTAGTGGTGTAGTCTTGGTGGTTTAAATCTCTTTCAGTTATGAACATCTCATCCTTAGATTGAGACCATCTCATGCGAAGTTTAGATGAAGAGAATGATAATATGGCTGTTGAAATCCTCATATTTAGGTAGCTAAAATTTTTATTTTTTATTTTATTAAAAGAATAATATCCTTAACACAACACATTACATGCAATTCCAAGTTAATTTCTTTCTCTTTCACTTGGGATTTATATCTATATGTATTTCTGTTAAAGAGTTGCAGGGTGCAGTTGAAGGCAAGCCATTACATGAAGTTATTATTGATGTCCTGAAAGGCAAGTGGGACCATGAGAGTACTGAATTCTCCTTGCCTCCATTGATGACACTGGTAAGTATACTGACACTCGTATTTTCCTGTTTGTATGTTTACTCAATTGTATGCCTCCATTCACATACTATAAACCAACACTCTTAACTATGAACTGAGAAATTTCAACACTAATTTATAACTTTAAGGAAAGGTACCTAGTACATGAAACTCAACCTTAACAGTACTCTTTCAAGTTGTTGGATCTGAATGAACATTCCTTTGGAGCTGCCACATGGTGAACATTTTTTATCCGGATCACCAGTGAGCGCATTGTCCATTGGGCTCAGTGAGGGTCTCTGAGCCTTCAAAGGGATGTGTGGCCCGCCCGACAAAATAATACAGCTAATTGATAAGATAAGAAAGCTTTGTATTCGAATCAGCATCTCTCTCATCTACATGTTTCTTGTTAAAGTTAGGCATAGTTATTATGATGCATTTTCCAGTTATTAGGAGAGCCTGGAACCGGAGGTTCATCCACACCATCAATGGTTGGTGCTGTCAAGAAATGGCAAAAATCCGAACCTCGAAAGTCCAGAGACACCTGGACCAAGTTGTCTGATGCAAATTCAGCTCTTGAAACTCAACTGAGTATGTTAGTAAAATTGGCAGAAGAACATTGGTATGCATATAAATGCGTCATCGACAGCTGCAGCATGTGCAGGTCAGAAGAGGTAATTCTTACAATAAATTGCTATTGCTTCACTAAAGTCAGATTATCTACTGAAATATGTACAAAGAAAGTTCAATGCTACAAGTATCAGTAGGTCTTTATCATGTTGGTCCATGGCATATATAACAAGCAAAATTTCTTGGAACTTTGATTCATTCTGTTTGATGCCCAGGAAATGGTTCATTTTATTTATGAAAGCTAGCTGTCCTTACAGAGATTGCCTTGCTGGTGATTGAAATGATCTTACTAACACTTATTTCTTGAACAGTGGATAGAACGAGCAAGGGAACCAAGCCAGGTGGAAGTTGTTAAAGCATTGTTAGGATCTAGAGATGCTATGCTTGAGATCAGGTACCACATGCGGCAGATGGGAGAGGCTGCAGGCATCCCAGTAGGTTTTCTTCTTTTTGATTGGATGTCTATACACATTTAAGCAAATGCATAAGAATGCTACACTGCTGAGTTACTGGCTGCAGTGTGGCAGACAAAGTGTTAGCTACCTATTTCTTCTGTTGATTCTTTGAATTAAGGTTGTTTGTTTTTTGTTGCCACGCAATTCAAACTTTCTTTCGTCAGATGTGCAGTCATTTTCTATTCCAATTCCATTTAGATTATTATAATTATGATAAATTGGTTAGCACAGCTTAGTTACCAGAACCCAGACCTGAGACACTGATGGGTCATCAGATGACGGCACTAGAAAGCCAGTCTTGATGTCAGCTCACATGTTAGCCTAGCAACCCTTAGTTGTTTATATTACTTGGTCCGTTGGGCTTTGTTTGACCATCTTTTGTTTTACTATACTCGTTGGCAGATAGAACCTGAATCACAAACCCAGCTCTTGGATGCTACTATGATGATGGAAGGAGTTGTGTTGGCAGGAGTTCCCGGTGCAGGTGGGTTTGATGCTATTTTTGCTGTCACCTTAGGGGAAACAAGCAGCACTAATGTAGCAAATGCGTGGAGTTCAGACAATGTTTTGGCCATGCTAGTGAGAGAAGATCCTCATGGTGTTGCTTTAGAGAGCAGTGATCCGCGCAATTCGTATCAGGCACTTCATATTCAATGAGCTTGTTTGTATTCCTAGTAGCAAATGTTGTAATGTAGTCAATAATATGTGATGCTAAACGTACTGAACTAGGTGTTGTTTCATGAGCAATCCGGATTCTTAATGTGACCGACCGACCGACCCGGTATATTGATGGGGGATGAAAACAATAGTAGTAATGAAATCAATAATATTGTCTACAATTACATGTAGACAATATTACCGATAGATACTACTAAAACTAGTTGAATTAAAATAATACTAAGAAATAATTATGATTTGAATTTTTATGTTTTTTTTATATATATATTTTAAATAATTAGAACTTGACTTATTTTTAATGACTAAAATGCAAGAGTAACTCTCATGTTTGTACCTCTTTTGCAAAACTCATTCTCCCAACTTTTATTTTTGTAAATCTCTTCTTCCAATATGTATGAATTGTGCAAAACTCAACCTTATGTACTTTTTTTTTTATTAAAAACCCACATGTACTCAGATTATTTCACTTCAATTTATCACTTAAAAATTTTACCTTTAAAATACTCTTTTTATTTCATTTTTACGACTTTCATTAGCAAAAAAAAAATTCTCACAATACCAACAAATATATTTGCAACATTAGATCACCTAATTTATACATCTCACTATTTCTCTTTGTTGTCTGTCAATTGATTATTATTTTATTTTAGATTCATTGCCTTTGATATAATTTCTTGTAGTGTTATTAATGAGGAAAATTGATCGAAACATGATTTTATATGAATATTATTTTCATATGAGTTTTTGATATTTTCACATGAATACCTTTTACATGAAAGTTGGACCCACTTTCTTCCAATGTAAGACAAAACTATGTGAAAATATCAATTTCCTATAAAAAAAAAAATACTCATCTTCCGAAAAAAAAATCTATTAGGATTAGTTGTTTTTAATTGGAGCGGGTATATTTTTTCCAAACCATTAGAGGAACCGAGAAGCAAAGCAAAGATAAAAAAACAAAAGCCAGAAACACGGATATAGAAATTCTTTCGTCGTCCTGAAACTAAAACCCTAAATTTGAAATCCAAGACTTAGCTTCGCATTGTTGTACGCTTGGTTTCAATTTCAAACGAACATATCCTGTAAATGGTAACAAAAAAATTTGTATTCGTCTGTATTCGGAAAAAAACCCGAATATTATTTGTATTTGCACAAAATGGATATATCCGTATTCGATTTAAAAGTATCCGCAAATAAACGGATATGAATATGGATATAAGATATAAGCGTATTCGTTTAACATCCGACCGTAAATATATCATGCATATAACGGATATCTGGAATCCGATATTCAGATTCTAATACGTGTCCGGTATTCAGATTGGGATCCGTGTTCGGTATTCATATTTGAATAACTTACACACACATATATATTAATTATTATATAATAAGTAAAATAATTTTTTTAAGTGTCAATAATTTGTTTTCACTATCATACAAAAAATATTTTTAAAATATGTCATTTCACTTTTAAAAAGTAGGAAATAACACTTATTATAATATTAATAAACTGAAATAAATTGATTTAAGTATAATTAATAAATTTTTACTATTATAAAGTTAAAATATTATATATCATTTAAGAAGAATTATATATTACAAGAAAGTTCCATCTTGAAAATGAAAAGTAAAAGTTGGTTCACCAGTAATCTCTGCAAGAGCAAGTTCCATCTTCAAAATGGTGAAACAAATTCCGATCCCTAACTAGGATCCTTCTTTCATAGATCTTGGAAATTAACTTGGTGTATGTGTGACAATCACTGCACATTTTCAAGTTTCTAACAATCCTTATAGGAGGAGATCCCAGCTGTGATGTATTATGTATCAGTGCAAAGGCAATGGCCAACTTCTGACTATGTCTACTTAATCTCTCTCTTTTCTCCTCTTCATCTACATCAAGCAACACATTAGATGTTTCCGGGGAATAGCCTTCAAATTTTAACTGCCACTCCATCTGGTGCAGCATCTCATCCACGTCGTTACATTGGGGATGAGACTTATCTTGAGAGACAAACTTGTACAACTTCCTCTTCACCTCGACAGAGCTAAATCCGGGAGTCTGGCTCAATCCATTTTGAGCTATTTTCGTACGAGTTATAGCTACATCTTCCCATCTTTGAGCTTGTGCATACATATTTGACAACACCAAGTAATCACTAGCATTATGTGAGTTCACTTGCAATAGGTTCTCAGCTGCGGTTTCCCCTAACTGAACATTACAATGTGCCTTGCAGGCGCCAAGCAGACTACGCCATAAAACATCATTTGGCTCCATTGGCATGTTCTTGATCACCTCAAATGCTTCATCAAGCCTCCCAGCTCTCCCCAAGAGATCTACCAAGCACCCATAATGTTGAATCGTTGGTTCTATCTTATGCTCGGATTTCATCCTATCAAAAAATTGGAGTCCCTCGTCGACAAGGCCAGCTTGACTACAAGAACTCAACACGCCCACGTAAACAACATCATCCGGCTGCAGCCCTTCTTGAAGCATTTTTGAGAAAACCCTTAGAGCTTCCACACCACGCCCATGAAAGGCAAGCCCCGAGATCATAACACTGTAGGACAAATGGTTCTTCTTGGCCATTCTATTAAATAAACACAATCCAGTTTCCAAATAACCACATTTTAGATACATGCCTAATAGGGAGGTCTCAACTACAATATTGGGTCCAATCATGTTCCTCACTAAGAACCCGTGAGTGCACTGTCCCAAATCAAAGTCACCCAAATTAGTACAAGCAGAAAGCACACTAACTAATATACTCTCATCTGGCCTCCAAATTCCTTTACTAACCATATTCGCAAAAATGCCAAGGCACTCGGCCCACATACCTTTTCTAGCATAAGCTGCAGTAAGTACAGTCCAAGAAGCAACACTTTTTTGCTCCATTTGCTCAAAAACACCACAGCATTGCCTCAATTCCCCACACCTGCCATAAAAATTGATCAAACTGTTCTGTACAAACACATCATCTTCAAGTCCAAGCTTGAATATATGCCCATGAATCTGTACCCCCCTTTCAAATTCTTGCAATTGCGCGCATGCCTTGAGAATAATGGGGTATGTAAATTTGTCGGGTTCAACTCCCATATCAAGCATTTGATGGTACATAACGAGAGCTTCCTCCAAGTTCATATCTTTGACATGCCCCTTAATTATGGTGTTGAATTCGAATGAACCCGGATTGTCGATTTGCTGGAAAATTGAGCAGGCATAATCCATGCTACCCCAATTTGATTGAACACAAGAAAGAAGAAGATTGGTTGGGCAGAATGAGCTCCAGAACAAGCCTAACTTCACTATTTGGCAATGGGCTTGCTTTAGTTCCTCCATGTTATTGCATTTCTTTGATAGGGATATGCAATCTTGTTCCTTCAATCTGAAACTGATTAATTCTGGGCTCTGTGGGTGATCTTCTGGTGGAAAAAAGAAATGGGGTTGATGAAGGACTGATGTCCTCACCATGGTTGTTTCACCTACACCATGATATTCCAATATGGGATTGCTAAATTTGGAATTACACAAGAGTTGTTCAAATGTGTCGAAAGTTTTTGGGTTTTGAGAATGGAAAGGAAGATTGCTAGAGGGGGTTAGAATCTCATCTGTTTATCTCAGCCACAGAAAGTTGGACAGGTTATTGGAATGTAGATATTAAGATAGGATGATGATGATGTTTGGAAACTTGGCTCTACTATGGCACCCATTTAATGTGGCGATCCTACGCTGCACATTGGGCCTTTTTTTAGAGGATTTTACTCTCTATGTTCTAAAAAATCTCTTTTTTTATATAAAAATAATTAATAATATATCTTTGATTTTATTTATTTATAAATGTTTACTTTTAGTAAGCTATGAGAAACTTAAATACATTGTCAATTTATATTTTCCCAAGGTCCCAACTTAAATGGAGCTGGTTGTAAAAAAAACAACACGATATGAAAAAAGTAATAAAAATTGATTTAATGGGATCTTCAGCAGCAAGAATAAATTATTGTACTATTCTGGCCCATTACATGTGAGACCCTGTAAAATTAATTAGGTATGGTCCATTCATGAATATTGTCTCTACTCTACGTGCCTCTCTTTCCAGTCTCCCAAACTCATTGGTTGTGGGTCCTTAAAACGGTGCTCTTCAAAAAAAATAAAAATAAATTAAGGTTAAACGTAACATTATATGATAATACAATGTAAAACCACCCTTAGAGAAAGACAAATATGCCCTTGCTGCAGGAAACATAAATTCTAAGCATGTCACCAAACACATAGAATCGTTCCACATGTAATAATAAATTTTAAAAAAAATTGTACTTTCCTCGTGAAAGTATGGAATAGTATTCTACATCATAGGATAAAATTTGATTGTTAATATCAATTGCTCTTTTTTTCTCCTGTATTTTTTTTCATAAGTTACCCACTCGCTTCTTGCTGCGCGTGGGCGTAACAATCTCACTAACATATAGCTCGACTGTGTCCACCACCATTATCATGCCACTTACAAAGTTAAACCACCAAACCACTGTTAATTACATATTTACACTGTACTAACCGTGGCTACACGCGGGTCCCACTTCCCTCTCTCTCTCATGGAGGGTCTGAGTCGTCACTTTACCTAACTTTAGCTTCTCCTTCCTTCCAAATTCCAATTGGTGGTGATTCTTATGAAAAAGAAAAAGAAAAAGAAAAAGAAAGAGAAAGATGTTTTTTTACCCATTTTGATTCTTCTGAGCTTCCATGGTTAAAAAGTAACAACACCCACTCCCCAAATTCACTTTCTCGCCATGTCCCTTTCTCAGTTACACATTTTTTAAACTTACAACCACTTTTCTCTCTCTTCTTTTACAGAAAGTCGTAGACTTTGCTCAAAAGATATTTCTTTTTTGCAATTTTTTTTATTATATCTATCTTTATCTTTGATCCTTCTTTATATGGTTGAACATGTCTTTTAGTTTTTATGTGTTAAGGGTTTTTAATTGTTTAGTCTTTGTTTGACTATGCCTTCAAAATTGAAGGTTTCAGCTCCAATTTAGCACCTTTATTTGGTAATTTAGCAGCTGCTAGACTTTGTCTGGTGCTGGTGTGTTGACAAATCTTGGTGTTGGAGGGTTGAATTGTGTCTTTGATTAGTATTGCTAGTAGTTGTTTCAAATTTGAAGGCTTTTGAATTGTGAACTCCAACTTCTTTATTTTTATGTATATTTAGGTATGGTGGGTCTTGAATTTGGGGTTGTCCAAGATTTCAATTTTGTATGTTGACTCGGTGGTGGTTTGCTTTTCAAAGTTGTGCAGCAACCCTTCAGATCAGTTTGAGTGATATGGACAAAGGTGATTTGATGTTTTATGACAAGTAGCTTAAAATTTTAGGTGGTATTTAAAACTTGTAGATAGAATAAAGAGTTAAAGAATTTGCAGTTCTTGTTTTGTGAGAGATGGCGAAAAATGGAAGAGATGATTGGAGGGAGGTGGTGAGGAAGATGCTTCCTCCTGGGGCTCCAATCCCAGAAGATGATGCTGATCTTGATTATTCAATAGCAATGGAGTATAGTGGTCCTCCGGTCTCTTATGAGCTCCCTAGAGTAGAACCCCTTGATGTGAATTCGGATTCGATTTCCATTGCATCAGTAGCAGAAGAATCCTTTTCGGAATCAAGAAGATCTGTCACTAGAGATGTTCCCCATGTCATTGAACCAATACCTTTGCCAATGTCTTATATTGCTAGTGTCACTAGTCCCCCCAATCAAAGTCCTAGGATGTCTAGCTCCGAGTCTGAGGTATCTGTCTTGCACAACCCCGAATCCTCTTCGGCTTCCCTTTCGGCCTCTCCAAGTTCTGCCCACAATCCTCCTAGTAATGTTCCACAAAGATCAGTTAATGAAGTTAGAAGAGCCCCAGTTGTCACTTTCAATACAGTTGATAGATCTGAAAGTAAAGAGGTGGACGTGGAGGAGCCAGGTTTTGATGAATATGTTGGGGTCACCAAGGAGAAGAAGAAGAAGAAAGCGAAAAGAAAGGTGTGTAATAGGTGTGGAAAAGGGAAGTGGGAAACTAAGGAGTCCTGCTTGGTTTGTAATACAAAGTATTGCAGCAATTGTGTGCTTAGGGCAATGGGTTCAATGCCAGAAGGGCGAAAATGTGTTACTTGCATTGGGGAGCCAATTGATGAATTCAATAGGTTGAAACTGGGTAGGCATTCAAGGGTATTGTCACGATTGCTTAGTCCTTTGGAAGTTAAGCAGATAATGAAAGCAGAGAAAGAATGTTCAGCTAATCAGCTTCGACCAGAGCAGCTGGTTGTGAATGGATTTCCTCTGAAACCAGAAGAGATGTCTGAACTCCTTGGGTGCCCTTTACCCCCTCGGAAGTTGAAGCCTGGTAGATATTGGTATGACAAGGAATCTGGACTGTGGGGAAAGGTAACTGCATTCTCTTTGTAGTTGTTAAGCTTTTATTTTATTTGTCACTGGGAAAAGAATTGCTATTAAGATTTTTACTTGTTTGACTGACAGGAGGGAGAAAAGCCAGATAGGATTATAAGTTCAAACTTAAATTTTTCTGGAAAACTTAGTCCTAGCTCTAGCAATGGAAACACTGAAGTTTTCATGAACGGTCGAGAAATTACAAAACTTGAACTGAGGGTGTTAAAGGTCAGTTTTTATCATCCTTCTTTTCTAAATATTATTTGGAACTAATTGGTTCGAAACTTGTGAAAAGAAAATAAGGTAGACCTTTAGTTGATCTAAGTATTGCCTTCAAATGCATGGAATTTTTGAATTTTTAGATGTCATTGATAAATACACAAGGGAGTTGATAAAAAATTAATATATGTTAAAATTGGAAATATCTTTATTTGCTGCTGTATAGCAGCTCCCATAAATATCATTATTTGCTACGAAAATGTTCTAGAGTATTTAGTTCTTATCATTTTGTAACTTCTTTTGTATTTTTTTAATGAGGGTGTGAACTTAATGAATCAATGGGTGCACGCAATACACCACCATCAACATAGAAATGAAGGCATGAATCTATATTAGGTCTCTAGTACAAGACTTGATTACAGAGACTAGCTCTTATTCTCATGTAATCAGTTCTTTTCAACAAATTAAATGCTCTGCTTGTGGATTTTATATTACTTGAAATCCATTTTAACCTTGATTTGTTATATTTCAGATGGCAAACGTACAATGTCCTCGTGATACTCATTTCTGGGTGTACGATGATGGTCGTTACGAGGAAGAGGGTCAGAACAA
This sequence comes from Panax quinquefolius, assembly GCA_020205615.1. NCBI lineage: Eukaryota > Viridiplantae > Streptophyta > Magnoliopsida > Apiales > Araliaceae > Panax > Panax quinquefolius. The sequence goes on along the minus strand of CM035174.1, from coordinate 101,442,237 downwards.
TATCAGGGGAAATATTTGGGAAAAGGTAAGTATGGTGACAACTCGTATTTAAAAGGTAAAATGTTAGAGAATTCTATGTTAAAGGAATATTTAGGTTTACTTTTCGTTATCCAGGCATCGACACGATTTGTTTGCACATTGTTCTCCTTGCCTGTGCCCCGTGGTCAGCCTCATGGGCAAAGAGATGAGCCTAGCAATTATACTACTGTTCCAAACTATTTAGAGCAGAAAAAAATTCAGAAGCTTCTTCTACTTGGACTTGAAGGTTCTGGAACGAGCACTATCTTCAAGCAGGTATTTCCTTTTTTGTATACTAAAAATTAGTCTTGGGTTTTTAAAGGATCATGGCCAGCTTTATCGCAGTCGATGCAAGTAAATTTTTTTCTTCCTTCTAGAAGTTGTTTGAATGATGTATTTCTCAAGAAAATTTTTTGAGCTCTGTATATGTCTGCTGAGGTCTTAGAAGATAATTATTGATTACCGTAGTGAAGTTTGTGTCCATAGTTTATATTTGTGTTACGAAGGTCAGTTGATTGCTTAACACCCTTTTCTTTTTCTTCAAGACAATAACTTATATACTTAAGTCAGTTATTGAACCTGATCAATAGGCTTTTCACATTTACAGGATAAGCGTGTCACATATATTTGAAAAAGCACTAAAAATAATTCAGATGTAAAGAGCTGTTTGGACCATATCAAACCAATCCTCAGAAATAAGTATGCTGCTCTTATCACTTGCAATGTGATGCAGATCTGAGAGATATACCCAACAAGCATATGGATGCTCTTTCATTTTAGTAACATTATGCTTGTACCTACATTTGGTTTGATTGTGTAAGATTCTAAGTACTTCTAGCCCAAGCCTGAATACCTCAAACTCCTATTTTGATATTGAAAGTGAAACATGTCAGATTCTTCAAGTGCACGCTCAAGGATTCCTTTTGCAATATGACTTTCCTTGTTTCCAACTATTATACTATGATAGTGATAGCTGAATGACACTTATGTCCTAGAAATTATGCCTATTTTTTAAGAGTGTTATATAAGTTGAAAAACTTTACAAAATTTGTTATACAAGTTGGAGCTCATTATCATCTGTTATGTCTGGTTAAACAGGCAAAATTTTTGTATGGGAACAAATTCACAATTGAGGAACTGCAAGATATTAAGCTTATGATCCAGAGCAACATGTACAAGTATCTCAGCATTCTACTTGATGGGCGGGAGCGCTTTGAGGAGGAGACCATGCCAAGGAAGAAATCCATAGGTCCCCATGATCATGCCACTGAAGCAGGTAATATTTCTAATAAGTTGATCTGGTAATAATAATGATAATAAATATCGAGTTTTGCCATGCCATTTTATTCATTAAAATTATTTGGCATATTCCGATTGATTAGTGTACCAAACACTGCAGTGTTTCAATTAGCTTCAATTGCCTTTCAGGTGGAGAGGTTGATTCCAATGAGAATATTCAGTGTGTCTATTCCATCAACCCAAGGTTGAAGCATTTCTCTGACTGGCTTCTAGACATTATAGCCACGGGTGATTTGGACGCATTCTTCCCTGCAGCAACGCGTGAGTATGCTCCACTAGTTGAAGAAGTGTGGAAAGATCCTGCCATACAGGAAACATTTAAGAGAAAAGATGAACTTTACTTCCTTCCAGATGTGTCAGAATACTTCTTAAGCCGGGTATCTTATTAACTTTTCCATATTTTTTTGTTTAGATCATCACTATTTCGGATGAATGGGTTCCTTCTGCAAGATGCACAATATCTGCTATTCTGCTTCAATTTCATCAAGTATTTGTAATTGTATCTGGTTACATCAAGATGTTATTGTCATATTGGACAAGTCATAAGTACATTCATCCAATACTCATTGTCTTATGTATTAAACTAGTTCAACAAGTCATTAAGAAGTATATTTAGAATTGAAATTACTTGGATATAAAAAATATATTGAAAGAAGTTTCGTACTGCAATGGTAACACATGATTTTTTAAATATATTTTTTTAATGTTAGACAGCCAGTGAATTTTTGTCTCGTCTTTTCTCAGGCTGTCGAGGTATCTAGTAACGAATATGAACCTTCAGAGAGAGACATACTGTATGCAGAAGGAGTCACACAGGGGAATGGTTTGGCTTTCATAGAGTTCTCCCTGGATGATCATAGCCCAATGTCTGAATTCTATACAGACAATATAGAATCTCAACAACCACCTCTGACGAGGTAATTATTTTTCCAGTATACTGCTCTAATAGTTTCTGTCAATGGGCAAGCACTCTAGTTTATGAAGCCAAGTAGTTGGTAGTTGTTTTCTCTACTGATTTTTTTGGGCATGCAACTGTTCACTCTCTATCTACCCGCATGTTCGAACAAAGTCGATCTATTTAAACCATGACTTACTTTTCAATTTTCTACTTATATTTTGTTTCTAGATACCAACTTATTAGAGTAAATGCCAAGGGTATGAGCGATGGTTGCAAGTGGGTAGAAATGTTTGAAGATGTTCGTGTAGTTGTCTTCTGTGTTGCCTTGAGTGACTATGAGCAGATGAGCGTTTCCCCCGAGAATAGTGGAAATGGCGTGCTGCTTCAAAACAAGATGATGGAAAGCAAAGAGCTATTTGAAACAATGGTCAAGCATCCGTGCTTCAAAGATACTCCTTTTTTGTTGATTCTAAACAAGTATGATCTCTTTGAGGAGAAGGTCAACCGGTGCCACTAAGTACTTGTGAATGGTTCTCTGACTTCAGCCCAGTGCGACCCCATCACAACAACCAAGCTCTGGCTCAACAGGCTTATTACTATATCGCAATGAAGTTCAAAGACCTCTATGCTTCTCTGACTGCTCGAAAGCTTTTTGTTTGGCAAGCTAGGGCAAGGGACCGAGTGTCAACAGACGAGGCATTCAAATATATAAGGGAGGTTGTCAAGTGGGATGATGAGAAAGGAGAGAACTACTATGGTAACGCAGAGGATTCATTTTACAGTACAACAGATGTGAGCTCCTCTCCATTTATCAGGCAAGAGTGAACTAATGTATATGTACATCTTCATGCATTCGCTGTGTAAAAAGTAGGAAGAGAATGGAGAGGTGAATAAGTACATTTTTTGTTCAATTTTTTTTTTTTTGTCATCAAACTTCATGACGCATGTGGTGATTTTTTTCTGTCTGTGCCATCTGATTGTAAATTGAAGCTCCTATCTGTGGACTGATTGGAGAAAGGTTTGAAGAAAAAATATTTCCTTTTAACAGCAAGCTCCTAATGTAATTGCATCACCAATTTACCATGTCTTGTACCAGAAAATCAGTGTAGTATAAATTGGCAATCATGTATTCTATTATACAGACGTTTTAAAGTAATTTAGATGCAGAAGAAGCTTGGTGGATAAAAATGTTTTGCTCTATTTTTGTTTTGGCATATACTGCTGAAACTCTGCGAGTCCTCGATCTAACTTGGGCATTCACAAATTCCAGTTTGGACTAGTACAATTCTTGTTTTGATGAACAAATACAATCCAATAATCAATGTCAAAATGGTGGATATACTATAAAAACATTATGAGCATAAAGAAAAAATGCCGAGTCTTTTGTCTTTTCCTAGGAATTGAAGGGTTTGCATTCTAAGAAAAAATATTTACTACATTTTTACTGAGCCTGATTATTCAAGTTCATGTTAGTATAGCAATTGAATGATGCTTCAAGTTGAGTTGATACAAATTCTCTCTTTCAAGAAGGGCATTCTTGGTTAGTTGGATGATTTCTTCTTCATATTAGATAATAGGTGCCAACTGATCTGTTTTTTATTTCAAAATTTTCTACTAGGCCTTGTGTTATTTCTTTTTCTTTTTTTTTTTTTTATTGTTATATTCGACTGAAATTTAACATTTTTGCCTGAATCCAAGATCTCATGCTCCAAAAAACCTTATTAATAATTTTTTACCATATTGAGCCATGAGGGGCTTGGTCCTTGTGCTATTTCTCAGGAGACTGTAGGGTTAAAACCAAAAAAAAAAAAAAAAAAACTTACTTGTTTTCTTGATATGTTGCACACATGTCTATTCTGTAATAAATTTACTTCAGGAATAAAAACTGACGTTGATAAAACTTGTTACTTTTTGCCATGAATCTCCAGTTCACGCAACGGAAACACAAGGCTATCCTGAAAATCTCAGTCTTTCAACCTGCCATACTTCATTATCATTACCAAAAAAAAATAACTGCCATACAAATTTGATGCCAGATCTGGGATTTAAAATAGAACATCGGAACAACAAAGTTCCATAATATAAAAGTCTGATATTTGGGTACAAAAAAAGAAGACGCTGCATCCACCGAACGGATGGATCATATCTGATTGTGATGCAAAGAATAAAAAATCCACCTACATGGTCTGAATTAATATTCTTCACGTAAAGCAGCCGTTTTAAGATTCGACTCCTTGAGTCTTAAGCATGCAGACACCATAAATCAAAAATGGAAAAGCAAAAGTACATGAAGAGGCATCTCTCCTTCAGGAAAATAACACTAGATATGACCAAGATGAAGGAAGCCTACAAAGTCCGCCCAAATGATTAATTGCTATATCTCCTCTCCTTAGTGAAGTTAACCAGCTCTTTTGAGGAAGTTAAGAGATTGTTACAAGAAAATAGAAAGCCAAGAACGAAATTATGAAGCAACTAAATCAGGTGTTTCAGCCTCAACTGATAATAAAGCGGTGTGTACTTTATCCATCCAGTTGTCCAGTCGATCACGCAAAGATTTGATCTGGGAAATCCCCAAAACTCTGGGTTGCACCCATGAAACATGAACTGTCCCTTCAACTTGATCAATTATACCTTCAATCAGATGAACCTGCAGTAATTACACATTTAAAATGATAGGCAAAGCTCAAAAAGGTACAAGTACATGTGTTAAGCTAAACAAAGAACACGACAGAGTAAAATAGACCACAAGGAGAACCACAAAAATATAGGAATAATGAATGAAACGTATAAATGTCCCAACAGTTTTATCATCTCTATCTGGCTTTTATTAGATGCTAAGTACCAAAACCAGTAAAGACGAGAAGAAAAAACAAAGTTCTCGAGACGATCAATCGAAGAAAATGAATTTCACTCTTGCAAGAAAATGGATATGGTGTGACTTGATAGTATAGCATGAAGTCTTCCTGACCAGAAGAAAAAATATGGATGGGCGGGTAAAGATTCAAAACATTTATCATTCAATTTCCAAAAGTAGAGACACTTACTGATAGGCTCTTCATAAGAAGATACTCCACATCCTCTACAGTAAGTTTTGTGCGCTCGGCAATGATACTTAAGGGAATGGTTCTATCCTCTGATGGTCGACTGAAAGGGAGCACATTTTCAGTTGAAATTAATAATGGGATTGGGTAATGTTAATCAATTGGAATGAAAATGAAGTCCAAAGAATGCTCATGTACCTGAAGATGATTTCCATTAAGCAGAGAATGTTGATCTTTTCCAGAAGTTTTCTCTCATTTTCTACTAATGCTGGTTGCGCGCTCAGAGAAGCACTATGAACATGGCATAATTCTTGATAGCGGACCAAATCACCAGAGTTGAATGCTTCAAGAATGTAGTAGAGCCACTCAACCTTGGTCCCCAGAAGACTCTTTATCTGGTCAAGTTAAGGATTGAATATAGCATATTATCAATCAGATATTGCAGAAAATTTGCAAATAAGAGAAACTTGAAGCCAATAACAGTGCAGATGGACTTCATGTTAGACCCCCATTACAAAAAATCCAAGAAAACCTCTATAAGTATGTTTAAAGAATGTGAGGAAAGGCAAAAGATAACCCATGTGCATTTCCCAAAAATAAATTAAGAACATAAAGAGGGAGGGAAATCATTAAACTAGGGAGGGGGGAAAGGTATTCATCAAACTGCAGACATAGTTGTCACAGCGCCACGGCAAGTCATGGCGGTAGCCGACTACCAGGATGCCTAGGCGACCGCCATGGCGTCCGTATGACGATAAGTCGTTTACAATGTGCAATTATATATTATTTATTTTACTTAACAAATATGTTGGCAATAAAATTTTATATACATTAAAACCCAAAACATAATACTATGGAATAAAATTAAAAACACAATTATGTAAATACTTAGCAATAACAATTAAAAAATAAAGCGTATAAATTATACCACCATAAACCACATCAAGTAGATAAATGTTACATATGAATGGATAAAATGTAAAAATACATATATAAAATATAAATAAATAAATACATATATAAATATATATACACATATATATATATATATATATATATATATATATATTATTATATTATTATAATATATTTATATTTATATATATAATTTATTATTATTATATATATTATTATATATTAATAATATTTATATATTTATAATTTAATAATAATATTTATAATAGTTTATATTTATTATTATAACTTATAATTATAATATAATAATTATATTTATAATTGTTATTTATAATTATAATTATTTATTATATTTATTATTATAATAATTATATAATTAAAATTATTAATAATAGTTTATATATTTATAATAGTTTATATTTATATTTATAATAATTATATTTATAATTATAATTATTTATTATTATAATTATTTATTATATTTATTATTATAATTATTATATAATTATATTTATATATTTATATGTAATTATATATATATATAACCATCTCCATCAGTTAACATGACAATAAAGTACATAGGAGCAAGCAGCACTAAGCACTACGCTTCTCGCCTATGCCGATCGTCTCGTCTCGAGGCGAAAGCCTCTCGCCAGTCGCGGCGACCCTCGCCATCTCCTCCCAACAACCCTCGCCATCTCCCTCCCAGTCGCAACAGCCCTCGCCTTTCTCTCTCGCATCGCAATCTCCCTCTCAGTCGCAGTCTCTCGCCCTCGCAATCGACTCAGTTGCAGCAGCCTCTCTCGACTTCAATTTCTTCTATCGACTACAATCTGCTGAACTGCTTGTTCTCTGCGAGTCGACTCGGCTAGGGCATGTTTTGGAAATCTGCAACGTCGTTTTTTTTAACCCAGTTCAGATTTGGGTCAATCATACCCACCAAGTCGCTCGACCAGCCGGATAGTCATCCAAGTCGTCGCGGCGTAGTCTAAGGCGTCAACTGTTTTTGCTAGGCGCTTGCCTTTCAGCCATCGACCAAGTCGCACACTCGTCTTGCAGGTCTCTCACCGACTGGACGCCTTGGCGTCGCCTAGGCAACGCCGTAACAACTAGAATAACACACCCATAAACCAAGATTTTGCACAAGTACAATATTAAGCAAATTCATCTTATTTTACTCAGCCGTCATCAAAGACAAGTTTGCAAAAAATATTTTAAACAATTCAAAGTCTTAGATATGTTTCGTATTTGATACCAAGTCGTTTATCCAAAAAAAAAAGAGACAGGAATATCAACACACTTCTGTTCATCATAAGTTCAATTATTATCGACATTGATTCATCATAATCTCGTCAAAATGGGGGTGCCAATTTAAAGCATAGGAACTATTGTTTGTTCCAATAAGCACCAGTCAAAATATATTTCTTAGTGATTATGTTCTGCTTAACAATAACAACTTACCATCCCACATCTTAACAACCTCTATATATTTTATAATCATTTGGACTAAGCACATAATAAGCCTTTATTACCATGCTACCTCAACCATGCCTTCTTTCCACTTGAAGTCAAATTCATACTCATCCAGAATATATTGTCAACCAACACATTTAACATATCACAACTTGGTGCATAATTACAAATCCTTGTTTACATCATTTCATCATCTATTTAATCAATTTCAAAGACGAATGTCACCAGCGTACAGGTAAGCATGCAGGTAAGTAATGTATTACAGGTTCAGAATCCCAATATGTCTCCCTTCTATACATCAATGGTTTTCTTAACAGATATGGTTCGGTACCATGTTTGAAAGTCCCAAACTACCAAAAAAAAAGAGTACTAAACAGACACCATTTTCAATTATAGTTAGGGGACTTGTAGGAATCTTAACAGTTCGGACTCGTATCAAGATGAGAAAGAAGTAACTATCGGACCAACACATAATTGAAGATACCAAACAAAACAATACATAACATATTTGCACAACTACCAATACTCCATAAATCTAATTCCTTGGTTACAATATACTTACAATTGGATGCGCAAGCAGTTCGCCAAAGTTGTAAATGTTTTCTCCCAGCAATGCAGATAGTGATAAATCAAAAGCCAAATCCTACCAAGAGAAATATGATGTTAATCGCCACATATGAACAATTTGAAGCTCGACATGCATTGTTTCAAGAAAATATTAAGCAGATTGAACTATAGTATGCAATCATTGAGCTCATAACTATTGAAAACTCTTTTTACAAACACAGAGGATGGAACCGCTTATCAATTTCATCGTTGCCCAACTTTACCCACTTAATCTTTCTACAACTTCACTAGTTCAAATAAACATGTCATCTCAATATAAGACAGCAATCTTTCCATAAAATTCATAGAAACATAAAGCATTGAGCCCAGATAACCCCAGATTACTGAAAACCATCATAATTATGTTCACGATAAAACTGTAAGAATTTGGTTTATAGAAGAATTTCATTTAACACAAAATCAAGGAATATTCAGGAACACTTGAGCCGAGCCAAAACAACATCAAGAGTGGCTCGCATAAAATATCCCCCACATCACCTTGGATATTTTCTGATATATACACGCACACACAAAACATATATATATATATATATATATATTGATATATAGATCTTTCCTTATATAATAATGAAGAAAAACAAAAACTAACTGCATACCAGCTTAAATGATTCTGACAGGGACTCTACTGAGGTGTATGCTAAATATAGAAGAGCGCTTTTGTAGAACTCTGCAAACTCCTGACGAGATTTGTGGTATTGGGATGAATTCCAATAATAGCTGGCATAGACAGACGGATCAATGTCAGTCATGCTGTCAAGTGTAGTTTTCCCATCTTCTAGTAGTTTCTTGCATTCCTTTTGGTCTCCTTTCTCAAGGTTGAACATAGCAATTTGCATCTTAATATAAAGGACAGGCTCCTCTATGCGCATTTCTCTAGTAGCCCGAAGCTTCTCAATCACCCCTTCAAGATAACTAATGGCAGCCTCTTTCTCAGAATATTTCCGGGAGACTATGACCGCAAAATGAGCAAGCTTGAGAAGATTGATTTTAGTCTCAAAATCGGTGATGAAATTATGATATAGCTGTATTAGTGCATCACCAGCCTGAAATATGAATTATGGAAAAGCATGTATTACATACGCATAGATTAGAAAATACAAACACAATATAGGTACTTGGATTGCACTTCCCTAGTCAAGCACAAAAACCCTTTTTATCCAGTTGAAGAATATGGCATTGTACAAGCAAAAAAATAAGCTATAACACCAAGCTATATAAGTATCAAAATCTAAGGTTCTTATTCAAATCTGTCAGGGAAAATTTTACAAAGTATGAACCAAATAAGCAGGCATTTTGACTAAAAACTTTAATGGAATCCATAAAAGAAAGGGTTATCAAGTTTTCATCCTTCACAATATAGTATTGAAACCCACCAAAATATATAGAAGATTAGGAGTTTGGAAGCCTCAATCTTTTCCATGCAACACAAAGTCCCATCAAGTCTAACCATTCAAATATGTTAATACCATTAGAATTTGCAACTTGCCTACTAAGCATCGGCTCCATATTCTAAGGTGATAATGTCCATATTTACTTCACACACATAGTTCTAAAAAAAATGTACATGGCTGTGCTACATGTTTTACCCATCACAAACATCGTCTAATAGATCACAAAGAACTGAAGTGAACTGTAAACGGTGCTTATTCCTTCCAATGATAGCTTACTATCATGAAAATTCCATGCAGGAAATGGCTACCAACAAAAAACAAAATCATCCGATCCTAACAAAAATAACTTTTAAATAGAAATGTTATCTTAGCAAAAGTTAAGACATAATTCTGTAATTATAAAGGTACCTGCAACTTATGTGCGTCTTGGTTGACTCATAAGTTGGAAGGATGAGCCTTACATTGCCGTGTTTTTCTTGTTTCCGCCCTCCCCCTCCTCTTTTCGTCTACTGGGAGAGAAGGCCGGAGAGCATGAGCTTTACACATTTTTAGATAAAAACTTATATTAAAGTAATTGACCAATAAACCATATAAACAGTTTGTAGGTTAGAACCAACCTTGGATTTCATTATACATATCAAAGGTATCTCATCAAATCAAACTCCCAAGTCTTGAACTTTAAAACCTAGAATCTCACTTTACGAAATATTAGTGACACAAAATATTTGAACTTTAATGCGATGTTACAAAATATGTGTTAGTAGATACCTAGCAATAAAAACCAGAGATTACATGTAGATATCTCAGTCCAATGCTGAAACCTCTTTGAATGAATATTGTTGATCATCCATTCATTCATTGTTGTGCAGCAATGCCACTCTTCTTAATTATTCACTATTAGTCTAGTTTCTTTAATTTTCAAATACTGATGGTCTGATCATTATAATAAATGGCCCAGAAGCTTCCAATGCCTACAGATGAAATGAAACAAAGCTAGAAAGGCTCTCCTCTGAATCAGAATGTGCGAAAAAAGCTCTTTCGAAAGAACAAGCTTTGTTGTCGAGGCGCTTTACAGCCCTAAAAGGCGGTCTTTAAATTATTCTAAGGATGCTCTCAAAAGGACATATTGGCTATCTGTACTCTGTGAATCTGCTTCTAGTTTTAGAGGCAATGATTGGAACAGGAAATGAAGACTTTTCCAAAGCTTCTTATAATCTTATTATGTGATGTTCCATGACACAGGTACATGTGCCTAAAACTTATATGTAAACTCCGTATGCATCTCCTTATAATTCCCTCCTGTTTAATATAAAATTCAGGTGAGGCTTCAAATATTTCATTCACTCTATCAAAGCAGATTAAAAATAAATAAACACCCCCATTACTTTCTGACACTTTAGACAAATCCTATTACCACTCAGACAGGTCAACCTAACCAATTATGTTCCCAGTGTCTTTTCCAGTGTCTATCTCTGTAATGCATGCATTTCAAAAGGGCCAAACATATTCCTTATTGAAAGTTCACTGAATGCGTATATGCAAATTGATTCAGTGTAGATTAAGATGAACAAGTGAAATAAAGCAGAAATATCCACCAGAATTATACACTTCCAGGTATTACATCTGGACAGAAATGTATGGCTGCATATAGGGCTGCAAACGAATCGAACTGTTCGTGAACCGGTTCGGTTCGAGTTCGACTTTGCTCGTCGAGTCGAGTCGACTTGCTCGTCGAGTCGACTTGCTCGTCGAGTTTAAACATAGTGTTCCATTCGATTGCTCAATCGAACATGTTAAATGAACCATGGGTTCGGTTCATCTTTGTTTGCAAACAGATCAAGTTCGGTTCGATAAGTTCGAGTTCGGTTCAATAAGTTCGACATCTAGTTCGATTTCTTAATTACATGTTTAAATTGTTTCTAAAATTCTAAATACAAATAATTGGTTATTTCACATTAAATTCTAAAGTGTCTTATTAATAATTGTTAAATTTGTAGTTATTTTTTATTACCTAAACATCTTTTTGTCTTTTAATAATTTATTATAAGTAAACTTTTTTATTAAATAATTAATAAATAATAATGTGTACTTCTTCACCTCTAAATTCTAATTTAATTAAAATAATTTTAATATTTTCATTAAATTTTGAACAATGATTGTTGGATTATTATAATTTACATCCCTAATAATTTAATAAATTATAACCCATGTCATAAAACACATAAATAAAGTCATTAATCATTATGCAATGACAATATAACATTAATTAAAGAATGATACAATACAATTGCTTACATGTACAAGAGTTATTGAAATTGTCAAATCGAGATAGAGAATAGAGAAATCAAGTCTTCAATCAATAAATAGAGTAATAATTATTAAATTGTTTACTGAATAATGAAACTTTAAAAACTATACATAAATTTGAAGATCGAAAATAAAAACTATATATTAAATTTAAAATTTGTAAAAAGAAATGAATATTAATTAAAAATGACAACAAAAGAAATACATTACTAATATTGAATTGTTAATTTTTATAATCATTTGTTTGTAAACTCGCTTGAAGTTGTTGGATCTTGAAGAGTTGAAAGGCTTTTGATATTAAAATTTGATTGTTGATATTTGTAATCAAGAATTTATAAATACTTGTTAACTTTTAAGTTTTAACTTCTAAGTAATCATTTTTGGTTTTGGTCTTTTTGAATGAATGATGATTACAATATTTGGTCTAATTTTTGATTGAATACTTAAACTCTTATAGAAGACATTTTGGTATTTATTTAACCTGTTTTTTTGCTTCAAAGTTCTAAGTTTGTGTTAAATGAAACAAATTTGTGTCAAGTTTGTTGTTTGTGAACAAGTTTGTATCCGTGAATATAGTTTGTGTTCGCGAACAAACTTATGCTCGCGAACTTCGATCATGTTCGCGAACAGTTCGGGAACACCAAACGATCTGAACTCAGATATAGTTGTTGGTTCGATCAAGTTACTCGAACATGTTTGAGTTCGACTAAAAGTGTTCGAGAGTTCGGTTCGAGTTCGACAGAGTTCGGTTCGGTTCGTTTCATTTGCAGCTCTAGCTCCCAATACATGGAAAATGGAATATGAAATATGATTATGCTCTAGGCATTAACACAACTAACTATCAAACTTGCCACCTCTTAGCATAGTTGTTAAGGTGTCGCCTAGGCGACGCCAAGGCGTCCAGGCGGTAACAAGCAGTCAAGGCGAACGACCGACTTGGTCGATGGTGGAAAGGCGAGCGACCAGAAAAAAAGGCGTCGCCTGGGACACCGTGGCGACGACTTCGACGACTAACAGGGAAATCGACCGGCATGGTTCGACGAGTATGGATCTACCCAAAACTTAACTGGGTCGAGAGTATAGAGTCGCGAACGACAGAGAGAATAGAGTGGCGAGTCGCGACAGAGACTGAGAAAGAGAGACTGAGAGCCGCGACCGACCAAGAGAGTCGATAGACAGTCGGCGTTCGAGGAGTCGGCAGTCGGCGTTTTGAGTTTTAATGTATATGAAATTTTATTGCTAATATAGTTGTTATGTAAAATAAATAATATATAAATTGTACATTGTAAACGACTTGTCGCCGTACGGACGCCATAGCGGTCGCCTTGTCGCCTAGGCGTCCAGGCAGTCGACTACCGCCATGACTCGCCGTGGCGCCGTGACAACTATGCCTCTTAGTAAATATTGAATTCTGAGTTGTGTTTCAAGACACCTAATTATGCCTTTTCCTTTTTGTAAAAGGGTTTAAACAGTAAATTTAAATCCTAAACATACATTTCTATCTATTAAAACGTACAAAAAAATGAATACTTTTTTTCTCAGAACAAAGCCCTAATTTCTCCAAAGACCAACAGTTGTGCTTCACTAGATCTCCAAACCCTAATTTCAGTGAAAACAAAGAGTCCAGCTTAATCAAATCTATTACAACCCCTAAAATTTAATACTAGAACGGACATCTATGTACAAAATGAAATTTTGATTGAGCAATAGTGGCTTTACGGTATAAACCTGGAATACGGCGAGGGCAACAAATTGTTCGAGCTTGAGAGTGAGTTGGTGCCATAGCTTCCTCTGGTACAGATCTGCTAGGGTATTGTACCAATCGGAGAGCTCCGGATGGGAATTACGAAGTGAATCCAGGTATTGCAGAGCAGCCATGGCTGACTACAACGACGAAGGGGAGAGAGTGTATTTGAAATATGTGAAAATAGAGCAAGATAAATATATCTATATATGTATATATATATATATATATATAAATCTTATAGAACCCTCTCTTTTCTTTCTTTTCCCCAAAGAAAGGGTCAGGGACACTAACGTGAGAGGAACTTCAAATCTGGGTTTTACTGTAATTAAGGTAAAATTATGATGGGGAGGTTTTAGGGGAGCGAAGATGATATTTAATTATTTATGTATAATTATCATAATTTGTTTATAATTTATTTTTAAAAAAAAAATTGACTGTAAATTACCCGATTAACCTCTAACTTGTTTCGTGTATACTAAATAACATTATGAATAAATCTATATAGCTTCTTTGCTGATGTGTGAAAAAGTATATTTATGCTTTAAGAAAACAATTAGATTCCCCTGGTTTCACAAGTGTATACAAGTCGTAGCAATGTCCACAAAAATTTAGTAATTTTTCTTCCATTTTAAATTATAAAATTATTTTTAACTTTTAAAATTTTCAAACTAAAATCATGAAATTAAAAAAACAATAAATAATATTTTTTTAAAATAATTTATAATATTGTATTAATTAAAATTAAATAAAATCCAATTTGAAAATTAAGTTAACGTTGTCAATAATAAATGGACCAACCATCTCCTTAAAGTCAAACCTTCTACACAAATGTATCATACATTTGTCATCTATGAAGTTTACTTCTCAACTAACAGATGGATGTTTCCACCCCTCTTTTTATTATCACATAAAAATAAATTCTATAACAACGTTCACTTTTCACGTGAAAATATAAATTTTCAAAATCATCCAAACAGGGAAAAACTTGAAAGAAAAGACAAATGAACCGCCTTGGTCCATATTATGGTGTTTCCACAAGTTATTACATAATATGACAGAACAAATCATCGGACCACTATAATTTCTGATAGCCTTGGTCCATATTCCAATCAAATTTTGCTCTCAAAATTTACTACCTACCAAAAGATACCGACAGGTATGACGATGTCAAAGCCCAATATAAATTCTTTTTACAGCCCTTTTGTAAACCAACTTACTGGAGTTAATCTTCGTCATCAGAATTGTCAAATTTTATTTTAGTAGCTTTTGGAGCATTTGCATCAATTTCTCTAAAATGTGCTCCATATAACTTGGATTCCTGCATTTAGATCAGAAGTCCAGTCACTACATGAAGATACAATCAACACACGCAAATATATGAAGCGGATAAATAAAAATCAAGGGTAACCTTATGGATTTGCAACATGTACACGGACTGTTAATGAAATATAAGGCATAAGTTGCATGATCATTGATGCACACAAGGCACGAACATTGTGTGCAAGAGAGAGAGTACCGGGATTTTATACCTGGTTCATGGAACCTTGGAGCTCATATTCAACAATGATTTAAAATATATGGGTAAAAGAATAATTTTTATTTGATGTGAGAAACGTCAAAATTGGGAAAAGAAATCCATAGAAAAACACAAAAAAAAAAAATTCAAGAGATCATGTACATTACTCCCAGGGATTTCCAACAACATTTTTCATCAATGAGGTTTAGCTTATTCTTAAGAATAAGCTAGTTGTCCAGGCAAGCAAATGATTAAGAGACGCAACAATGAGAGTTAAATATCAAGTGATTAGTTTCATCATAATTTTAAGTATGTACTTTCAGACTTGACTATATATCTACTTCTGAATGAAAGAAAATAGGTGAATGAACTGCTATTGCACCAATCACAAGAACGAAAAATCAACGCATAAAGCATGGATACTTGATGCCAACAGCAGACACAGGGCAGTTACATAGGTAGTGCAACACAGCCATAACTTAAGAGAGAATACAAAAATTCCACTATTTTTATATACACATTTAAATAGCTGGTGAAAATGTCCTCAATTTTGTAGAAGAATACAAATGTAATAAATATAGACATAATGTTTATATAGTTTTTATTAAGTCATAAAAATTCCAAATGGATAATAAAGCCATACCAAAAATCTAAAATATATGTGCTAGGATGCAATTATCTCAAAGGCTTTCTACCTCAAGAATAGAAACTTAAAAGGGAACTAATTTCAATTTGACAATTTGTAATAATGTCCAATTTCTATAACTGAAAATAAGATGTGGTGAGAGAAAAATTGCACACCTTTTTCTTTACATGAGTACCAAAGTTTAACAGCGCAGTTGGTACAACCTGCTTAGCTTCTCTGAGAACATTTATCAGCTCACCAGAAAGTCCCTAAAATGAATCAGGTTCATACATCAAATACAGCCAATGCCTTATGTAGAGATCATCATTAAGAGATAATGCAAGGCCAACTCTGCTACTTATTAGCATTACCTTGTTTTCTTTTGTGAAGAATGTGTGTGCTACACCCTTCTTACCAGCTCGTCCAGTCCTTCCAATTCTGTGGACATAATCCTCCGTAGTGAGTGGAAAGCTATAATTTATTACAACTTCAACATCTGGAATATCCAATCCTCGAGCAGCCACATCGGTTGCTATCTGTGCAATATAGAATCATTAGAATTTCACATAATTTTTCCTTCCTCATTTTTTTGGCCAAGCTTTTTTGAGAAGTGTATCATGCTCTCACCTTAAAGCTAATACATTCAAACAAATCAAAAAAGAGTTCACAGGAAGTAGTAAAGAATTATAGGACAAAGTGCTGAAAAAAAATAACACAAGATAACAACATATGCACCAAATTCCTTGTGTCACCATGACAATTACTTCCAAAATATTGACATACCAAGAGAGGACAGCTTCCATCCTTGAATAGTGATAGTGCCTCTGTACGTGCATTTTGTGCTTTATCACCACTTATAAAACGACTTTCCAACCCCTAGAAACCAGAACCAAAATGGATTGAAGGAAAATTCAAATAAATGTTTATTAAAGTGGGGCCCAAATATTAGCAAAAAACAATATTGACTTGTATGTGATAGGAAGATCAGTAGAGGCAATTGTTTAATTTGCTCATGTGAAAATAAAGTAGAAATTACCTTCTTTGCATATTTTCAACTCGAGATGCTTCTTTTGTACAAAACAAAAACCAAGACTCTGTTCCTGCACAAAAGTAAAAATCCTTATATCAGCTGGGAGTGGAGCCAATCCAATAGAAAGGGAAAAAATGGATTAACATTTTAATTTATCTTCTTCAAAACTTTGAAAATACATAGAAAGGAATCAAAGGATAAAGGTCACCAAGGTGAACCATCTACTATTTGACTATAAGAATAGAATTGACAGGCAGTTAGAAATATAATAATCACAAACTGAACAAAGCAACACCATGGGAAGTAGGAGCAATATTAGTATTCTATCGAATAGAATAAGAAAATTATTGATCCAACTTTCTGAAGAATAATAGTAAACAATAATATCAACAGGTACCTTCGGGACTTGTGGTATTTCTCTAGCAAAGAAACCAAACGCTCATCACGTGCGCGCTCATCCAAGACCTTCAAAATAAGAAGAGAAGACATCAACTCAAACATTAAAATATACACTCAGAATCATTAGGTGTTCATATAAAGTCCTTCACCATCTTGGTTGCTTATATACCTCCACTATCTGCATGACATCATGGTTGGCAGCCAAATCCTCAGACCCTACAACCACCTGAGAACAAAGTTTTGTTAGCATGTATAAGGAAATTAATAAAACAAATTTATTTATTTATTTAAACTGAGAAACCTGAAGGTGGACGAATTAGTTATTCTAAATAATGATCCACACCTTAACTGGGTTGGGATCCATGAACTCTTGAGCTAATTGATGGACAAGTGGAGGCCATGTTGCACTGAACATTACCATTTGACTTAACTGCATAGCTTAGTAGTTTTAATCAAATGTGAAATATAAATTTGGCAATTATGATGCATGCAATAAAGGAGTGAAATCAATCTATTGATAGGTATAACAGAAGTGAAATTTACTGCTA
The DNA here is from genome assembly GCA_020205615.1 of Panax quinquefolius. Classification (NCBI taxonomy): domain Eukaryota; kingdom Viridiplantae; phylum Streptophyta; class Magnoliopsida; order Apiales; family Araliaceae; genus Panax; species Panax quinquefolius. The sequence goes on along the minus strand of CM035174.1, from coordinate 101,424,403 downwards.
GAGAATAAAAAGGCTAAGAAAATTCACACAGGCCAGCTTCTTTAACACGAAACTGCTACAAATGCAAGGTTTTAACAGAAACAGTGATTCCTCCCCACCCCATGAGGAAGAGAAAAATTTCAGGGGGTGAGAAAAATTACAGATCTGGATATCATTGTAAATTTGGCAATTATGAGGTATGCTGCATGCAAGAAAGAAGTGGAAATCAAGCTCTTGATAGGAATAACAGAAAGTAAAATTAACTGCTAAAGAACAAAAGGCTGGACAAATTCACATGAGACAACTTACAAAACCGGATCTTCTACAAATGCATGGGTTTTAACCTGAAACTGGGATTGCTGCCCCTCCCATGGGGTAGGAAGAATATGGATTACAAATTTGAAGATCATTATATTTATCTATATAGCTTCGGTATGGTTTTTAACAACCCAAAACACCTCCCGAAAGTATTAATTCTAGCAAGGTACGAACTGATATATAAGATGCAACAGGTATGCTGTATGCATGGTCATAGCTCAGCAACCATAATATATCATCATCCAATATGACGGGAAAGAAAGAAAAAGGCAGGTTAATTACGTAACAAGACGAAAGATAACATTAA
>CM035174.1:101302951-101423699 GCA_020205615.1 Panax quinquefolius | reverse complement strand
GTCCTGCTTGGTTTGTAATACAAAGTATTGCAGCAATTGTGTGCTTAGGGCAATGGGTTCAATGCCAGAAGGCTAAAATGTGTTACTTGCATTGGGGAGCCAATTGATGAATTCAATAGGTTGAAACTGGGTAGGCATTCAAGGGTATTGTCACGATTGCTTAGTCCTTGGAAGTTAAGCAGATAATGAAAGCAGAGAAAGAATGTTCAGCTAATCAGCTTCGACCAGAGCAGCTGGTTGTGAATGGATTTCCTCTGAAACCAGAAGAGATGTCTGAACTCCTTGGGTGCCCTTACCCCCTCGGAAGTTGAAGCCTGGTAGATATTGGTATGACAAGGAATCTGGACTGTGGGAAAGGTAACTGCATTCTCTTTGTAGTTGTTAAGCTTTTATTTTATTTGTCACTGGGAAAAGAATTGCTATTAAGATTTTTACTTGTTTGACTGACAGGGAGGAGAAAAGCCAGATAGGATTATAAGTTCAAACTTAAATTTTTCTGGAAAAACTTAGTCCTAGCTCTAGCAATGGAAACACTGAAGTTTTCATGAACGGTCGAGAAATTACAAAACTTGAACTGAGGGTGTTAAAGGTCAGTTTTATCATCCTTCTTTTCTAAATATTATTTGGAACTAATTGGTTCAAACTTGTGAAAAGAAAATAAAAGGTAGACCTTTAGTTGATCTAAGTATTGCCTTCAAATGCATGGAATTTTTGAATTTTTAGATGTCATTGATAAATACACAAGGGAGTTGATAAAAAATTAATATATGTTAAAATTGAAATATCTTTATTTGCTGCTGTATAGCAGCTCCCATAAATATCATTATTTGCTACTTAAAATGTTCTAGAGTATTTAGTTCTTATCATTTTGTAACTTCTTTTGTATTTTTTAATGAGGGTGTGAACTTAATGAATCAATGGGTGCACATAATACACCACCATCAACATAGAAATGAAGGCATGAATCTATATTAGGTCTCTAGTACAAGACTTGATTACAGAGACTAGCTCTTATTCTCATGTAATCAGTTCTTTTCAACAAATTAAATGCTCTGCTTGTGGATTTTATATTACTTGAAATCCATTTTAACCTTGATTTGTTATATTTCAGATATGCAAACGTACAATGTCCTCGTGATACTCATTTCTGGGTGTAACGATGATGGTCGTTATTTGAGGAAGAGGTCAGAACAATATCAGGGAAATATTTGGGAAAAGGTAAGTATGGTGACAACTCGTATTTAAAAGGTAAAATGTTAGAGAATTCTATGTTAAAGGAATATTTAGGTTTACTTTTCGTTATCCAGGCATCGACACGATTTGTTTGCACATTGTTCTCCTTGCCTGTGCCCCGTGGTCAGCCTCATGGGCAAAGAGATGAGCCTAGCAATTATACTACTGTTCCAAACTATTTAGAGCAGAAAAAAATTCAGAAGCTTCTTCTACTTGGACTTGAAGGTTCTGGAACGAGCACTATCTTCAAGCAGGTATTTCCTTTTTTGTATACTAAAAATTAGTCTTGGGTTTTTAAAGGATCATGGCCAGCTTTATCGCAGTCGATGCAAGTAAATTTTTTTCTTCCTTCTAGAAGTTGTTTGAATGATGTATTTCTCAAGAAAATTTTTTGAGCTCTGTATATGTCTGCTGAGGTCTTAGAAGATAATTATTGATTACCGTAGTGAAGTTTGTGTCCATAGTTTATATTTGTGTTACGAAGGTCAGTTGATTGCTTAACACCCTTTTCTTTTTCTTCAAGACAATAACTTATATACTTAAGTCAGTTATTGAACCTGATCAATAGGCTTTTCACATTTACAGGATAAGCGTGTCACATATATTTGAAAAAGCACTAAAAAATAATTCAGATGTAAAGAGCTGTTTGGACCATATCAAACCAATCCTCAGAAATAAGTATGCTGCTCTTATCACTTGCAATGTGATGCAGATCTGAGAGATATACCCAACAAGCATATGGATGCTCTTTCATTTTAGTAACATTATGCTTGTACCTACATTTGGTTTGATTGTGTAAGATTCTAAGTACTTCTAGCCCAAGCCTGAATACCTCAAACTCCTATTTTGATATTGAAAGTGAAACATGTCAGATTCTTCAAGTGCACGCTCAAGGATTCCTTTTGCAATATGACTTTCCTTGTTTCCAACTATTATACTATGATAGTGATAGCTGAATGACACTTATGTCCTAGAAATTGCGTCTATTTTTTAAGAGTGTTATATAAGTTGAAAAACTTTACAAAAATTTGTTATACAAGTTGGAGCTCATTATCATCTGTTATGTCTGGTTAAACAGGCAAAATTTTTGTATGGGAACAAATTCACAATTGAGGAACTGCAAGATATTAAGCTTATGATCCAGAGCAACATGTACAAGTATCTCAGCATTCTACTTGATGGCGGGGCGCTTTGAGGAGGAGACCATGCCAAGGAAGAAATCCATAGGTCCCCATGATCATGCCACTGAAGCAGGTAATATTTCTAATAAGTTGATCTGGTAATAATAATGATAATAAATATCGAGTTTTGCCATGCCATTTTATTCATTAAAATTATTTGGCATATTCCGATTGATTAGTGTACCAAACACTGCAGTGTTTCAATTAGCTTCAATTGCCTTTCAGGTGGAGAGGTTGATTCCAATGAGAATATTCAGTGTGTCTATTCCATCAACCCAAGGTTGAAGCATTTCTCTGACTGGCTTCTAGACATTATAGCCACGGGTGATTTGGACGCATTCTTCCCTGCAGCAACGCGTGAGTATGCTCCACTAGTTGAAGAAGTGTGGAAAGATCCTGCCATACAGGAAACATTTAAGAGAAAAGATGAACTTTACTTCCTTCCAGATGTGTCAGAATACTTCTTAAGCCGGGTATCTTATTAACTTTTCCATATTTTTTGTTTAGATCATCACTATTTCGGATGAATGGGTTCCTTCTGCAAGATGCACAATATCTGCTATTCTGCTTCAATTTCATCAAGTATTTGTAATTGTATCTGGTTACATCAAGATGTTATTGTCATATTGGACAAGTCATAAGTACATTCATCCAATACTCATTGTCTTATGTATTAAACTAGTTCAACAAGTCATTAAGAAGTATATTTAGAATTGAAATTACTTGGATATAAAAAATATATTGAAAGAAGTTTCGTACTGCAATGGTAACACATGATTTTTTAAATATATTTTTTTAATGTTAGACAGCCAGTGAATTTTTGTCTCGTCTTTTCTCAGGCTGTCGAGGTATCTAGTAACGAATATGAACCTTCAGAGAGAGACATACTGTATGCAGAAGGAGTCACACAGGGAATGGTTTGGCTTTCATAGAGTTCTCCTGGATGATCATAGCCCAATGTCTGAATTCTATACAGACAATATAGAATTCAACAACCACCTCTGACGAGGTAATTATTTTCCAGTATACTGCTCTAATAGTTTCTGTCAATGGGCAAGCACTCTAGTTTATGAAGCCAAGTAGTTGGTAGTTGTTTTCTCTACTGATTTTTTTGGGCATGCAACTGTTCACTCTCTATCTACCCGCATGTTCGAACAAAGTCGATCTATTTAAACCATGACTTACTTTTCAATTTTCTACTTGTATTTTGTTTCTAGATACCAACTTATTAGAGTAAATGCCAAGGGTATGAGCGATGGTTGCAAGTGGGTAGAAATGTTTGAAGATGTTCGTGTAGTTGTCTTCTGTGTTGCCTTGAGTGACTATGAGCAGATGAGCGTTTCCCCCGAGAATAGTGGAAATGGCGTGCTGCTTCAAAACAAGATGATGGAAAGCAAAGAGCTATTTGAAACAATGGTCAAGCATCCGTGCTTCAAAGATACTCCTTTTTTGTTGATTCTAAACAAGTATGATCTCTTTGAGGAGAAGGTCAACCGGGTGCCACTAAGTACTTGTGAATGGTTCTCTGACTTCAGCCCAGTGCGACCCCATCACAACAACCAAGCTCTGGCTCAACAGGCTTATTACTATATCGCAATGAAGTTCAAAGACCTCTATGCTTCTCTGACTGCTCGAAAGCTTTTTGTTTGGCAAGCTAGGGCAAGGGACCGAGTGTCAACAGACGAGGCATTCAAATATATAAGGGAGGTTGTCAAGTGGGATGATGAGAAAGGAGAGAACTACTATGGTAACGCAGAGGATTCATTTTACAGTACAACAGATGTGAGCTCCTCTCCATTTATCAGGCAAGAGTGAACTAATGTATATGTACATCTTCATGCATTCGCTGTGTAAAAAGTAGGAAGAGAATGGAGAGGTGAATAAGTACATTTTTGTTCAATTTTTTTTTTTTGTCATCAAACTTCATGACGCATGTGGTGATTTTTTTCTGTCTGTGCCATCTGATTGTAAATTGAAGCTCCTATCTGTGGACTGATTGGAGAAAGGTTTGAAGAAAAATATTTCCTTTTAACAGCAAGCTCCTAATGTAATTGCATCACCAATTTACCATGTCTTGTACCAGAAAATCAGTGTAGTATAAATTGGCAATCATGTATTCTATTATACAGACGTTTTAAAAGTAATTTAGATGCAGAAGAAGCTTGGTGGATAAAATGTTTTGCTCTATTTTTGTTTTGGCATATACTGCTGAAACTCATGAGTCCTCGATCTAACTTGGGCATTCACAAATTCCAGTTTGGACTAGTACAATTCTTGTTTTGATGAACAAATACAATCCAATAATCAATGTCAAAATGGTGGATATACTATAAAAACATTATGAGCATAAAGAAAAAATGCCGAGTCTTTTGTCTTTTCCTAGGAATTGAAGGGTTTGCATTCTAAGAAAAATATTTACTACATTTTACTGAGCCTGATTATTCAAGTTCATGTTAGTATAGCAATTGAATGATGCTTCAAGTTGAGTTGATACAAATTCTCTCTTTCAAGAAGGGCATTCTTGGTTAGTTGGATGATTTCTTCTTCATATTAGATAATAGGTGCCAACTGATCTGTTTTTTATTTCAAAATTTTCTACTAGGCCTTGTGTTATTTCTTTTCTTTTTTTTTTTTTATTGTTATATTCGATTGAAATTTAACATTTTTGCCTGAATCCAAGATCTCATGCTCCAAAAAACCTTATTAATAATTTTTTACCATATTGAGCCATGAGGGGCTTGGTCCTTGTGCTATTTCTCAGGAGACTGTAGGGTTAAAACCAAAAAAAAAAAAAAAAAAAACTTGCTTGTTTTCTTGATATGTTGCACACATGTCTATTCTGTAATAAATTTACTTCAGGAATAAAAACTGACGTTGATAAAACTTGTTACTTTTTGCCATGAATCTCCAGTTCACGCAACGGAAACACAAGGCTATCCTGAAAATCTCAGTCTTTCAACCTGCCATACTTCATTATCATTACCAAAAAAAAATAACTGCCATACAAATTTGATGCCAGATCTGGGATTTAAAATAGAACATCGGAACAACAAAGTTCCATAATATAAAAGTCTGATATTTGGGTACAAAAAAAGAAGACGCTGCATCCACCGAACGGATGGATCATATCTGATTGTGATGCAAAGAATAAAAATCCACCTACATGGTCTGAATTAATATTCTTCACGTAAAGCAGCCGTTTTAAGATTCGACTCCTTGAGTCTTAAGCATGCAGACACCATAAATCAAAATGGAAAAGCAAAAGTACATGAAGAGGCATCTCTCCTTCAGGAAAATAACACTAGATATGACCAAGATGAAGGAAGCCTACAAAGTCCGCCCAAATGATTAATTGCTATATCTCCTCTCCTTAGTGAAGTTAACCAGCTCTTTTGAGGAAGTTAAGAGATTGTTACAAGAAAATAGAAAGCCAAGAAGCGAAATTATGAAGCAACTAAATCAGGTGTTTCAGCCTCAACTGATAATAAAGCGGTGTGTACTTTATCCATCCAGTTGTCCAGTCGATCACATAAAGATTTGATCTGGGAAATCCCCAAAACTCTGGGTTGCACCCATGAAACATGAACTGTCCCTTCAACTTGATCAATTATACCTTCAATCAGATGAACCTGCAGTAATTACACATTTAAAATGATAGGCAAAGCTCAAAAAGGTACAAGTACATGTGTTAAGCTAAACAAAGAACACGACAGAGTAAAATAGACCACAAGGAGAACCACAAAATATAGGAATAATGAATGAAAGCGTATAAATGTCCCAACAGTTTTATCATCTCTATCTGGCTTTTATTAGATGCTAAGTACCAAAACCAGTAAAGACGAGAAGAAAAACAAAGTTCTTTAGACGATCAATCAAGAAAATGAATTTCACTCTTGCAAGAAAATGGATATGGTGTGACTTGATAGTATAGCATGAAGTCTTCCTGACCAGAAGAAAAAATATGGATGGGCGGGTAAAGATTCAAAACATTTATCATTCAATTTCCAAAAGTAGAGACACTTACTGATAGGCTCTTCATAAGAAGATACTCCACATCCTCTACAGTAAGTTTTGTGCGCTCGGCAATGATACTTAAGGGAATGGTTCTATCCTCTGATGGTCGACTGAAAGGGAGCACATTTTCAGTTGAAATTAATAATGGGATTGGGTAATGTTAATCAATTGGAATGAAAATGAAGTCCAAAGAATGCTCATGTACCTGAAGATGATTTCCATTAAGCAGAGAATGTTGATCTTTTCCAGAAGTTTTCTCTCATTTTCTACTAATGCTGGTTATTAGCTCAGAGAAGCACTATGAACATGGCATAATTCTTGATAGCGGACCAAATCACCAGAGTTGAATGCTTCAAGAATGTAGTAGAGCCACTCAACCTTGGTCCCCAGAAGACTCTTTATCTGGTCAAGTTAAGGATTGAATATAGCATATTATCAATCAGATATTGCAGAAAATTTGCAAATAAGAGAAACTTGAAGCCAATAACAGTGCAGATGGACTTCATGTTAGACCCCATTACAAAAAAAATCCAAGAAAACCTCTATAAGTATGTTTAAAGAATGTGAGGAAAGGCAAAAGATAACCCATGTGCATTTCCCAAAAATAAATTAAGAACATAAAGAGGAGGGAAATCATTAAACTAGGAGGGGGGGAAAGGTATTCATCAAAGCTGCAGACATAGTTGTCACAAACCACACGGCAAGTCATGGCGGTAGCCGACTACTACCAGATGCCTAGGCGACTGCCATGCATGGCGTGTAAATGACGACGATAAGTCGTTTACAATGTGCAATTATATATTATTTATTTTACTTAACAAATATGTTGGCAATAAAATTTTATATACATTAAAACCCAAAACATAATACTATGGAATAAAATTAAAACACAATTATGTAAATACTTAGCAATAACAATTAAAAAATAAAGCGTATAAATTATACCACCATAAACCACATCAAGTAGATAAATGTTACATATGAATGGATAAAATGTAAAAAATACATATATAAAATATAAATAAATAAATACATATATAATATATATATACATATATATATATATATATATATATATATATATATTTATATTATTATAATATATTATATTTATATATAATAATTATTATTATTATTATATATATTAATAATATTTATATATTTATAATTTAATAATAATATTTATAATAGTTTATATTTATTATTATAACTTATAATTATAATATAATAATTATATTTATAATTGTTATTTATAATTATAATTATTTATTATATTTATTATTATAATAATTATATAATTAAAATTATTAATAATAGTTTATATATTTATAATAGTTTATATTTATATTTATAATAATTATATTTATAATTATAATTATTTATTATTATAATTATTTATTATATTTATTATTATAATTATTATATAATTATATTTATATATTTATATGTAATTATATATATATATAACCATCTCCATCAGTTAACATGACAATAAAGTACATAGGAGCAAGCAGCCAAGCACTACGCTCTCGCCCAGTCGATCGTCTCGAAGAGGCGAAGCCTCTCGCCAGTCAAGGTAATGAGCCTCGCCATCTCCTCCCAACAAGAACAACCTCGCCATCTCCTCCCAACAGAAATGACCCTCGCTTTCTCTCTCAGAGATCGCAATCTCCTCTCTCGATCGCAAATCTCCGCCCTCAATCGATCTTCGATTCAAGTGACCTCTCGACTTCAATTTCTTCTATCGACTACAATCTGGCTGAAGCGCTTGTTCTCTCATGAAGTCGACTCGGCTAGGGCATGTTTTGGAAATCTGCAACGTCGCTTTTTTTAACCCAGATTCAGATTTGGGTCAATCATACCACCAAGTCGCTCGACCAAAGCCGGATAGTCATCCAAGTCGTCATGGGCGTAGTCTAAGCGTCAATTGTTTTGCTATAGGCGCTTGCCTTTCAGCCATCGACCAAGTCGCACACTCGTCTTGCAGGTCTCTCACCGACTGGACGCCTTGGCGTCGCCTAGGCAACGCCGTAACAACTAGAATAACACACCCATAAACCAAGATTTTGCACAAGTACAATATTAAGCAAATTCATCTTATTTTACTCAATAGTCATCAAAGACAAGTTTGCAAAAAATATTTTAAACAATTCAAAGTCTTAGATATGTTTCGTATTTGATACCAAGTCGTTTATCCAAAAAAAAAAGAGACAGGAATATCAACACACTTCTGTTCATCATAAGTTCAATTATTATCGACATTGATTCATCATAATCTCGTCAAAATGGGGTGCCAATTTAAAGCATAGGAACTATTGTTTGTTCCAATAAGCACCAGTCAAAATATATTTCTTAGTGATTATGTTCTGCTTAACAATAACAACTTACCATCCCACATCTTAACAACCTCTATATATTTTATAATCATTTGGACTAAGCACATAATAAGCCTTTATTACCATGCTACCTCAACCATGCCTTCTTTCCACTTGAAGTCAAATTCATACTCATCCAGAATATATTGTCAACCAACACATTTAACATATCACAACTTGGTGCATAATTACAAATCCTTGTTTACATCATTTCATCATCTATTTAATCAATTTCAAAGACTTAATGTCACCAGCGTACAGGTAAGCATGCAGGTAAGTAATGTATTACAGGTTCAGAATCCCAATATGTCTCCCTTCTATACATCAATGGTTTTCTTAACAGATATGGTTCGGTACCATGTTTGAAAGTCCCAAACTACCAAAAAAAAGAGTACTAAACAGACACCATTTTCAATTATAGTTAGGGGACTTGTAGGAATCTTAACAGTTCGGACTCGTATCAAGATGAGAAAGAAGTAACTATCGGACCAATACATAATTGAAGATACCAAACAAAACAATACATAACATATTTGCACAACTACCAATACTCCATAAATCTAATTCCTTGGTTACAATATACTTACAATTGGATGCGCAAGCAGTTCGCCAAAGTTGTAAATGTTTTCTCCCAGCAATGCAGATAGTGATAAATCAAAAGCCAAATCCTACCAAGAGAAATATGATGTTAATCGCCACATATGAACAATTTGAAGCTTGACATGCATTGTTTCAAGAAAATATTAAGCAGATAGAACTATAGTATGCAATCATTGAGCTCATAACTATTGAAAACTCTTTTACAAACACAGAGGGGATGGAACCGCTTATCAATTTCATCGTTGCCCAACTTTACCCACTTAATCTTTCTACAACTTCACTAGTTCAAATAAACATGTCATCTCAATATAAGACAGCAATCTTTCCATAAAATTCATAGAAACATAAAGCATTGAGCCCAGATAACCCCAGATTACTGAAAACCATCATAATTATGTTCACGATAAAACTGTAAGAATTTGGTTTATAGAAGAATTTCATTTAACACAAAATCAAGGAATATTCAGGAACACTTGAGCCGAGCCAAAACAACATCAAGAGTGGCTCGCATAAAATATCCCCCACATCACCTTGGATATTTTCTGATATATACACGCACACACAAAACATATATATATATATATATATATATATATTGATATATAGATCTTTCCTTATATAATAATGAAGAAAAACAAAAACTAACTGCATACCAGCTTAAATGATTCTGACAGGGACTCTACTGAGGTGTATGCTAAATATAGAAGAGCGCTTTTGTAGAACTCTGCAAACTCCTGACGAGATTTGTGGTATTGGGATGAATTCAATAATAGCTGGCATAGACAGACGGATCAATGTCAGTCATGCTGTCAAGTGTAGTTTTCCCATCTTCTAGTAGTTTCTTGCATTCCTTTTGGTCTCCTTTCTCAAGGTTGAACATAGCAATTTGCATCTTAATATAAAGGACAGGCTCCTCTATGCGCATTTCTCTAGTAGCCAAGCTTCTCAATCACCCCTTCAAGATAACTAATGGCAGCCTCTTTCTCAGAATATTTCCGGAGACTATGACCGCAAAATGAGCAAGCTTGAGAAGATTGATTTTAGTCTCAAAATCGGTGATGAAATTATGATATAGCTGTATTAGTGCATCACCAGCCTGAAATATGAATTATGGAAAAGCATGTATTACATACGCATAGATTAGAAAATACAAACACAATATAGGTACTTGGATTGCACTTCCCTAGTCAAGCACAAAAACCCTTTTTATCCAGTTGAAGAATATGGCATTGTACAAGCAAAAAAATAAGCTATAACACCAAGCTATATAAGTATCAAAATCTAAGGTTCTTATTCAAATCTGTCAGGGAAAATTTTACAAAGTATGAACCAAATAAGCAGGCATTTTGACTAAAAACTTTAATGGAATCCATAAAAGAAAAGGGTTATCAAGTTTTCATCCTTCACAATATAGTATTGAAACCCACCAAAATATATAGAAGATTAGGAGTTTGGAAGCCTCAATCTTTTCCATGCAACACAAAGTCCCATCAAGTCTAACCATTCAAATATGTTAATACCATTAGAATTTGCAACTTGCCTACTAAGCATCGGCTCCATATTCTAAGGTGATAATGTCCATATTTACTTCACACACATAGTTCTAAAAAAAATGTACATGGCTGTGCTACATGTTTTACCCATCACAAACATCGTCTAATAGATCACAAAGAACTGAAGTGAACTGTAAACGGTGCTTATTCCTTCCAATGATAGCTTACTATCATGAAAATTCCATGCAGGAAATGGCTACCAACAAAAACAAAATCATCCGATCCTAACAAAAATAACTTTTTAAATAGAAATGTTATCTTAGCAAAAGTTAAGACATAATTCTGTAATTATAAAAGGTACCTGCAACTTATATGCGCCTTGGTTGACTCATAAGTTGGAAGGATGAGCCTTACATTGCCGTGTTTTTCTTGTTTCCTCCCTCCTCTCTTTTTAGTCTACTGGGAGAGAAGGCCGGAGAGCATGAGCTTTACACATTTTTAGATAAAAACTTATATTAAAGTAATTGACCAATAAACCATATAAACAGTTTGTAGGTTAGAACCAACCTTGGATTTCATTATACATATCAAAGGTATCTCATCAAATCAAACTCCCAAGTCTTGAACTTTAAAACCTAGAATCTCACTTTACGAAATATTAGTGACACAAAATATTTGAACTTTAATGCGATGTTACAAAATATGTGTTAGTAGATACCTAGCAATAAAAACCAGAGATTACATGTAGATATCTCAGTCCAATGCTGAAACCTCTTTGAATGAATATTGTTGATCATCCATTCATTCATTGTTGTGCAGCAATGCCACTCTTCTTAATTATTCACTATTAGTCTAGTTTCTTTAATTTTCAAATACTGATGGTCTGATCATTATAATAAATGGCCCAGAAGCTTCCAATGCCTACAGATGAAATGAAACAAAGCTAGAAAGGCTCTCCTCTGAATCAGAATGTGCTGAAAAAGCTCTTTCGAAAGAACAAGCTTTGTTGTCGAGGCGCTTTACAGCCCTAAAAGGTCAAAAGCATAAATTATTCTAAGGATGCTCTCAAAAGGACATATTGGCTATCTGTACTCTGTGAATCTGCTTCTAGTTTTAGAGGCAATGATTGGAACAGGAAATGAAGACTTTTCCAAAGCTTCTTATAATCTTATTATGTGATGTTCCATGACACAGGTACATGTGCCTAAAACTTATATGTAAACTCCGTATGCATCTCCTTATAATTCCCTCCTGTTTAATATAAAATTCAGGTGAGGCTTCAAATATTTCATTCACTCTATCAAAGCAGATTAAAAATAAATAAACACCCCCATTACTTTCTGACACTTTAGACAAATCCTATTACCACTCAGACAGGTCAACCTAACCAATTATGTTCCCAGTGTCTTTTCCAGTGTCTATCTCTGTAATGCATGCATTTCAAAAGGGCCAAACATATTCCTTATTGAAAGTTCACTGGTGCGTACATGCAAATTGATTCAGTGTAGATTAAGATGAACAAGTGAAATAAAGCAGAAATATCCACCAGAATTATACACTTCCAGGTATTACATCTGGACAGAAATGTATGGCTGCATATAGGGCTGCAAACGAATCGAACTGTTCGTGAACCGGTTCGGTTCGAGTTCGACTTGCTCGTCGAGTCGAGTCGACTTGCTCGTCGAGTCGACTTGCTCGTCGAGTTTAAACATAGTGTTCCATTCGATTGCTCAATCGAACATGTTCGTGAACCATGGGTTCGGTTCATCTTTGTTTGCAAACAGATCAAGTTCGGTTCGATAAGTTCGAGTTCGGTTCAATAAGTTCGACATCTAGTTCGATTTCTTAATTACATGTTTAAATTGTTTCTAAAATTCTAAATACAAATAATTGGTTATTTCACATTAAATTCTAAAGTGTCTTATTAATAATTGTTAAATTTGTAGTTATTTTTTTATTACCTAAACATCTTTTTGTCTTTTTAATAATTTATTATAAGTAAACTTTTTATTAAATAATTAATAAATAATAATGTACTTCTTCACCTCTAAATTCTAATTTAATTAAAATAATTTTAATATTTTCATTAAATTTTGAACAATGATTGTTGGATTATTATAATTTACATCCCTAATAATTTAATAAATTATAACCCATGTCATAAAACACATAAATAAAGTCATTAATCATTATGCAATGACAATATAACATTAATTAAAGAATGATACAATACAATTGCTTACATGTACAAGAGTTATTGAAATTGTCAAATCGAGATAGAGAATAGAGAAATCAAGTCTTCAATCAATAAATAGAGTAATAATTATTAAATTGTTTACTGAATAATGAAACTTTAAAAAACTATACATAAATTTGAAGATCGAAAATAAAAACTATATATTAAATTTAAAATTTGTAAAAAGAAATGAATATTAATTAAAAATGACAACAAAAGAAATACATTACTAATATTGAATTGTTAATTTTTTATAATCATTTGTTTGTAAACTCTCGCTTGAAGTTGTTGGATCTTGAAGAGTTGAAAGGCTTTTTGATATTAAAATTTGATTGTTGATATTTGTAATCAAGAATTTATAAATACTTGTTAACTTTTAAGTTTTAACTTCTAAGTAATCATTTTTGGTTTTGGTCTTTTTGAATGAATGATGATTACAATATTTGGTCTAATTTTTGATTGAATACTTAAACTCTTATAGAAGACATTTTTGGTATTTATTTAACTGTTTTTTTGCTTCAAAGTTCTAAGTTTGTGTTCGTAAACAAATTTGTGTCAAGTTTGTTGTTTGTGAACAAGTTTGTATCCGTGAATATAGTTTGTGTTCGCGAACAAACTTATGCTCGCGAACTCGATCATGTTCGCGAACAGTTCGGGAACACCAAACGATCTGAACTCGTACATAGTTGTTGGTTCGATCAAGTTACTCGAACATGTTTGAGTTCGACTAAAAGTGTTCGAGTTCGGTTCGAGTTCGACAGAGTTCGGTTCGGTTCGTTTCATTTGCAGCTCTAGCTCCCAATACATGGAAAATGGAATATGAAATATGATTATGCTCTAGGCATTAACACAACTAACTATCAAACTTGCCACCTCTTAGCATAGTTGTTAAGGTAAATGCGCTAAGCGACGCCAAAGCGCCCAAAGCGGTAACAAGCAATAATGAACAACGACTTGGTCGATGGTGGGAAAGGCGAGCGATCAGAAAAAAGGCGTCGCTGGGACACCGTGGCGATGACGACTTCGACGACTAATGTGGAAATCAAGGCGATGGTTCGACGAGTATGGATCTACCCAAAACTTAATCGGGTCGAGAGTATAAGTCATGAATCTACGAGAGAGAATAGAGTGGCGTAGTCATGATGACAGACCGAGAAAAGAGAGATCGAGAGCCGCGATCCACCAAGAGAGTCGATGGCGATCGGCGTTCGAGGAGTCGGCAATCGGCGTTTTGAGTTTTAATGTATATGAAATTTTATTGCTAATATAGTTGTTATGTAAAATAAATAATATATAAATTGTACATTGTAAACGACTTGTCGCAGTCTGGACGCATATAGCGGTCGCCTTGTCGCTTAGGCGCCCAGGCAATCGACTACCGCCATGACTTCGCCGTGGCGCCCGTGACAACTATGCCTCTTAGTAAATATTGAATTCTGAGTTGTGTTTCAAGACACCTAATTATGCCTTTTCCTTTTTGTAAAAAGGTTTTAAACAGTAAATTTAAATCCTAAACATACATTTCTATCTATTAAAACGTACAAAAAATGAATACTTTTTTTCTCAGAACAAAGCCCTAATTTCTCCAAAGACCAACAGTTGTGCTTCACTAGATCTCCAAACCCTAATTTCAGTGAAAACAAAGAGTCCAGCTTAATCAAATCTATTACAACCCCTAAAATTTAATACTAGAACGGACATCTATGTACAAAAATGAAATTTTGATTGAGCAATAGTGAAAGCACGGTATAAACCTGGAATACGGCGAGGGCAACAAATTGTTCGAGCTTGAGAGTGAGCTGGTGCCATAGCTTCCTCTGGTACAGATCTGCTAGGGTATTGTACCAATCGGAGAGCTCCGGATGGGAATTACGAAGTGAATCCAGGTATTGCAGAGCAGCCATGGCTGACTACAACGACGAAGGGGAGAGAGTGTATTTGAAATATGTGAAAATAGAGCAAGATAAATATATCTATATATATATATATATATATATATATATATATATAAATCTTATAGAACCCTCTCTTTTCTTTCTTTTCCCCAAAGAAAGGGTCAGGGACACTAACGTGAGAGGAACTTCAAATCTGGGTTTTACTGTAATTAAGGTAAAATTATGATGGGGAGGTTTTAGGGGAGCGAAGATGATATTTAATTATTTATGTATAATTATCATAATTTGTTTATAATTTATTTTTAAAAAAAAAAAATTGACTGTAAATTACCCGATTAACCTCTAACTTGTTTCGTGTATACTAAATAACATTATGAATAAATCTATATAGCTTCTTTGCTGATGTGTGAAAAAGTATATTTATGCTTTAAGAAAACAATTAGATTCCCTGGTTTCACAAGTGTATACAAGTCGTAGCAATGTCCACAAAAATTTAGTAATTTTCTTCCATTTTAAATTATAAAATTATTTTTAACTTTTAAAATTTTCAAACTAAAATCATGAAATTAAAAACAATAAATAATATTTTTAAAATAATTTATAATATTGTATTAATTAAAATTAAATAAAATCCAATTTGAAAATTAAGTTAACGTTGTCAATAATAAATGGACCAACCATCTCCTTAAAGTCAAACCTTCTACACAAATGTATCATACATTTGTCATCTATGAAGTTTACTTCTCAACTAACAGATGATGGATGTTTCCACCCTCTTTTTATTATCACATAAAAAAAATTTATAACAACGTTCACTTTTCACGTGAAAATATAAATTTTCAAAATCATCCAAACAGGGAAAAACTTGAAAGAAAAGACAAATGAACCGCCTTGGTCCATATTATGGTGTTTCCACAAGTTATTACATAATATGACAGAACAAATCATCGGACCACTATAATTTCTGATAGCCTTGGTCCATATTCCAATCAAATTTTGCTCTCAAAATTTACTACCTACCAAAAGATACCGACAGGTATGACGATGTCAAAGCCCAATATAAATTCTTTTACAGCCCTTTTGTAAACCAACTTACTGGAGTTAATCTTCGTCATCAGAATTGTCAAATTTTATTTTAGTAGCTTTTGGAGCATTTGCATCAATTTCTCTAAAATGTGCTCCATATAACTTGGATTCCTGCATTTAGATCAGAAGTCCAGTCACTACATGAAGATACAATCAACACACGCAAATATATGAAGCCGGATAAATAAAAATCAAGGGTAACCTTATGGATTTGCAACATGTACACGGACTGTTAATGAAATATAAGGCATAAGTTGCATGATCATTGATGCACACAAGGCACGAACATTGTGTGCAAGAGAGAGAGTACCGGGATTTTATACCTGGTTCATGGAACCTTGGAGCTCATATTCAACAATGATTTAAAATATATGGGTAAAAGAATAATTTTTATTTGATGTGAGAAACGTCAAAATTGGGAAAAGAAATCCATAGAAAAACACAAAAAAAAAAAATTCAAGAGATCATGTACATTACTCCCAGGGATTTCCAACAACATTTTTCATCAATGAGGTTTAGCTTATTCTTAAGAATAAGCTAGTTGTCCAGGCAAGCAAATGATTAAGAGACGCAACAATGAGAGTTAAATATCAAGTGATTAGTTTCATCATAATTTTAAGTATGTACTTTCAGACTTGACTATATATCTACTTCTGAATGAAAGAAAATAGGTGAATGAACTGCTATTGCACCAATCACAAGAACGAAAAATCAACGCAAGCATGGATACTTGATGCCAACAGCAGACACAGGGCAGTTACATAGGTAGTGCAACACAGCCATAACTTAAGAGAGAATACAAAAATTCCACTATTTTTATATACACATTTAAATAGCTGGTGAAAATGTCCTCAATTTTGTAGAAGAATACAAATGTAATAAAATATAGACATAATGTTTATATAGTTTTATTAAGTCATAAAAATTCCAAATGGATAATAAAGCCATACCAAAAATCTAAAATATATGTGCTAGGATGCAATTATCTCAAAGGCTTTCTACCTCAAGAATAGAAACTTAAAAGGAACTAATTTCAATTTGACAATTTGTAATAATGTCCAATTTCTATAACTGAAAATAAGATGTGGTGAGAGAAAATTGCACACCTTTTTCTTTACATGAGTACCAAAGTTTAACAGCTTAGTTGGTACAACCTGCTTAGCTTCTCTGAGAACATTTATCAGCTCACCAGAAAGTCCCTAAAATGAATCAGGTTCATACATCAAATACAGCCAATGCCTTATGTAGAGATCATCATTAAGAGATAATGCAAGGCCAACTCTGCTACTTATTAGCATTACCTTGTTTTCTTTTGTGAAGAATGTGTGTGCTACACCCTTCTTACCAGCTCGTCCAGTCCTTCCAATTCTGTGGACATAATCCTCCGTAGTGAGTGGAAAGCTATAATTTATTACAACTTCAACATCTGGAATATCCAATCCTCGAGCAGCCACATCGGTTGCTATCTGTGCAATATAGAATCATTAGAATTTCACATAATTTTTCCTTCCTCATTTTTTTGGCCAAGCTTTTTTTGAGAAGTGTATCATGCTCACCTTAAAGCTAATACATTCAAACAAATCAAAAAAGAGTTCACAGGAAGTAGTAAAGAATTATAGGACAAAGTGCTGAAAAAAAATAACACAAGATAACAACATATGCACCAAATTCCTTGTGTCACCATGACAATTACTTCCAAAATATTGACATACCAAGAGAGGACAGCTTCCATCCTTGAATAGTGATAGTGCCTCTGTACGTGCATTTTGTGCTTTATCACCACTTATAGAAACGACTTTCCAACCCCTAGAAACCAGAACCAAAATGGATTGAAGGAAAATTCAAATAAATGTTTATTAAAGTGGGGCCCAAATATTAGCAAAAACAATATTGACTTGTATGTGATAGGAAGATCAGTAGAGGCAATTGTTTAATTTGCTCATGTGAAAATAAAGTAGAAATTACCTTCTTTGCAGCATATTTTCAACTCGAGATGCTTCTTTTTTGTACAAAACAAAAACCAAGACTCTGTTCCTGCACAAAAGTAAAAATCCTTATATCAGCTGGGAGTTGGAGCCAATCCAATAGAAAGGGAAAAAATGGATTAACATTTTAATTTATCTTCTTCCAAAACTTTGAAAATACATAGAAAGGAATCAAAGGATAAAGGTCACCAAGGTGAACCATCTACTATTTGACTATAAGAATAGAATTGACAGGCAGTTAGAAATATAATAATCACAAACTGAACAAAGCAACACCATGGGAAGTAGGAGCAATATTAGTATTCTATCGAATAGAATAAGAAAATTATTGATCCAACTTTCTGAAGAATAATAGTAAACAATAATATCAACAGGTACCTTCGGGACTTGTGGTATTTCTCTAGCAAAGAAACCAACGCGCTCATCACGTATGGCGCTCATCCAAGACCTTCAAAATAAGAAGAGAAGACATCAACTCAAACATTAAAATATACACTCAGAATCATTAGGTGTTCATATAAAGTCCTTCACCATCTTGGTTGCTTATATACCTCCACTATCTGCATGACATCATGGTTGGCAGCCAAATCCTCAGACCCTACAACCACCTGAGAACAAAGTTTTGTTAGCATGTATAAGGAAATTAATAAAACAAATTTATTTATTTATTTAAACTGAGAAACCTGAAGGTGGACGAATTAGTTATTCTAAATAATGATCCACACCTTAACTGGGTTGGGATCCATGAACTCTTGAGCTAATTGATGGACAAGTGGAGGCCATGTTGCACTGAACATTACCATTTGACGAACTGCATAGCTTAGTAGTTTTAATCAAATGTGAAATATAAATTTGGCAATTATGATGCATGCAATAAAGGAGTGAAATCAATCTATTGATAGGTATAACAGAAGTGAAATTTACTGCTAGAGAATAAAAGGCTAAGAAAATTCACACAGGCCAGCTTCTTTAACACCGAAACTGCTACAAATGCAAGGTTTTAACAGAAACAGTGATTCCTCCCCCACCCCATGAGGAAGAGAAAAAATTTCAGGGGGTGAGAAGAAATTACAGATCTGGATATCATTGTAAATTTGGCAATTATGAGGTATGCTGCATGCAAGAAAGAAGTGGAAATCAAGCTCTTGATAGGAATAACAGAAAGTAAAATTAACTGCTAAAGAACAAAAGGCTGGACAAATTCACATGAGACAACTTACAAACCGGATCTTCTACAAATGCATGGGTTTTAACCTGAAACTGGGATTGCTGCCCCTCCCATGGGGGTAGGAAGAATATGGATTACAAATTTGAAGATCATTATATTTATCTATATAGCTTTCGGTATGGTTTTTAACAACCCAAAACACCTCCCGGAAAGTATTAATTCTAGCAAGGTACGAACTGATATATAAGATGCAACAGGTATGCTGTATGCATGGTCATAGCTCAGCAACCATAATATATCATCATCCAATATGACGGGAAAGAAAGAAAAGGCAGGTTAATTACGAACAAGACGCAAAGATAACATTAAGCTACGCGCATACCTGAACTTGTTTGGCTCAGTATAGAGCGAACTTCGGGTTCAAATCCCATATCAAGCATTCTATCAGCTTCATCTAGAACCTACAGAACGGATAATGTTCAGGGGTCAGCGTAAGTGAAAAACCAGAAATATTATAAAGAACTACTCTATCATACACATCTTAATATCCAAGCATCCTATACTATAAAATGGCCACAATAACTCAAGGCATGATCTTTAAAATCTAGAAAATTAGCGACTTAAACCCGTAGACTTCTTGGTCAGCATGAAGCTTAGTCATGGGCTTCCAAAGAGGTTATGATTTCTTTAACAAAGCAGCAACCAGTGTATAATCTGCAATGCAATTTGAGAGCTAATAGAAACCTCGAATTCACCCTAACATTGAGTTGTAAATTAAACCCTAATTACTACCCACACCCATGAGATCAACCTAATAGGAGACATAAGAGTTTCTTCATAGCATAATCTACGAGCCAACTCAAGAAGCTCATGCATTATCGAAACAGTTTCCCATGAAAGCACTAGAAGGAGTATTAATATTTAATATCAATTTGTCCTTCAAAATCTCTTTTTTGGCTACTAATCTTCTCCCATACCCACCAAATCAAACCCTATAAAATTATGTCTATTTCCAAATCCCACCGAAAGGGCCTCCCCAATTTGCAATGTCAAATTGACATAAGGATTAGCATGTGGTATTTCACTTACACATGGATGGTTTTACCACCTTTTTTTTTTTTGCTTTCTTTTGGTATTCTTCTAGGAGGACTTCTTCCTATTGCTTCTGATCCTTCTTTTATCTTCAACAAAATATTCTCCTTTTAGCCAAAAACAATAACTACACACTACTAAAAAAAATTATTTTTCTTTTCAAAATATTACACTAGTGTTTTTCGTCACATATAGTTCTTTTCTGCTTTAAGAATATCCAAACACCTATGAAACTCCAATAATTATTTTTCAGTATGTTCACATCTTACTACAATCTCTGCAAAGAATTTAAAGCATTCAATGCTTTCCATAACTAAAAATAGGAAAATTCTGCCATTCGATCACTTTTCCCTACAAATTGAAAGTAATTCAATAATCAGGAAGACATGAAGTAATCACAGCGTTTTATGATCAGAATAAGGAGAAAATTTAGAAGGGTCGGTCAATAATCAGAGGAAGTGGCAGTTAATTGGCCTTAAATCAGTATATAAGCTACAATAGGTAGGGATATGCTCACCACATATGAAACCCCATTCAGGTTGCATACACCCATTTCAATCAAGTCTTTCAAGCGACCAGGAGTTCCAATAACGATGTCCTGTGTGAGAGAGATGCAAGCTCATGATAAGAATATGAAGCAAACCAAATTGTGGATAATACACCAAGCAACATCCTTATATCTACCTCCATGCATTTAGTAACGCATTTGTATATGTTATACAGAAAGGAAACTAAGACTATCTATAGGATCTGGAAACAGATTTAAAAAACTGAAAGGGCAGAGATCATTATTGTGATGTTAAAAGTAATTGTGTTCCCTGATATGATCATGTATATGTATAGTATAAACGTTCCATAATCATGTCAGAATTATAAACAAATTGAACTAGGAGGTTTTGAGTAAGTACATGGAAAGAATAAAAAGAAGAAAACTTGTGTATTCTTAAAATATCCGAAATTACTCAATTAGTCCACCAAAATAATGATACTCATGAACAACATCAAACCATGAAGGATTAAATCAATCCTCCACTATATTCACTTCGACCTTCATATTATCATAAGGAAACCTTATATTTTCCTTCCACAAACTGTGGAGAATGATCTTGTGATATGAATCACATATTTTGAAATCCAAAACGGAACTTGGAAGCAGAAACAGTTTGACCATAAATTTCAAAACTACCTTGATATGCACAAAGTACAGATCAGTGAAAGAAATGGTTTTAGCAGAAAGGAGATTTAGTGGAAAGGTATGTGATTTGTGGAAGCATCGAATATCAAGTCAACAGTCAAATAAGCTGACGATCGGAGTGAATGAAACAAATCTTACCACACCCGATTTGAGAGAAGATATCTGCGGTCCTTTTGAAGTTCCTCCATATATACAAACTGACTTCACACCACTGGGTTTCCCAGCATCAAATAAGACGTCGGAAATCTGTAACCAGCACGCATCTTAATTCATTAAGCCAAATGTTTCAATAAGTACTAGATTATAAAAAAAATCATGAAAATATCACATTTAGGAATATATAGCAACGGAACAGCAAATTTATCTTCTAAGGAGCTCTGTCATAGAATTTCTCGGTTTGTTCAAAATATATAGTAAATGTTGTTCATTAGTTCTATCCACACAGCGAGTCTCAGTATCTTGTTTTATTTTAAAAGGTAAAACCATTAGAAAATGATTCGTTCTATAAAAAGGTATTAAGCAAGTGACTATGTTTTATAAAAACATCTTGCGCATTTCTTTCAATGCATTCCCCTTTCCTCAGAAAGGCAATGAGATTAAATTTTGTGCTCAACCCCTTCAAGAGAGAAGCTAATGCAGGTTGGTGGCAAACCATCCATAGTCTATGAACTACACCAGCCAGAATATTCACAGAAGGGTTATATTTATTTACAAGTGTAAAAAAACACACTCAAAGAAAGTTCAATTCTCCAGTTTATGAACCCTTTGTTGAAACCCAAAGAGAAGTTAAAAACCTGATCTTTTTTCTTCTTCTTTTTTACACCAACGCAATATAAAGTAGTGGTCTCTAAAAAGCCTTTGCATTATGGTCGTTCCAGAACTAGATTCACTAAAGAACAGAAAAGATTGTGCACTTCCAAAGCATCTTTCTTCTTTATTTTATTAGAGCACTTTAAAATCATCTTAGCAACGTTTCGCCCCCATAGCCTCTAAATTTCTCCACCGAAGCCGAACACACTCACTCGTCCCTCAAAAACACCAAACATCCACATGAACATACACATCTCTTTAAATGTAACGATTTTGTGGCTTCCGAAACGTGTGTATTAGTGATCATGACTGATAAAGTTCTTTTAAAAAAGTATGTTGAATACAGCATCTAATGCAAAACAAGTACAATATAATATACACAAAAAATTGCATAATAAATTTCAAGGTTACAGAGAGCAGTGTACTCACTTGTTGAGCTAGCTCCCTAGTTGGTGAGAGGACAAGACATTGTGGATTCACCCGCTTGGATGTTTTATTCTTCCGCTTGTTCAATACGTGCATGATAGCTGGAACCCCAAATGCTAATGTTTTACCTGACACCAATACACCAAGATAAAAAAAAAAAACAAAAGCAAAATAAACCCACATGTCTCATCTTACTTTGCATACAAATTCAATATTCAAAAAATACATATACAAATGCTAATGTTTTACGTGCATGAACTACCTGATCCAGTCTTTGCAATCCCAATAAAATCTCGACCTTCTAAAAGAAAACGCCAAGAATGTGACTGAATCGGTGACGGTTTATCAAAAGTCTTGCAACATTCCAACACATTATCAGGAAGCCCCGACTCTGAAAAAGATTTCAAAGCCCCATACTTTGAATCATTAACATCCTTTCCAGACACCACCACACCTTCTTTACTTTCTCTCACCTCTCCATCACAATTCTGATCTGACCCATTAAGGTTTTCACTTGTTTCATCATTATCAAGCACCAACCCATTACTCAAACTCTCTTTCTCTCTCCCTAACTTTTGCTTACTCTTCTTCTTACTGTTACTTATCTGCTCAGACCCATTAAAGGTTTCTTCTTTTTCCTCTTTCTTCTTCTTTTTCTTCTCGTTTTTGGTCTCTACAACAGCCTCAAACTCAGTCTCTTCAAGCCTCCGCTTGTGCTCGCCTTCAGCTGCTGTATTCCTATTCTTCTTCTTGGATTTTCTATCAGCGTCGATTGTCATTTCTAGGGCTTGTAGTTCGCTATGCCGAACAATTTTTCTGTGTTTTCAACACAGAGCAGGCTGCAAAACCACAAAGCCCTCAACTTTTTTGATAAGCGGTAGGTGATTTTCTAGGGTTTAAGCTTTCGACATTTTGTTTATATACCCTTTGATTTCTGTAATTTACGAATTTGCAACCGTCAGCGTAATAGTATATTAGTATTAGTTATTAAATTCTATTAATACAAACGTAATACCTTCTTTTTAATTAAAAAGGTGATATTTTTATTTTAAAACTAAAAAGTGAATTTTATTTAATAGTAAAAATATTTTGACAAAAGCTTTCCTCCCCAAAATAAAAATTTAAAGTAACTCTACCCATAATAAACTTCGTAGTATCTTTTAAGTTGTACACGTTATTCTATTAATTTTATTATTTAATTTTAACTGAGGAAATACGTTTCAAATAAAATAAAATATAATTTAACAAAAAAATATAATTTTACTAAAAATAATTAAACTCATACAAAAATAAAATCAGACTTTGAACAATAAAACTACTCCTACTCGTTACTAAATTCATTATTAGTTCAACTCAACTTGTAGTATTTGGATTTACCGTTTACGTACATACAATAAATTTTGAGTATGACATTTACCACAATGGGTGTTTAAATAGGGTCTGAATAGCACAATTTTAAACGAAGTAGTGACTGTTCCGCAACCATTTATTTTAAGATAGTTTAAAGTTAAAATTTAATATTATGTTTGAATTGAAATAATGAAAGCGAAAATGTAATGACTCATTCTTATGAAATAAAAAAATTTGTGTTTGGTTGCGATTGGAATTAAATTAAGGCCAGAACGAAAGAAAGTTAGAACCGATTCGATAAATGCCGATTCATTAAAAGTTCAATTCGAGAAATTTCGATTTAAATATAAATAAGTCAATATAAACAAATTTTAAAGTTTGATAAATTACTCGAATTTACTCAAATTATAATTTTCTATTTATACTTTTATCATATTCCCTCAAAAAGTTCAAACTGTTCGAGCTCGGTTCGGAATCGTGTTCAACTCAATAACTAAATGAACTTCAAACAAATCTTATTTTATAAATTTTGTGAATCAAATCTGAGCAATTCAATACTCGGCTCGATTCGATTCGTTTACACCCTTAATTTGAATGGATTGAACAATTCTCATCCTTCCCAAATTTATGAATGTTATTACTTGGGAGAGAGAGTATGTAATAACTCATTATAACTAGAATGAATCATTCACTCTACATTTCATTTCTTCAATCCAAATGTAATATAAGTAAATTTATAAGTTATTTTAAGATATGACTTATAAGTAAAGTATTCAGCACAAATTTGATTTATAAGTCAAAAATTAATTTAAAATAAATTATAAAGGTATAATAACTTATAATTTAAAATAAAATATAAAAATTACTATAAATGACATTAATAAGTAGATATATTGATTCAATATCATAACATAATAATCACCGTATTTTCATTAAAAAAATACTAAACCAATTTTTCTAAATAGCCATATTTTTATATATTTTTTAAGTTGAAAAAGTCTAGGGGGATCGGCTTTTTCCGACCGGGGTTGTGACCGGCCTGATTTTTTTTTTTTTTTTTTTTTGCTTTTGACTACAAAATAATTAATGTGATTTATTGGAACTGAAATTTTTATAAAATACAGTGATTTATGTGTCATTTGGAATTGTATAATTCTCTGTTGTTACGTGTATCCAAAAAGACACCTAAATCACTTTATTTTATAAAAATTTAAGTTCCAATAAATTACATTAATTATTTTGTAGTTAAAAACAAAAAAAAAATAAAAAATAAAAAATAAAAATTCCGGCCGGTCCCCCTAGAAGGACTCTTCTAAGTTTGTTAGTGTTCTTTAAAAATCATATTATTTATAACAATAATATTTTATTATATAATAAATATAACTATTTGAGTTCAATTAATATTTTATATTACATAAATGAATGAATATGAGAATATAAAACAAATAAATTATTTTAAAGAGAAATACTATCATTTATATTATGTAAATATAAGTAGAAGAGTTATTATTGTAAAATTTTAAATTTATTTAATTTTTTATGTTATACATCATTAGTTAAATAGGATTGTCATCTGCTCCGATTGAATCGGAAGGAGATGAGGACGTTGAAATTGAAAGGGTACATATATCATTTAAAAAAACAATAAAGGATAACGTTGTTATTATATTTAGTTAAATCTGCTTATTAAAAATAATTTATAAATTAAAATTTATTATTTATCAAAAATAACTTATAAATAAAAAAAGTCACTGTTAAACATTAAAATACTAAAAAAATAATTTATACCAACTCATAAGTGCTTCTATACTCGACACTACATACTACCCTCTCTATCTGCATATATACGTGGCGCCACTTTACGCGGAATATTTTTGCTTTTCGCAAAATTGTCGGGGGAACCGAAGAAGAAGAAATAAGAGTGAGGCAATGAATCGGCGGGACGATCCGAACCCTTTTGATGAGGAGGAAGTCAATCCATTTTCGGTAACCGCCACCATAATTATGAGTATCATTTATACTCTATTATTAGATCTACCTATATTTAGCTCTTAATTTTACTTTGTTTGATATTTTATTTTGTTACCAATGCGAGGAGTGAATGAATGTGTTTACATGTTTGATATTTATTCATTATTCATATGAACAAGTACATAATTTTGGATTTTATTCGCAATTTGGTATTGGGATTTAGATCTGGAGGCCCTAAGTTTAGGTGATTTTGGAGGACGCTACAGTAATTACCAAATTTCTTAACTAAAACAAATCAATAGGCAGATATTTGTTCAAATTTTAGTGGGCAAGTATTATTTTTTTTCCTTTAAAAAATTGTTTTAATTTTTTAAGGCAGAATTGTATATATTCTTCGAAAACTGTTTGGTAATGTGCATGCTGCTACACATAAAATTGAAGAAATGTTCCTGGTGTAAATTTTTATGGGGAAAACATGGATACCAAAATTCTAAAAGGCTTAATAATAGCGGTTTCAAATAACAAGCAAGATAAGCCTCTAGAGCAATTATAAGTATAAACACCTAAGCTGCTTTTCTTATATCTTCATACATCTAGTTTCTCTATTGGCAAGAGTAGGTTCCTTCTTGTACACTTACTTTAAGAGGAAAAAGAGATGTGAAACTTCTCATTTCTTCTCTTCCCTTATTCTAAGCGGAATTATTTTCTGGATCAAATGGAATAAGATCAGGCGATGGTAAATATTTTCAGTTTGAGGTTGTGATGAAGGTGTGGCAGGCTTGTTTTGTTATTGATCTGGCAAGCCTTCATCTACTTGCGTGCCTCACCAGCCTTAAGTAAACAAAAAGAAAAAATTGGATTTGTTTTTATGCATTTTAGAGTTTCTTTATATAAAAAACACTTGTAAGGATTTTTTAAAATTGATCCAATGTATATTTAGGCTGCATTTGATTATTTGAATGGAATGTGGAATACTGAGCTATATGTTGCTTCAGAATGTACGAAGTTGAAGCATTATAGTATACAGTCTAGTGCACATCAGCACTAGAATTGCTTTGGGTTGTAGATGACCTTTTAGACTCTTATGACTTGGGATGGTTTTAACAATTTGACATGCATTTGGATGTTATTTACTGTTATTCTCTTTGTATATTCTTGTATTATTTTCTCATATGCTATTTACTAAGATTGGTTGCAGAATGGCACTACTGCTCCTGGATCAAAGTCACGCATTCCTCAAATGGTTGCTAATACCCTGGGCTTTGGCCAAAAGCATGATGCCACTGTGGATATACCACTGGATTCAGTGAATGTAATGAAGTTACTATTGTTTAGTTATGCATTTTTCAATCTTTTCTTAAATTCTGTTGGTTAGTCTGAGTATATTGTTTGGTATAATTTTGTAGGATTCTAAGAAAAAGGAGAAAGAGCTCGCAGCTTGGGATGCAGATCTAAAAAGGAGGGAAAGGGTTGGTTATTTAGTTACTTGTTGAGTACTTGTAGTCTTATAGTTCTTAACGTATCATGGAAATAAGGCATCTATATGCCATCACTGTTTTTTATTTACTTTGCATTTCGATATCACATGGATGAAGTTATATAAAAAATATAAAAATTCCGTATGGATTAATGTTATATGTTGCTTTGTCCTTTTGCAGGACCTCAAACGCAGAGAAGATGCTGTTGCAACTGGTAAGCTATGAATGACCAAAAATTCCATTGATTGAACTCAATAGTTGCTTGTTTTTTCGTATACTGTGCCACATTTTTGATTTGTTTGTTTTCAGCCAACGTCCCAACAGATGATAAAAACTGGCCTCCATTTTTTCCTATTATCCATCACGACATTGCTAATGAAATACCAGTTAATGCTCAGAGGTTGCAGTATTTGGCTTTTGCAAGCTGGTTAGGTATGGGTTTTATAGTTTCTTTCTCTGTTTCCTTTTTTTTTTTTAAATAATAATCTTGTGCTTGATTTAATTTTCAATTTTGGGTTTATAATGAAAGCCCTTCTGGCTGAGTTTGTCAATTTAGCCTGTATGCTTTTTAAGAAATTTGGTATACGTGGCAAGGGTAGTTTCTGTAAGCTTATCAGTTTTCCCAATTTCAATCCTTTTAAGAAAAACTTTTCACAGTCTACATCACTGGGTAGCTTATTTCTGGCAATTCCAAGTAAAGTGAATCTGCCATGTATTTAATCAAAAGATAGGCGAGAGTTCTAACATTTATCTTTTTTTTTCCTCGGAAGTTGTACAGCTGATGTATTGTATTGACAGAGTCAGTAAGAAATTCTAGGAAAAGCTTAAGTGGTTATCTTATTTGTTTTTAAAATTTTGGTGCCCATATTTTTCCCATGAAAATATAGCAAAAATTGCACCAGAAACATATCTGGTCCTTCACAACAACAATTTTGGTGACCTTTATTGACATGCTTCTTTGGCTCTCAAATGTACTGGACTGGAAATTGGCTCAAATTGCTCTGCATGGTTTGTGATATTTTTCCAGGAACAAGGCTTAGATGGGTTTATCAGTAATCCATATGAGACTTCTATTTGCTGTACTCTTTTCTATGACAATTAATATCTTCTATTCTCTCCTTGACCTTTTGTTATATTGACCATGCAGGTATTGTTCTTTGCCTTGTATTTAACATCATTGCTGTGATTGTTTGTTGGATTAAGGGCGGTGGTAAGTGTTCGTTTTGCAATTTTCTTTTCCTTTTTATTTAATTAAAGAGATAGCAGGTGACTGAGCTTTAGTATAGAGATGATGATATGGTTGACTATATGCAGGTGTCAAAATTTTCTTTCTTGCAACTATCTATGCTCTACTTGGATGCCCACTTTCATATGTTCTGTGGTATAGGCCACTATATCGGGCAATGAGGTATTATCATCCTTTTTTCTCTTGGATCTTTTGTGCATCAGTAGAAATATGAAATGCATGGTTGGAGCCTTGGGTTATTTATTGCTTTGGGAATGCTTACGCTGTGGCTTGATGATATTGGACGTTGGCCTTTTCGTTTGTATCTCTATAGTGTATCCTAACTTTTCAGAATGAGTCAAACTTAGGTCCTGAACTTTTAATTGGAAGGCCGTCACTTATTTGCTCACTAACGTAACTAGGCAGGTCAAAGCTTCACCTTTTGCTCTTGATTCAGGAATCATGTTAAAATACTTCATTAAACTGCAACCCGTTTAATACAAAGGCATGTCAGATGGACAACCAATAACCTGAACCATATTAAAGGGCGACCCAAGTATTCTGGCTTCATTTTGTATTGGTGTCGTTCAGTGGTTGCTTCACATCACATATTCCCAGCCTCTAACCTCATAACATTGACGGAATTTTTGTTCTTCTGTCTGTCTCCACATCTATGTTTCAGAGTTAATTTTTTTAGTATCAATTTATTTGTTATTTGACTTCAGTTTATCTGGACAGAATGGTCTGTTTTGTTTTCAAAGAAGTTTTTTGTTATTAAAATGTGTTTGGTTACTTTGGCCATGAACCTATGTGGCTATATGCATCAATTGTATGAGAATATCACAGATATCTGATGGGCTAATTTGATATGTTTTATTATTGTTTGACATATTCATTTTTTTCTTAGTTATGTTTTACATAAACATTGCTGTGGTTATTAATTTTTTTTTGGTAGAATGACTGCAATTATAAATGCAATTTGTTTCTCATTTGCAGGACAGACAGTGCCTTGAAGTTTGGTTGGTTTTTCCTAGTCTACATGGTAAGTTCAGTTAATGAACCTGTACATCATGATTCACGACATTAAATTTTTAATGAAATATTATTGTCATTGTGCAGCTCCACATCGGTTTTTGCATATTTGCTGCTATCGCTCCTCCAATCGTCTTTCATGGGAAATCATTGACGTAAGTATTTTTGTTTTTGTTTGTTTATGTTTTGTTTCTTCCTCCAAAAGTTGTTAATTAGATGTACTTTATGGTTTTCATATTTAAGTTAGGATTTTTTTTTTGGTATTTATACATTGTTTGATTTGTTTCTAACCTATAATGTCTCTTCATTGGATCCTTTTAGTTCCATTTACTGTGCCTTATTATCATATTTTAGCTTTTCATTTACTTAGATGGGAGAATGTTTAGAAGAGACAACTTTGTGTTGGGTTTAAGAGTTGCAGATTGTATAAAAATGTAGTTACAATGTTTTGTTCGTGGGTAATTCTGAAATTATATTGCATCCCTTTACTTTGCTATTATTTGATCTCTAGGCATGCACAATCTTGATATGTTTAATGGTCAAATTGTCTCATGATGGTCAGAATTCACAATAACCAACGTCAGCCAAAAGCTTTGTTGTAAAAGATTACTAAAAATTGATTTTATATCTGAACTTCCCTTGATGGGCTTCCATGATATCTTGAAGCTTTTTGTCAAGGTCCTCAAATGTAGCACAAGGACCAAAATTCACAGCTAAGTGGACTTTACTGCTCATTCTTCTGATCCTTTTTCTTTTTATGCTACTCCAGGAAACCCCCCTCCTTTTTGGGAGTAAGATTTATCTGATGGATATCATTCACCCTCAAACCACATGTATGAGTAAATCTGAATGTTTCATTGCCGGTGAGAGTCAATAGTATAGTAGACTTTCAAGTTTATGGATCTGATATTCATTAGCTCATCATAAACAATCATTTTTTGTGTGTGGCGATTATTACTTTGATAAGTTGTAGAGTTTTGTGGATTGGTGTTTTTGTTTTGGCCTCTTACCATAAGAAAAGATGAAGATGTCGTGAAACTATTGAGAAATTATGGGGTTCTCCTCACTAGAGATGTTAAAAAAAAGTTATTTAATTTGTAGATCTGTATTCTTCACTTCCATATTTTAAATAATATTTTGCTCTTACAATCTTTCAGGGGCATCCTTGCAGCTGTTGATGTCTTTTCTGACCATGCGTTGGTTGGGGTAAGTTTTATATATTTTGTGTCTGTGTTTGCACTTGTGTTCATATATGTGGCCCATTGTGGTAAATTGATATTCTTAAAATACTTTCCTAAGTGGTGTAATTATTTAGTAGATACTATGTAGGAATGAAGATGTATGTACTCAGGCAGGTGGTTAAACTTAAATGTTTTATGATGCAAGAGTTTATTTATTGACTAATTATACATACTTTGGCATAAAGGACTTTAGGAAATATTCCGTGTTTATTTGTACCCTAAACTTGTCAGAGCAGCCTAATTTATAAAATGAACCCGTGTTCTAAAACCAATGTTTGTTATCCATTGTGATTAAATACTACTACCTTGATTCCAATATTAGAGATACATTTTGATCTTTTGAAGTCAATTTGTGAAATTCTAAATCGATATGAGTTTGTTTAAGGTTTTGAAAACAACATATATGGCAATTAGTAGTACTTTGTAGTTAGATTATAGCAATTATAATTGTTAGTAGTAAAATCTAAAAATTTTGTATTTGTTTTGAATTTTAGGATTTTCTCAAACTGACAAAAAAAGAATCAAAATGTATCTTTAATTTTGTAAAGGAGAGAGTATAAACCAGCAAATGGAGGACCCTAATTGTTTATGTTAATGATTTACTAAACAAAGTGACTTGCATTGTATATCTGTTTGTTTTCTTGCAGATCTTCTACCTGATCGGGTTTGCCTTTTTTTGTCTTGAATCACTTCTAAGCTTGTGGGTACTTCAGGTTAGGACATAATAACTGCATTTGTATTTTACTTGCGATGCTTTGCCAAAACTGCTGGTCAATGATGCATATTGTGATATCTTACAAGTTTGGTTTTCCTCTTTATTTATTACCTAGAACTTAGACCTGTTTATTTTGAGCTTTGTGTGCTGTTGGTCACCATGTCGTGAGTTATAGTATATTGTGGTGTGTGCATGCATGACGATTTGTAAAATAAAAGTTGCGAGAACCTTCTTTTTTCCTTAAATATTTTTCTTGATCTATCTGGAATACTTTGATGAATTGTCACCACTTGTTCATTGGGTAGACGGACGGAAAAAGAAAAAGAAAAAAAGAACAGCCATGTAGATAATTGCTAGTCAAAAGGACAATATAGAGGTTATTTCTGCCATAGGCATACTTATTCTTTTGTTTGCTTTATATATGCGTGTATTTGTCTAAACTGTGTTATGAGGGGAGGGGGTATGGAATATTGGCGAACTGCATGAATCTGCAAAGCCCTTTCAATGTTATGTGTACCTGATCTGTCACTTGTACTGTTTCCTTGTATTTTGTCTATGCAGAAAGTGTATATGTATTTCCGAGGGCACAAGTAAGACATGAATCTGGATCGGGTTTTCAGTAGATGTTTTAGTGTTGAAGCTTCATGAGGTGACTCAGTATATTCTTCTCTACCCCTTTGTTCATCATCTCTTGGTCGAGATGGTTGGTTTATCATAAACACAATGATTAGCATGACAAAGCTACAAGTTTGATTTTTTTCCACATGATTTTTTTCCTCTGACCATCTGACAGATCTTTTTTCTTCTGATACTGTATTTTACCGGATGTGCTTTATCAGAATGTTCTTTATCCATATTTGTGGTACAAAGCCTTTATGAAAATGTAGTATAATCTCCAGATCTGTAGTTAAAAATAGATTTCTTGCCATCATTGGAGTTTCTAATTTTTGGCTGTTTTCTCTAATGGCTAACTGGATCCATTTAATTAAACTGTTGAATGAAGTACGTGATGTCCTAAAGTTTGCCTAACTGTTCAAATAATGGTTTTGGCTGGTGTTTACTGTTAGTCTGTTACGCCTGTCATAAGCTGCTGGATTTTAGTGCCAACCTGATGGATGAAATTCATGCTGAATAGCTGCTTAGTTCAAAGTTTGTTAAAATATTGCTTACTATTACAACAAAACAGAAGAACGGCTGTGTGCAGAATTTGGTGATTTTGTTTGGGGTGCTGAATATGAGTGAGCCATGGTTCCTTCTGACTGCAATCATTTGTATTATACTACTACATTAGTTTTGTTGCCAAAATACAAAACTGGGGGTTACTTCAGCTCACAATTATTATTTTTTACACTTCAATACGCGTAATTATTATATTTCCTTTACGTATTTTGTCAAAACAATGTCTCGGAGTGAAAACCATTCATGTGTTTTTTTCATGGATTGTCTTGTATATGTTTTTTTTATAATAAAACATCTCTATATATTGCGGTGTAAACATGTGGAAAAAAGTAGTTATATATCAAGATATTGTTTCTAGTTCTTTATATAGATACTCAGTGTTAATCCTTGCCACTGTATAAAATCGTAAAATTAAAATTATGAAATATAATATTTTTACTCTCACTAGCATTTTCATTTTAGGTCATAAAGATGGCAATGGGTTGTTTAAACGAATGAAATTGATATTTTACAATATTTTCATGCAAGGCTCTCACATGCTACTTTATTCATTTTCCCAAATAAAAACCCGTGAAAATATCGATTTCTAAATAAAACAAAAATCATAGTTGGTAATGAATCATATCATATCAATATCGCCATTCTTCCTGGGGCTCAAAATAGTAATAGTAGTATAATATAACTAATAAGCTCTTATCTTCTTTGATGATCATCTAATAGGCCATTCCTTGTCTGGATAATACTACAATATATAAGCACCAAGTAAAGAATGGTGCAACTTTGAATTGGATGACATAGAACCATCGTGAAGGTCCATATCTCCATTCCACACCCTAATCCTCCCATCTTCAAACAGCCACTAGATTGCTGCCATCTCAAAAGGCAAGCTCACAGAGATCTCGTTATTTTCGTGCATTGATCCTCTTCAGGGATAACTCATCCTCTTTAGAGATAACTCTTCAAGAGTTTTATTTACAAGAGATTTTTGTTCATAAGTTTTGATAGATCAATAACTTTTGTAGCCTGTTTCACGGGTATACCTCTTTATAGTCGCAACTTGTTTTTCTCAGACTTTCTTCTTCCTGAAAATTTTATCTTTAACAACCGCATCATTCTTCCATGTTTCAAGTGTGATTTTGATTCAATTTATTGATGTATTAATGTGATTGTCTCTGCTGTGGACTTCAATCTCTTCTAGAGTATTAGCAATTAAAATGTAAGATATCATAATTTTCTTATTATCTGTGAATAATTCTCGTAATTGATTTGGCAATTCATTGCAAATGAATAATCCTTTTCAACTTCTAGTTCATATCGATTTGTATGAGAATCGGATTAAATAACGCTTGAAACATTCCAATTTGAAACATTCCAATTAATCTCCGTCGCGCTTCGTGCAACGATCTCACGCCGTACGATTTTAGGCAACAAACATTCCAATTAATTTCCCGCATTTCGTGCAATGATTCAATGTCCCGCTTTCAGCAACGATTTTTCTCCCCTAATGGTGGGAAGACTGTTTCATTAAAATAACAATCCTCAAATTATACCTTAAAAAAATATCACTTATCGAGGTTACGAATAAGATGACCTCATGCGATGTATTGGTAATTAACTTACTTTTGATATAATCAACAAGTAAATGAATCTTCCGTTCTTTACGGATGTTCACGGAGTTTTCTAATAATTAAACGCAACATTATCGATCCCTGAATGTCAAATCATAAAAACCTTTTGGATAATTAACACTTTCGTGTATTATACACTTCGTGTATTACAACATTTGTTTCAACTATTCTCATTTTAAGATAATATATCCCGTAAGAGAAAATATATGCTTTTTTCTAATATGAAGCTTCTCGTCTGGATATAGTATTGAAGTAATATAAAGAAATTACTTTACTATCTTCAATGTTGGTTTCAATATGATAACCATTATAACAATATCCTTAAATCGATAAATTTCGCTGTCATTTCGTAAGAATATAAAGAATCATCAATACAAAGTTTTCACATTTTTGACAACATTATAATCGCTTCTTCCGCAGACTTTTAATTAAGTTTGATGAATAATCACTCTTCAGAGCTTTTAATTATGTTTGATGAATAATCACCTTCTGTAGCCTTTAATTAAGTTCACGTCGAGCTTTCTCGCCCATACAACTTCAGATATGCAAAACATAAATTTAACTTTATTACTTGAAACATAAATAAAACATATAATAAAAAATACTTATTATAATGTCATAATATAATGAAATAAAAATAATTAATTGGTATTTAACATTTCTATCAACATATCATCAAGAAACCATAGATATCAAAATTAGATCATTAGAAATATATCAAATATGCTACCATACATACCAAAAGCGAAATATATCAAAAATCATTAAATATATCAAAAGATCTATGAACTAAAAAGAACTAAAAACGCCGTATTTTATCGAATCCCTTTGATTTATTTAGATAAGAAATGCAAAATTACAATACACTTCTATAAAATAAACATCGCACAATAATCGGCGTTAGATATTTCACCGATAATAAGTTTAACTTGAGGGTAAAACGTAATGATGACTTATATATGAGTATGATAAAAGACGCTAATCAAGAACAACAAACTCTAATAATAGACATGTTTAAAAACGCAGATGTTATACTAAAAAATTTGATCCATATATATATAATCGATAAACATACCTTCTCTTCAAATCAAATACGATTATCTTCAGCATGAATGGTAAGAATTCATACCGATAACGCCGTTATAAAAGATTACTAAAAATTAAAATAAAACGACAAAAGATGACGTCTCATAATATTTTCATATTCCAATCATATAAATCTAGAAGTTTAAAATCAGCTTTAAAACTTAAATATATTTAACGAATTTTTGTTATAATTTTATAATGTATATCCATAAAATATAATATTTTACTCTCACTAGCATTTTCATTTTAGGTCATAAAGATGGCAATGGGTTGTTTAAACGAATGAAATTGATATTTTTACAATATTTTCACAAGCTCTCACATGCTACTATTCATTTTCCTTGTGAAAATATCAATTTCCTAAATAAAACTGTGAATCATATAATATAGTAATAGTAGTATAATATAACTATAAGCTCTTATCTTCTTCTATCTAATAGGCCATTCCTTGTCTGGATAATACTACTAAAGAGTAAGTGCAACTTTGAATTGGATGACATAGAACCATAAGGTCCATATCTCCATTCCACACCCTAATCCTCCCATCTTCAAACAGCCACTAGATTGCTGCCATCTGGCAAGCTCAATATCCAAACTGCAAACAAATGACCACCAAGCTTCTCCATGCCTATATTTATCACATTCACCTCATCAACAATTCCATCCTTTTCTTTTCTTTCTTTTTCCTCATCTATATAATAAAATATCATATATAACAAAAATGAATTAATATGTGAAAAACAAAAAAAAAACAAATATGACAATTATAACCCAAGACAAGTTGGTATAATCCAACTATGTATCTCACTCATTCCACCTTAAAATCACCTACAAACTTGTCCAAAACAAGGGGTATTTAAAGAAACCCGAAAAAGTGACACATCGGCTCCCCCTCATCAAAATCAACAACTTTCCTATCCAACCAAAACTGCCGTCTGTTTTTTCTTTAACCATAACCTCATATTATTTCATCCAATTCTCAAAAAAAAAAAAAAAGAAGAATCAAAAACCCATTTTGATGTCACCAAAACCAGCTCAAAACAAATAATTCCCTTCTTTTCTCTCTCAAAAATCTGTGAAACTCCCATTTGGGAATTTACAGAGCAGATAGAAAAAATGGCAGTCAGCACAATCTATACAGTTCAATCCTTGAATTCAAGCTGCTCAATCTCAAAACACACAAAAGCCCACTTGGGATTTCATCAAAAACAAGTTTTTTTTTACAGCACTAGTCCGAAGAAATCAAATAACAGAAGATGGAACTCAGAGATTACATGCTCTGCTTCAGAAACAATTGTGATTGGCTTGGCTGCTGATTCAGGATGTGGAAAGAGTACTTTTATGAGGAGATTGACGAGTGTTTTTGGAGGAGCAGCTGAGCCTCCAAAGGGAGGGAACCCAGATTCTAACACTTTGATTAGTGACACTACAACTGTGATTTGTTTGGATGATTATCATTCACTTGACAGGACTGGGAGGAAAAAGGAAGGAGTGACAGCACTTGACCCAAGAGCCAACAATTTTGATCTTATGTATGAACAGGTTAAAGCTATTAAGGAAGGAATTGCTGTTCAGAAGCCAATTTATAACCATGTTTCTGGTCTTTTGGACCCACCAGAGCTCATCAAGCCACCTAAGATTCTTGTCATTGAAGGATTGCACCCAATGTAAGTTTCTATACTCCTCTGTTTCTTAAGTTTAGTTCTGGTTTGTGCATCCACTCCTCCTCTTCTTCTTCCTGCCATCTTTTATGAAATATGTGGTCATTTGTAGTTGTCATTATGGAATATTGTCTTATATAAGAGTCGACTTATATAGATGATATATGCACAGCCTAATATAAATAAATATGATGATGTATATGGGGTGAAAAGATGATGTCCATGAAAAAATAATACATGTAAATTGATAAGAATATATATATATATATATATATATATATATATATATATATATATATATATATATATATATATATGAAGAGTAAGTTAACAATAAGACTCATTTGATTTTCTTTTCAATCGGTGGGAAGTCCTCACTCTGTTTTGAAATATAATATTATTATTGAGCCAAATAATATTATATATTGAAACTATAATATTTTACGTCTCTACAACACGTAATTTAGAGTTTAGGTGGAGTTTGGTGGAATAACTAAGGATGCTTCTTTGTTCTGTATTATTATTTTTTGGGTAAACAACAGTTGTGAACTTGCATATGCGGCTGTCTTAATTTTTTAAACTTATTATTGATCTCGATGATTTAAATACTGGAGTTAAACTCTATTGCCAATTTAAAAAATTGCATTGACTTTACATTTTATATTTAGTCTATTTTACATTGATAATGAGTTAAAGCAGCTATAATTATAAATGTTTTATTTGGTGGGGGAAGGAATTAATATATTAACCATTTTACCAAAATTGGTAGGTATGATGAAAGGGTGAGGGACCTCTTGGACTTCAGTATCTACTTGGATATCAGCAATGAGGTCAAGTTTGCATGGAAAATTCAGGTTACTTGCTTGTTTTGCAAGTCAATGACTAGGGTTAGGGCTATCACCTTTTTCTTGGATCTGATTTAACTGTTTTCATGAAATGCAGAGGGATATGGCAGAGAGAGGACATAGCCTTGAGAGTATCAAAGCTAGTATTGAAGCCCGAAAGCCAGATTTCGATGCTTTCATTGGTAACTATAGTTTTAGTTATGTACACCTTAATATGTATTGTGGGATTGTCAATACTCTCACTATGCATATTAAGGTGTACAATTATCAATTCCCTTCCCTTGTATTTTTCTTCATCCACTCCATCCATTACCCAAACTGTAACTTTTGAGCATGTAAATTGTAATGCGAGGAAATGCACATGTTTTTCGGTTTTTGAGCTTATTATTCTGAGTTTTGCAGACCCACAAAAGCAATATGCCGATGCAGTTATAGAAGTGTTACCCACCCAGCTCATCCCTGACGACAATGATGGGAAGGTACTGAGAGTGAAGTTGATAATGAAAGAGGGAGTGCAGTACTTCAGCCCAGTTTACCTGTTTGATGAAGGCTCCACCATCTCCTGGATACCCTGCGGCAGGAAGCTCACTTGCTCTTACCCTGGCATCAACTTTGCCTATGCCCCTGACTCCTACTACGGCCATGAGGTATATATACATATACAATGAAACAATCTAAAACCTCAAAATCTTATACATAACTTAATCCAGATCAACTCAAAACCCTAGCACATGACCATGTTTGAAATTTATAGTATGTTTTGTTTCGATATGTTTTCTTCAGGTTTCAGTTTTGGAGATGGATGGGCAATTCGACAGACTGGATGAGCTCATCTATGTCGAAAGCCATCTGAGCAATATCTCCACCAAATTCTACGGTGAGGTCACCCAACAAATGTTAAAGCATGCTGATTTCCCAGGCAGCAACAATGGAACAGGTCTTTTCCAAACCATTGTTGGATTAAAAATCCGAGACCTCTATGAGCAACTCAGTGTCAGTAAGGCTGCAGCTCCACTGGAAGCCACAAAAGCCTAAAACAAGTGCCATATGTATTCGGACATGGCACCAAGTCATCTCAAATTTATCCTTTCTCCATAAATTTTCTGTAGATTTTATATTCACCTGCCTACAACTTTCATGTTCATGTTGAGTGCTAGGATATTCCTCATAAGGATGAGAAACACTCCCATATGTATTTAGTTCCAGCTGTTATTATGTGGTTACTTGTAATATAGAGAAGAAATTGCAGAAATGAATCTAAAATATGATCCACATTCTGAGTAGAGGATTCTGCAACTAATGACACGCAAGTTTATCATGCTGTGCTTTTCCAAATTGAACATGACTAGAAATATTATTTTAACCAAGATTTATAAGCACTGCACATTGATATGGATGCATCATTATAGAAAAGAAGTTCTAATTGTAACAAAAAAAAATAAAAAATAAAAAAATAGTAGTAGTTCCAACTGGAGGATAAGTTAAGAACAAATGTTGTGATAATGCTATAAAGTTGCCGTGTTAAAACGATATAAGAGAGTTTCTTCCTTAGTGTTATAACAGAATAGTTTCAGATGGCTGCATCCCTGTATTAGTCCTGTGACCACAAAGTTTATATGGCTGACTGATATGGATATAAGAGAGTTTCTTCCTTAGTGTTATAACAGAATAGTTTTAGATGGCTGCACCCCTGTATTAGTCCTGTCACCTCAAAGTTTATGGCTCATCATCATTTAGCTATTGCATTTATTTTTCTAGTTGCTGGTCATATGAATAGAACTAAGTTCGGTATTGGGCGGTTACCACAGGCATGCCAGAGGTCAGATTCCTATCACTCATCAAACTCAATGTAAAGAGGTTAATTAAAATTTGCAAGCTCAATATCCATAACTCTCAGAAACAAAATGATATTAGTAGAAGACACTAACAGTGGGATATCCATTGAACATATTCACAATAGAGTTGAGCACATTCATAAACTACTTTCTGCAAGTGCCTCTAAGATATGTGCAAAAGGAACTACATCTAGAAAAACTTAACTAGCCAATATACACTAACCGTCAACTTTTCATCTTCACATCTTCATTTGATAGTAACATACTTGTTAGTACCATGCTTAGCCCAATGGTTCTTCAAGTCAATAGGAGAAAGGTCATAACCCTCAGCTAGAAGCTTATTTATAAGTTTCCCATATGCTCCATTGCTCATTTTCCTCCCAGCCATGCGAGCCCCAGACCTCGAGGAACTCATGGGGAGAGGATATTCAGATATGATGGAATTGCAGCATGAGGATTGCCATCCACCAGTCCCCCATCTATAGCATCCTCTGGCGACACCTGTGCAAGAACAGAACGGAGGAGGCAACCTAGAAATATCCATTCTGGCTATGCCAAAAACTGCATCCAGATTATTTGATACAGCATTAGCTCCTGGTTTGGTTTGTTTCTTGGCCTTTTTTTGGAGCAGGGCAGTTCTTTTTCAGTTGCTTGACCTCAAAACTTTGGGTGCATATTGATTCGAACTCTTTGCAGAACACTTTTTTTTCTTGTCCTTAGAGGGGTTAGTCTCAAATTCACTTTTTTTTGCTGGTTCAAAGATGGGTGCAATGGAACGGATAGGGGCAACATCAATACCAGGATTAGTATTCATCTGAGTTTGTTGAAAGAGATTAAAGTTAATTTTTGTAGCAGGAAAATAGTTTCCTGGAGGAAACCAAGGAAAACATGGGAAAGATGCTTCTCGGTAGTTATCTTCAGACATCCTAGGGTGTATATTGGGATACGTCCCCATTTTTACTTTATGTCTCTGAACTGCACTACACTAGGAAATTCCTGGAAATAAATATATTTTTTTTATCAGAAACCAGTATGCCATCGTAAAAGTGCTTGTCCAGGTAATCAAAAATTGGTTATCCATTTTCGATTTAATGAAAGAATCATAATACCATTATAAAATAAAAATTCAAAAAAATGTCACAAGCTAATAATTAATCATATACCAAAAGACCTGCAAGA
This sequence comes from Panax quinquefolius, assembly GCA_020205615.1. NCBI lineage: Eukaryota > Viridiplantae > Streptophyta > Magnoliopsida > Apiales > Araliaceae > Panax > Panax quinquefolius. The sequence continues at coordinate 101,382,485 of CM035174.1, read as the reverse complement.
ACTTAAACTAAAACCACTAAAACTAGACAAAACCATACATGGATTTTCTTTGTCTGCAGTTACATGCAAAAGCGCGCACACACATTTACTTAGCAAAACCTAGGTCCACCCAAACAAACAGAGTACCTGTTTAAAAGGAAAATATGATTTGAAAAAACTAAAGACCAAAATAAAAACTAATTCGAATATCATGAAGTTTTCTCTCTTGATTTTCAGTGAGGCCATCCCAACAGGAAGGATGAACTTTAATTTGAGAGAGAGGGTGAAATCTATTTGCATGCATATACGGTACATGCAAGTAGATAATAATCATTCCAAAATTAATGGCCCATTAATATGCTTTTAAACGCACCATTAAAGAAGACGAAATCACATAAATTTCCCAAATGAAGATACAAAGAAAACCCATGTCAGAAACCCATTCAAATACTGAGATATTAGAGGCAAATTTCTAGATTACAGTAACTATATGGCTTACTAATCTCCACCAGAGAATTACACAAAAAAAAAAAAAAAAACAGTAAACCTACATAAAAAAATCACAAATTATTACAGAAATCGTGGAACCCATGAAAAAAAATTAAAAATCAAAGTAAGCAAAAAACAGTAGCGCTGCAGATCGTAAAATTGAATTCTTCAAAGGTAAAAATAATAGTAATTTCATAGGCAAACGAGAGGAATTAACTTACAGGTAAATAGGCAACTGATTAAGTGAGAGTGTTAAGTTCCTTTCTCTCTCCATGATTTATTAATACTAACTAATAAGTTTCTCATATCTGAAGGAGGAAAGCAAAGGAAAAGATAGGGAATTGTTAAATCACAATAGAAAATGTTATTTTTATTAATAAAAGTATTCTTTATAGATTATCTATACGACACACTTTTCATTGTAAAATAAAAAAATATTAATGAATTTAAAATTTTCCAAAAGATAAGCTACCTCTCATTTATTGTGGAACCACATCAAGAATCATATCAGTGACGGCGTACGATCTTCACACATGGGGCCACTCCTAGGAAGAGAACTGACATTAATTTTTTTTAATAAAGAATTATTATCCACGCGATTATTATAATTTGGGAATTAATATTTCGATAAAGAGTTTTGAAGTTGATATAATGAATTATGCGAGAGAATTTAGGAGAAAAAGAAGTTTTAAAATAAAGAGAATAAAATGTAACAGTTGTTAAAATAAACGGTAATCTTTTTATTTTTTGTGAACCAAAATCACGCTTACAAAAGCTGGACATTTTATAATTTTTATTAACAGAGAGAGACCACTTCCAGCAAATTTGGGTCTCTGGGTCTGAGGTATCAAATTTTGACACTGTATATTGCTATATTAAATCATTAATTGACCACACAATTTTAATTAAAAAAAAGCAATATTTAAATATTCATTTGAAGTATTAAGATTCAATTTAGAATATAAATTTAATTCATAATGTTAAAGCGAAAATTCTTCCGCCATACCCCCTCACATGAACAGTAAGTAGATACCGTATTAATGTAAATGTATTTTAAAAAAATAAATATATCAAATTTTACTAGTAAAAAGATCACTTACTATAAGTAATATTAAGTAATAACGTTTTCTTTCTTTTCTTTTTTTCCCCCTTGAAATATTCTTTTTTGGTTTCTAGTAATGAAGGTTTGATAATATAAATAATTGGGTCTAGTGTGTCCAATTAAGATGCATTTACTTTCCCCTCAAAATGCAATGGCGTTCTTTCTTTCTTTCTTTGCTTTTCTATAAATTTACCATGGAAATCCTTATAGTGTTAGATACCTGGCTGGATGATTCAAAATAACTTGTCACATGCATTAAGAACCACCAAAAGGGAAAGAAAAAAAATAAGAAGAAAAGAAAAGAAGTGAAAAAAAAGTCCAAGACATTCAGGAAAAGATGAGCATTAAATTGCACTTCCACGGCCATCAAAAACTATACGTGGTGTGAAGAATTAGAGAAGTAAACAAATAAATGGAATGGATGCATTGCTCTTGGCAAAATCAGCAACTTGACTTAACGTACAACATAGTCACAGGGCTGCAACTGTTAGCTACCTGGTTTGTCTCAGAATCTGATACAAATCATTGCGTAGAAAATAAATTGCAAGCGATTAAAGGAGATGGACACCGGTAAATACTTGATTAGAGTGATGATCGTTTTAGCCAACTATGGCGAGCAGGCTTTGCCTGACCACTGGAACTGAGCAAACTAGAGAACCAAAGATACCGGTAAGAGCATAAGCAATGGCACAAAATGGGAGTGCCTCGGGTTCCTTTGCTGACAATGCTGCTGTTCCCAATCCATGAGCACTGCAACACAACCAAGGAATGTGCAAGTTTAAACGTTATCTTTTGGAAACCAATATGTTTTCGTGAGCTCAGCTGATTTTTCATTCAAAGATTGTATGATTGTTGAGTGTCAAACAATAAATGATGAAACAATTGCCAGAGGTAGCATATATATATATTGAAACTACATATATTCAAATATATGCCATCTTCAGAAAATGTGCATACCTAGAAGCAGTTGCAATTCCTCGAGCAATGGGATCCTGGAAGCGGAGTTTATCAAGCATCACTTGTACAAAATTTGCTCCTACCAAACCAGTTACTACAACAACTGCGGCTGTGAGGGATGAATTGGCACCTATAACAATGTGGGGAAAAGTGATTCCAATTAAAAGATATATTCAAATCATGCACAAGCACTATGTGCGTGCATATGCTATAATGAATTTCAAAAACTAATTAATTTAAAGGATAACTTAAATCATAAAACCCCCAAAGGGGTTGGGCTAAGTAACAGTGAGCTAGTTGATAAGCTCTTTGGATAATTATGGTTTCAATACTCTGCCAAGACAATGATCTTTTTGGGGCCACTCCAACATAGCTTAGTATGGACTTAATCCAAGTGTGTGGTTTGTGGGTTATTGCATGTGGCGATGGTTTACCCAGTGCACACACGAAGGATACTGGTTGCAGGTTCCTCCATCGTAAAAGATAGTCATAACAAAAGCATATCTATACTAAAGTCATTTCAAGTTATTGTCATAATTGGACTACAGAAAAGGATTATCAGCTTATAGCTCAAGTAAGATAAATTGCTTACCTTCAAACAATGACACAATGCTCAGAGCTAGTGCCACAGTTATACATCTAGGTAGAATTGATACAGTTAAAGTTGGTTCTAGCCCAACAAGACGTCCCATAAGTGCAGTGGAATACAATGAAAACAAAGTTGAGATGGTAACAGACATGAAAATCTCGGTTGCATGTCTCTTGACAAGCTGAAAACATATAGAACATCAGATATCACTATAGCAATAAATATTGTTAACTAGAAAAGCTCCCCTCTTTCAGAACAGAGGAAGAACGAGAGATGAGTGATTATAACCATAAAGTAATAATGATGAAACATGGGTAATATTAACAGTTGCTTACTATGCTATGATGAGCAAAAAAATGACAGAGTTGCAGTAAAATCACCCGCTCTTTAGAGAATTTTAATTGTCTAGAGTTGACTACTTCCAATCTCCTGAGCACACTTTTTCACTTACCAAAAGAGAGAAGAGATTAAGCCAAATGACTAGAACCACATACAGAAGTATAAGGTCCCTTGTGTGGAATGCTGAATGAGTCAAAGGGACATAATCAAAACAAAAATGTTTTCCCTGATGAACTATTGACATCCTCCGCATGTTCAGTTAGAAAAGACTGGCATAGACCCTCCTTGCACTTACTAAAAGTGCGCTAAGATAATTCTACTTGCTCTGAAAACTGGTGGATTGATTAGTCATCTTTGTTTATTTGAACATTAAAAATGTTAAAGAAGATGATAACTGATCTTGTCCAAAAGTTCTCATAAGTTCATCAAATGTCCATAGTAATTATTTTACCTTTCTCTGTTTGAACATTGAGAAGGCAAATGAGAGAATAACAGATCCCAAAAATCCCATTAGAATGTCACCAGCTCCAGGATTTGACGAGACTTTTGTAAGGTAATGTCCTGTATAAGTTAGCAGGCATAAGTGATACAAGATAAAATCTACATGTAACTCAACAGAATCACATAAAATGATACAAAGGCCAAAGAAATTAACATCAAAATGGAGAGCTGCAAATGCTAAATTTCATTCCTCAACTTACTGAATTTTGAATTGTAAGATAAACCACATTCAAGCAACAATATTTCCCTGACGTGCAGCTATTTTAGAAAACTAAACTCATACTTGAGAAAACCTTTTCAGGTCCATTGCAAAGGTATTTCATTTCCATTGCTTTTTAGAAAGAAAGAAAAACCAAAAAGGAAGAAAACCAAAATTGCCTAGTAGGTCTTGTATCGTAGGCTTGACCAAGCTCTTTCTTAGCCTTTGCCAGTTCTTTGAGCCTCAAGGCACCTGCCCCGACTCCAGTCCCTAACTCTGCTCTCTCTTCTTAGAAGTATTTACAAGATACCATATTGGAATGTGTACAACACTTTGACTCCACCAATCTTTACCCACTCATGCCCTATAGTGCTCCGCACCACTCTCATAGAGGAGTTAATTGAAATCCATCCTAATAAGGATCCTACTTGAACAAGTACCCTAGCACGATATGTCTCTCCCGGTAGCACAATGAGTTCAAACTGTTTGTTCTCACTAAGAGATTCCATCTTTATGCAATTTTTATTTTATATTTAACAACTATAGACATACAACAATGGCATAATGGTACAACTATAGTTAGGCCTTTACCTAGAACAGGATAGATTCCAGACCGAGAAAAATACCCAAAAGCGAATGCTGCAAAATCTGCAGATAGTGTACAGCAAATAATTGGGTGGAGAACCTTCTTTGCATTAGATGGAAGCCTGAAGAAAGATCCTCCAAACAAAGTAACCATCAGACCGGTATATGTAATGAGATGAACTGAATAGGAGATATTTTTTTATGAATATTAAGCAGAAGTATGCCCTGGTCAATGAAATTTACCGAGAACCAACCATATAGCCTAACACTGTAGATGCCAGTAGAAATGGTAGGCACGTTCTAGCTTGTGTTCCAAGTACTGTTGGGTAGAAAAGTGCAGCTACAAATGATGCAAGGAATATTCCACTCCAAGCCCACACCTCTACTTGAGAAAACGGAGAAGGCTTTGACATAGGCTCAGCAGGTATCATTTCTGTTTTAACCATTTTTCTTACAGTTATAGCTGTATAACCTGCAACAGCAAGTGAAGCTAGCCAACCTCCAACTGCAGAGAACCAAGAAAAAATGAGATACTAAGAAATAGAGATATATTTAAGAATTATATGTAAAGTGCTTCAATGATTAAAAGTTAGAATTACAAGCCCTTATAAAAGTTCAATGCTTGAAAATACGGAGAAACCATGCCTACATATTTCTTCTTACTCATTTTTGGGCCTTCTCAATGAGCTGATATATATTCAAGAATTATATGTAAACTACTTCATATTTAGGATGAAGGAAAAAATTATTGTCACCTATAATGAAGCAGATTTTGAGCCCAGAAGCCGCAGGAATATCTTGTACAGCTAGAGGCAAGACCACCAAGGACGGAACATAAAACAACGGAAGCCACCTCTGAATAAACAAAAGTGCAGGCTCAAAGAAGTTCATCAAGCCGGTTGCTGCAGCAGGGATTGTCAAATCAAGAATCACAAGAACAGAGAATATACAAAACATCCCAAATAAAGCACTAGGAAACTTAATTGCTGCAGCAACAAATGCCCGTTTCAAGAACTTGTCAGTTGCAAGTATAATTCCAAGGGGCACAATCAAATGCAGTACTCCTAATACCTAAAGATCCAATAAAAAATAAACCCTTTCAAACAATAATGCAAGATATTATAACAAGGTGAAAACATAATTACATGACTTAAAATTTGATAGGGTGCATATAGGAGCTGTATTAGGATCATGACCCATCACTAAAATAAAGATAATTTTGTCCGACACCAATACTTCATTAATGATGTGTCATAATCAGTAATTCTAATTACATACGCTTTGAATGCCAGTGGAAGTGGTACTGCCGTCCGAATATGAGGATTTAACCAAAAAATTTCGGCTAGATTGATTTTTGGGATGACCCACTTGCCAAAACTTGGAATGAGAGTCAATTTCTGTAATGGATGACCAAGATTTATGGACATCGTGGCGGCTATGCAAGATTTTGGCATTATTGAATGCAAGAGGTGATGTTTTTGGAGGGGTTTTATTAGGGTTCTTTAGAAAATTGAAATAATTTGGGGCAAAGAATCTTGAGTTGGGTTGATGGGGAGGATAAAAAGGTAAAAACCGTGGAATTGCAGAAGGAACCGCCATTGAAGGAGTGTTGAAGAAAGTGTAGCTGGGAAAGATAATACATTTTGATATGGTTTGAATGAAATTTGTGTGGATATGAAAGTTCGTGGCAAACCAAGAAGATGAGTCTCATACGGAATAACGGACACATTCCCGGCAATTTTAAAAGAAACAGATTTGTTAGGTGGTCCCACCGGAAAGTTTTTTGTTTCTTCACAATTACAATAATATTCTTTCCGTCCCAAAATTAGAAAATATATAATATTTTATACTTTAAAAAAATTAAAGATGTATTTTCTTTATCTATTTCAAAATTTGATATATATTTTTATTTTTAAATTATAAAATAACATGAACATTTTAATATACTAATTAAATACTATTATGCCACTACTATTACAATTTATAATTTATATTAAGAATAAGTTTGATAAAAAAATAAATAAAAAGTCATCATTTTAGACCAAAAATTATGTCGCTACTTGTTAGACCAATAGCTATCACTTAATATATTAAATATTGTTAAAACTATTACCAAAATGTCACTAAATGAATATTTACTCTCGTACATTATTTTTTGTCTACGATCAATAATCTTATAAATACATTTCTAATTTTAGCGTATCAACGACACTCATTCATGATATATAATATTTTTATAAATAAAGTTATAATCTTTATCTAAATATTCAATTGAATAACGTCATCTATTTTGTAGGGAGAGTTAAAAAGATTTTAAGAGAGTTAATACTCAAAAGTTAAACTAGTTTTTTATAATCACTAAATGACAATAATAAATAAAATAATATTATTTGTACAAATTATATACAATTTTTTTTTTGAGTCCTAGACAGACCGGAAATTTGGACTGAAAAATGGGATATTTTCAATTTTTTTTATTGTGACTCCCAAAAAATATATAGTATTTATTCCAACAGAAATTTTTATAAAATAAAATGTTTTAAGGTGTAATTTGGATACATATACAAAAATAGGGTTATACAGTCTATGCATTGTGAGTATCCAAATTACACCTAAAACATTATATTTTATAAAAATTCTTGTTAGAATAAATACTATATATTTTTTGGAGTCATAATAAAAAATTAAAAATATCTCATTTTTCTGTCCAAATTTTCGGTCTGTCAAGACTTAATGAATATTTTTAACTTTAAATGATACCCGTTGTCCGTGGACATCGATCAATTTAGGAACAATTACATTTTATAGTACATTTAAAAACATAATTACAAGAAAAGTGCACTCATTAAATATTTACACAATTAATATTTTTAAAATTTTATTTTCATTATTAGTACATATTTATGCTTCCTTTAATTATGGGATGTGTTTTAATTCCTTTAATTATGGGATGTGTTTTACTTTCTCTCTCTCTCATCCCTTCTATCCCTCCATGAACTACTTTCCATAATCATCCATAACTGGCATCCATGTAATTACGACCATTGTTAAAGAAGAAGAAGAAGAAAATAAAAATAAAAGCTTAACTCTCATCTCTATTTACAATATATACAAAGTTTGCTTGAATCGAAAAGAAGGATTGGTAGTCTGATATGGACATTCGATTTTTTCATAAGATCTGGTTGCAGTATCCAAACATTCAAACCAAAGTAACCAATACAAGATATTATTAGGTTATTAATTTATTTTAAAAAATCTATTATAGATTTTTTTTCATAAAAATCTTGATTAGTATTAGCCAAACCTTATACAAATGTAACCAAAAAAACAAAAATGGTTACCAACAAGACTTGAAATTTCTCTTGGATTACTCACAAAAACTAAAATAGTTATTTTTGTATAAATGTTTGGCTACCAATCCAGACTAAAATTTATCTTCTTCTCCTTTTAATTTACGGATTTGTTGTGGCGGTAATGGATGAGGAGAGATCGGCGTCCATAAGTATGGTATATACGAATGAGGAGGACGAAAAAAAGAAGAAGAAGAAAGCGGAGGTGTTGAAGCAATAAACTAGTAGCTAAAATGAGGAGATCGACGTCCATGGCGGCTACATCTTCAAGATCTATAGATCTACAACTTTAAGGTGTTCTTGGCATGACGAAGGAAAAAACCGCCAACGAATGAGGGAGGACGAAGAAGAAAAAAGAAGAAGAAGAAGAAAGAAGAAGAAGAAGAAGAAGAAGACTTACAAGATCTACATCTTCAAGGTGTTGAAGCGGTGACATGGCTATGTGGCGGCAGCGACCAAGCAATGAGTGACGAAAGACGGAAGGAGAGGAGAGAGAGAGTGTAAGGAGAGAGAAAGAGAATAAGCGGATGAGTGTTTCCCTAAATTAAGGATATTAATATTGTAAATAAATATGAGAAGATTATTATTTTTGTAATTATTTAGTTGATCTTATTTAATAGTGTAATTACTTTTTATTTTGTTGATATCTTTTATGTAGAAAGGACCCATCAATTTATAGCACATTACGTGGGCTCATTCAACCCTAAAAGCTTAATTTTTTTGGGCTCAGAGGTCCAATATAAAGCAGCTAGTACTAATAGAGATTGGGAGCTAAAAATCAAACCGCTGTAAAAATGTGGAAGACAGCGGCCAGCAAAGCTCTGCAGCCATGGCGCATGTTAGCATCATCGCGGCTGATGTCGACGAAGAATGACTTCAGTGCAATCAACTCCATACTCCTCCGCTCCCTCAAAGAACACTTTGACGAAGTCTCCAAAATGACACCTCCACCGGTAAAACCCTAATTTTCCACTATTAGGTTTCAGTTTATGGAATATGTAGTTGTGATTCTGCTGATTTTACTTAAAAATAGTGCATTGAGGCTTTGAAAAATTATATTTTGTGGCTTGGTTGAAAGAAATAAGTTTGGGGTTTTAGTGGGGTTTATCCAGTTTGTGGTGAATGCTTTAATTAAACCTAGATTTAGGCACTAAAATGATCATCGTGCTTGTAATATGTAATATTTGAAGTGTGTGAAGGGCAATCCTGCTAAATTTGCCTAGGGTTTAGTGGGTTTATATGTAGTGTGATAAATTAAGGTTTAATCAGTAAACTGACTCTCAGCCTATATCTAGTATGCATCGACGCCAGAACATAAAATTATAAATCCAAAATCCAGCTAAGTTTTGTCTAGGATTTTTGCAGTTTTTATTTAGAGTAATGCCTAGAGTATCAAGTTGTGTGACATGGATTTTTTATAGTAATACTGAGACACTTCATATGAGACTAAAATTTGAGATCCTAGCATTACTCTCTCTTTTTAGTTATTCTTTCACCATCATTTTATTTGTGATTGCTATCCCGAATTCCCGATAAACTTATATATTCTTAGCCACTGAAATGATTGTACAATATCTGAAAATTAAGTGTCTAGTGGTAATACAACTAAGGGTGTAAATGAATTGAGTCGAGCCGAGTATTGAGGTGCTCAGATTTAGTTTAAAAATTTATCGGGTATAAAATAATGTTTTTGAGGCTCGTTTAGCTACTAAGTCGAGCATAATCTCATATCGTGCCCAAGCATTTTGAACTTTTTGAACGAATATGATTCGAGTATCAATGAAAAATTGCAATTTGAGAAGGTTCGAGTAATTTATCGAAATTTAAAATTTGCTCATTTGAATCATTTATATTTCGAGTCGAGCTCGAATCGAATTTTTAGTCGAGCGAGTACGAATCGAGTTCGAACTGTTTGCTCATTTTACGACATTAATTATACAGTTGCAACAATCTAGGGTTGTTGTGGGCTTTTCATTTTTTACCTATTTAGTTATAATATGGCATGCATATAACATTCTGCTAATATGTATTTATTTAGCCTCTGAAATGATCTTACCCTTCTTTCAATTGAATTGTTTTTTGCTGGCAATGCTGCTAGAAGTCTTTCTAGGATTTTGATGGTTTTATCTCTTTTGAGTAGTTTTTTTAACTTGTGTTTCACAGAAGGTGAGCCCTCCTTCTCCATTCTCGGTTGTGAAAGGGGCACTTGAAAGTGGTGGCCCTGTTTTGAAACGAGATTACGGTGAAGAGGAAATTAGTATATCAGTGATGCGGTTGGTTAACATTATTCCTGGTGGTGGAGATGGTGATGATGATGATGAAGGAATTAACCAGTTATTTCTTCATGTTGATGTATCAAAGCCTGGACAGAGCGATGCTTTGCATTTTCTTTGTGGGTTGTATCCGGATGCCTTGGGGATTCACTCAGTTCAAATGAGGTCTAAGCTGGAGGATTTAAGTTATCTTATGGTTTCAACCAAGTATAATGGACCCACCTTCGTCGATGAAAATATGAGGGATGCACTCCATGGATACATTGAAGAGCGGGGTATAAATGAAAAGCTCTTTCCATTTCTTCAAGCTTGGCTTTACGTGAAGGATCACCGGAAACTCCTGCAGTGGTTCAAATCGGTCGGTACTGTCATTATTGAACGCAAGCAAGCTTCAAATTCAGATGTTCAAATCAGTAAATGATTTTCAAGATTACTGTATGGAATGATTTGCTAATTAGGCAATGACTGGTAGATTGCCCCTAAAGTTTTCTTGTATTTTGCAAGGCCATTTTAAAATTCGTCCTCTCTCTCTCTCTCTCTCTCTCTCTCTCCATTCCTAGTGCAGATGTATTTAAATTACTTTAGATCAACAATCGTAGAATATTTGTAATATGAATATGTTCCAAGTTTGCTTGATGTTTCACAGGAATTTAGATCAACGATCTGATTACTTCACTTCATACCTCGACTCAGTTTTCCTTTAACAAATGCACACACTACTGTTACATAGTACTACTCCCTCCATTCCATAATAAATTATTATTAGATTTAGTAAAAAAAAGTTATTTATAGTATCACTTGAGAATTGATTTTTGTATAAAATTTTATCGCTATCCTTTTATGGGAAGTTGGAAACAAGTAATACAAAGAGACATTTTCTTATAAAAAATGAGAGAATTTAGGAATACTATAGGAAAGTAAATGATTTATTCTCTTAAAAAGTTGTAAACCGCACATAGATTGCAAAATATTTTCTTTTCTAAAAAGTCTCGGGGAACAAAGCCACACCAATACTAGTCATGATCGTAACACTGTTTGTATATACACTAACAATGCATGAAGCTTTAATTCTAATTACATACGCTTTGAATGCCAGTGGAAGTGGTACTGCTGTCCGAATATGAGGATTTCACCAAAAAATTTCGGCTAGATTGATTTTTGGGATGACCCACTCGCCAAAACTTGGAATGAGAGTCAATTTCTGTAATGGATGACCGAGATTTATGGACATCGTGGCGGCTATGCAAGATTTGGGCATTATTGAATGCAAGAGGTGATGTTTTTGTAGGGTTTTTATTAGGGTTCTTTAGAAAATTGAAATAATTTGGGGCAAAGAATCTTGAGTTGGGTTGATGGGGAGGATAAAAAGGTAAAAACCGTGGAATTGCAGAAGGATCCGCCATTGAAGGAGTGTTGAAGAAAGTGTAGCCGGGAAAGAGAATACATTTTGATATGGTTTGAATAAATTTTTTGTGGATATGAAAGTGTACGGACACATTCCCGGGAATTTTTAAAGAAACAGTTTTGTTCGTTGGTCCCACCAGAAACTTTTTTTTCTTCACAATTATAATAATATTATTTCCGTCCCAAAATTAGAAAATATATATTTTATACTTTAAAAAAAAATTAAAGATGTATTTTCTTTATCTATTTCAAATTTTGATATATATTTTATTTTTCAATTATAAAGTAACATAAACATTTTAATATATTAATTGATAACTATTATGTTACTACTATTACAATTTATAATTTATATTAAGGATAAATTTGATAAAAATAAAAGTCAACATTTTAGAGAAAAAAATTATGTCGCTACTTGTTAGACCGATAGCTACCACTTATTATATTAAACATTGTTAAAATTATTATCAAAATATCACTAAATGATTATTTACTCTCGCATATTATTTTTCTGCCCACGAATCAACAACCTTATAAATACATATCTATTTAATTTTAGAATAAAGATAATATTAACAACACTCATTCATGATATATAATATTTTTATAAATAAAGTTATAATCTTTACCTAAATATTCAATTGGAAAATGTCGTCTATCTTTTAGGGAGAGTTAAAAAGATTTTAGGAGAGTTAATACTCAAAAGTTAAACTAGTTTTTTATTATCACTAAATGACAATAATAATTAAAATAATATTATTTGTACAAATTATATACAAATTTTTTTAACTTAAAAACAATACTATTATCACATAAAAAAGGCTCACATACATACACATATATATTTGTGGTCCCTACATGTCAGGCGGAAGGTATACAGTATGCATGTATGTGTATGTGAATATTATGTGAGTTTTTTTTTATGAGATAATAGTATTATTGAACTTTAAATGATACCCGTGGTCCGTGGACATGGATTAATTTATACCACATTACGTGGGCTCATTCAACCCTAAAAGTTTATTTTTTTTGGGCTTAGAGGCCCAATATAAGCAGCTAGTACTAATTTGGAGCTAAAAATCAGACTGCTGTAAAAATGTGGAAGACAGCGGCCAGCAAAGCTCTGCAACCATGGCGCATGTTAGCATCATCGCGGCTGATGTCAACGAAGAGTGACTTCACTGCAATCAACTCCATACTGCTCCGCTCCCTCAAAAAACACTATGATGAAGTCTCAAAAATGACACCTCCACCGGTAAGACCCTAATTTTCCACTATTAGGTTTCAGTTTATGGAATATTTAGTTGTGATTCTGCTGATTTTACTTAAAAATAGTGAATTGAGGCTTTAAAAAATTATATTTTGTGGCTTGGTTGAAAGAAATAAGTTTGGGGTTTTAGTGGGGTTTATCCAGTTTGTGGTGAATGCTTTAATTAAACCTAGATTTAGGCACTAAAATGATCATCGTGCTTGTAATATGTAATATTTGAAGTGTGTGAAGGGTAATCCTGCTAAATTTGCCTAGGGTTTAGTGGGTTTCTCTGTTGTGTGTTAAATTAAGGTTTAATCAGTAAACTGACTCTCAGCCTATCTCTCGTATGCATTGAATATATGTTCTACGGCATGAATTTTTTCTAGTAATACTTAGACACTTGACACATCATATGAGACTAAATTTGTGACCCTAGTGGTAATAAAGCTACAACAATCTATAGGGTTGTTGTGGGCATTACTTTTTTTTTTATATACGTATTTAGTTATAATATGGTATGCATGTAACAGTCTGCTAATATGTATTTATTTAGCCTCTGAAATGATCTTACCCTTCTTTCAATTGAATTGTTTTTTGCTGGCAATGCTGCTAGAAGTCTTTCTAGGATTTTGATGGTTTTATCTCTTTTGAGAAATTTTTTTTACTTGTTTCACAGAAGGTGAGCCATCCTTCTCCATTCTCGGTTGTGAAAGGGGGACTTGAAAGTGGTGGCCCTGTTTTGAAACGAGATCACGGTGAAGAGGAAATTAGTATATCAGTGATGCGGTTGGTTGACATAATTCCTGGTGGTGGAGATGGCGATGATGATGACGATGACGTAATTAACCAGTTATTTCTTCATGTTGACGTGTCAAAGCCTGGACAGAGCGATTCTTTGCTTTTTCTTTGTGGGTTGTATCCGGATGCATTAGAGATTCACTCGGTTCAAATGAGGACTAAGCTGGAGGATTCTAGTTTTCTTATGGTTCCAACCAAGTATAATGGCCCCGCCTTTGAAAAGCTCGATGAAAATATGAGGGATGCACTCCATGGATACATTGAAGAGCGGGGTATAAATGAAAAGCTCTTTCCATTTCTTCAAGCTTGGCTTTACGTGAAGGATCACCGGAAACTCCTGCAGTGGTTCAAATTGGTTGGTACTGTCATTATTGAACGCAAGCAAGCTTCAAATTCAGATGTTGACTGATAATGTTAATGATTTTCAAGATTACTGTATGGAATGATTTGCTAATTAGCCAATGACTGATAGATTGCCCTTAAGGTTTTCTTGTATTTTGCAAGGCCATGAAATTCAAAGACAAAGGAATTTATTACTAATTCACTAATCCTCAGAAGCAAGTTCATGAATTTCCGAACAAAGTTAAGCTTTAGGGGCCTGTTTGATACTGATGCGAATAATAAATTTGAATGGCTCTGAATGAAAGCAATTTAGCCATTCGCACCGCTTTGTTTATAACTTTGAAATCTGATTTGAAATTTGAATTAAATCGACCGATTCTTTTAACAAAATTTGGCTGAATGGACTGAATAATCGTGTTTTACCCAAATAGCATTCCATCTCTCGCTGCTCTCGTTTCCATCTCCGGCGCCGCTCTCTTCTGCATCTCCATCAATGTCTCCATCCGCATCGGTGTTCTCTGCTATTCACTTGAAGGTGTATTTCTGTTTTTTTACCTTTCAAAATTTTGTTTCTTCACCTTGAATGTTTCGATCTGAAGGTATATATTGTACGATCTTATGTTAGGTTTCTTCGATTTTTTCTTTTTTCCTGTCTAGTCCCCCAGCCATGCCTCTCCATCAATGTCTCCATCCGCATCGGTGTTCTCTGCTATTCACTTGAAGGTGTATTTCTGTTTTTTTACCTTTCAAAATTTTGTTTCTTCACCTTGAATGTTTCGATCTGAAGGTATATATTGTACGATCTTATGTTAGGTTTCTTCGATTTTTTCTTTTTTCCTGTCTAGTCCCCCAGCCATGCCTCTGTTCGTGGAAAATGGCGATGATGGTTTCTTTGGGATTTTTTTAGTTTGCATAATGGAACTCTGTGGTTATTTTCTCTCTTCTCTTATCGGCAAAGTTAGGAAGCCAAAAAGATTTAACAAGTTAAAGTGAAGTCTATTGTTTCTTGTTGACATACTAGGCCTTGATGGGTTTAATAAAGAAGCATTTTTTTTTTCAATTGAATGACTCCAGATAGATAAGCCTAAAATGTGTGTATATTTGTATATATTCATTGGGAACAAGACATTTTTTTTATTTTTCTGCTGCCGTGTGATTTCATATCTTTATCAGTTGAGATGGCATTTACTGCTGAACATGTTAGGTGCATTACTATTTTTTTTTACCTCTATGTTTTTGGTTCTCACCTCCTAGTATCCGGCAACCATTAGGCCTCGACTAATTTTTTTCCCACTCACATCCTTTTGGGATGAGACTATACACCCTAAAGACCCTTGTAACTTTCTGTGATATTGCAATCATTGATGGCTGAGGTCTGTAATTTTCATGTCATAATCTTCATTCATGGTGCATAGCCTTGCTGTGGTTGGTTTCTTGCAGGTTAAATGAAATGAATCATCTATGTATGTGGCTACCATTGCCCATTTGCCAGCTAGGGAGAATTAAAACCTATACAATAAGATGCCACCCTCATTGAAATTGGTTAATGAAAATTGATGATGCTGTAGGCCCCGAAGGTTCATCTGCTTTCCTTTAGGCTTTGAGATCATATAGAGCTATTTAAAGCAGTGTTAAAAATTTGTAATATTAGCCATGGTTCAGATCAATTGTCCAATATTGATACTATTTGAATTATTTTATTGATAATAGAATTGAGACAATTGACCCAAAAAGTATATTTGTTTATTGTTAGGATTAGAATATCTAAATTCATCCTTTTATTTGTGTTAGGCATGGAACAATCGGGTGAAACTCAAAATCAAAGAAAATCAAGAGTGGGTTGGAGAAATGAAAATGTAATGAAAACTTTTCTTGAAGCATGTATTGGCGAGGTTACGGAAAATGGTAGGCTAGACGGTAGTCTTAAGCCATATTCATGGTCAAAAGTGGGAGAAATACTGAAGAGCATCCACAACTTTATTGTAGATCATAAGCAAATGAAAAATCATTATGATTATATAAAGGGAAAATATATTGCATGGTGTCAACTAAAAAGAAAGGCCGGAAATCATTATTATCCCACAACTAACATGTTCAACTTCACGGATGAGGAATGGGAGTTAGAGTCAAAGGTTAGTAACTATTTTTTTAAGTTAACCACAAAAACTTGTTAAATTATTAAACATGTGAATAACATGTTGGGTATGAATTTTGAATACAGGCAAATAAGCATGTTGACTCCTCGAGGACTTCACCTTTTAGATTTCTTGAGCTTTGCACTCAACTCTATGATGGAGGAGCTGCTACTGAGATTGATGGTTGGGGACCTAGCTCTAAAAGGGATAGGACCGTTGAACCAAATAGGGATTTGAAAATTCTTAGTATCTAGGATATCCCTTTTATTATTCAAGCTCAAGAGTCCCCAAACCTACCTCTAAATTCATCAACTCCGGGTATCCAATCACATGCTTTCACTCTCAACTTTGAAGAACAAAGGCCAACGAAAAAAGTGAAGAAATCAACAAAAAAATCTAATAACTCCGAAATAGAAGAAGAGATGTGCAAAGCCTTAAAGCTCATTGTGAATAACAATAGTGGACTTTCCTTGAAGGAGTGCAAAGATAAATTAAATCGTCTTGGGTGCAAAGATATTTTGTGAGAGTGCAAGTTATAGGGAACAATGGATGCTACTAGAAGACGATGAGAAGAGGGCCTAGACGGAGTTTTTTTTTTTTTTTTAAATTACTACTAAAATCAAATCTTGATATATTTATTTTTCTAATGATTTACCATATTCTTAATGCAAGTTATAGCATATCAAATCACAATAAGAAGTGAATAAGATCAAGTCAAAATGTATAATTTTATTATAGTTGTAATTTTTTGAACTTGTACCAACTTGAAATTCTATAAATGATGATACATTTATAATATTTAGTTTAATTCAATATAATTCTTAAATTTATGTTTAGTTTCTTAAGTTTTAATATTAAATTGAATTCTTAAAATATTAAATTTTATTATTTAATACCAATTTTTTTTTATGAATAAAACTAATACGTCAAAGATATGTTAGTCATACTTAGTATATGGTATTTGTCATTTTCTTTAAGACCTCAATTTTGAAAATTACACAAATTAAAATAATTTTATAATTAATAATATCAATTGTCTTATTCAATAAACTAAACACTAATTTTAAAAAATAACATTTATTTAAATTTTTGAGAGAGAGAAATACGATATAATTATATATATGAAGATATCAAGATACTTCTTACTAGTTACTACTTACTAGTAACACTAATTCTATAATTTAATTATTTCAAGCAATGGATATATATCTTACTACTTAAATGCAATTACTACTAATTCTATAATTTAATTATTATCTTTATTATATATTATTTTGTTTTATATTATTGTTTTGTTAGAATAATATAAGATACAATATTAAAATTGTCTTAAAATAATAAATCCACTTTAGCCCCAGTAAAAGCTAAAGTCATTTCCGATCGCTTCACCGCCACCGCTTTAGCGCCTTTTTAGAACATTGAAGTTTGGGTTGAAATGGTTTCACGCAAGTTAGGATTTCTAGTCTAGTTAAATATTTACTATTGAATGATTTCAGTTAAAACTTTAATATGTTGTATGGATCGATGGCCAAAACTTATTATTTTGGGTGCAAAGGGTTAAATTTTTGATTTTTGGCCATAACTTTTGTATGAATTTGTTACTTTTGGTATATATTTATTTAGTAACTTATTATATGTGCTTGTTGTTTTGATGGTTCATGATTTGTTGAACTTGACATATGGTCATTATGTGAGTTTCATTATATCACAAACATATTTTTCTTAATATTTTTGCTATCACTGGTTTTGGAAATAGGTCAAGCATGACTATTGAAGATCGATCAACTTTTATGCTTAATCATTATGTGTTGTTACTTGAAACGAATTCGTTCAACAAACATACCAAAAATTAGAGAACACTTTAATCTTGAGTGGACATGCTTATACATTGGAGTTATTACATGGATCAAGTATGCAATGTCAAGAATTGATGCGACTTTCACGTGTTGCATATATTCATTTATGCAATCATTTTAGGCAAAAACAATGGGTAAAAGATAGTAAGTACGTAACTATTGAGGAAAAAATTGCTATGTTCTTGACTATAATAGGTCATAACGAACGATTTAGAGTAGTGAAACGAAGATTTTAACACTCTACACAAACAGTTCATAAATTTTTTCACGAGGTGCTGAATGGAGTGATAGAATTTGCAAAAGAAATCATAATGCCCACATCTTTTGATCCAAATCCAAATGTTCTGGGGAACCATAAAGACTTACGGAAAAAAAATTCAGTATGTAATTTTAAATTTGATAAATATAATTGGCACAAATATATATTTGCTAATATGCGGATAACATAAATATAATCGTTCAATGTAGTGAGCGGTTGGTGTACTAGATGGCACACTTGTTGTGACGCCCCCAAAATTAGGTATACATCACCCATCTTGGGTCGTCATATACATGGTACAGAATTTAAATACAACTTACTAATATAAAGCGTCGTGGTACAATACGATATAAACCGTGAGTTTGAATACAAATATTGTCTATTAGAGATTATACAAACTCAAAAGGAGTCCTCATTACAATTATTATCACACTATTTCACGTAATAGTGAGGACTACTAATGCTATCCTCTCGAACCATTACTCCGCTCCTCAGACTCGTCCCGGCTATATTCTCATTTCACAAGAGAATAGTGAAAGAAAGGGTGAGCTCAACTAGCCCAAGAAGAAATATTATGACTAAGATAATGCAGAATAAATTATCATTAGCATATACAATGATGTTAAACCGATAAAATATAATAAACATCAAGTTTAACTACATAGAACCAAAGAATCCATTAAAAGAGTCAAGTAGAAAATAAAATCTACTATCTTTTATGATTTAAAAGTTTTTCATCATTGTTATAGCCGAGACTCAACTTTAATAAATATTCCACATCATCGAATCACCCCGCACTACTACCAACGATATTCTTTAGTATCACGACCACAATTATTCACGACCACTACGGGCCAAGAATATTTTTGTGTATTCATTAATGGTCATGATCATGCCAACAGGTTGTCCATCAATGCACTACTGACCCATTGAGGATTTTTACCACATCATTTGTAACATTACGGTCATGATTACACACCGAATAGTCTCTCGGTCATAATCATACCAAGTCCATCTATGCACTTCTGTGCCACAGATGACTTTCAACATAATATAAATATGAGGATGATGACAATGATATAAGAATTCAATAAAACAAGTTCAAGAATTAATTTATCTAGAACCAATAACATCCAAAATCGACAACACGATCATCGCTTTGTAGTAAAATTCAAGAATCATGAGAAGAATATTTCCATGAAAGGATCTTTGGATGAAGCGCAAATATCAAGGATATTCCACTAATTTCATGGAGTATAGAAGTCAAAGTTTTAACCAATGTGTATAATAAAGAATGGAATAACAAAAGAAATCACCATGCATGCGATAGTACCGCAGACAGCGAGTTATTCCAACAGAATAATAAATAACGGAACCGGTCCCCAGTAAAACGCATGCATGTGTGATATTCCAACAGAATAATAAAGAATGGAACCGGTCCGGCAGAAACACATGCGACCAGGATGTTCCAAATGTAATAATAATAAAGAGCGGAACCAGTCCGGTGTAAAAACACATGCATGTACGGATGTTCCAATAGAATAATAATAAAAGAACCGAACCAGTCCTGTAAAACACATGCAGACGAGGATGTTCCAAATGAATAATAATAAAAAGGCGGAACCAGGTCCAAAGTAAAACACACGCATGAGGATGTTCCAATAGAATAATAATAAAGAGGCGGAACCAGTGTCGGTGTAAAACACACAGACAGGATGTTCTAATGTAATAATAGAAGAATGTCACCAAGTATAGGGTAAACCACCATACATCGAGTTATTCCAATGTAATAATAAGCAATGGAATAACAACAGTTCTCTTCATGAATAAGAAAGAATAACACCCCCTTACTTTAGTAGGAGTTTGAATATCGCAGAGAGTGTAGTAACAAAATACTCTTCTTCTTTCTCTCTTATTCTCTCTATACTTTTCTCTCTATAGCTTGAATGAATTCGTGAAAATAATGAAGCACTAGGCCTCTATTTATAGAAGATTTTAGCTAAGCACCGCCATGTGAAAAAGCAAGTGGCTCGATTTAATTGGTGATGTGAAAAGAAAAGTGGTTTGACCTTTGTAATGTGAAACGACAAGTGGTTCGGCCTTTGTAATGTGAAACGACAAGTGGTTCGACGACTCGTAATATGAAACGACAAGTGGTTTGACGTCTCGGTAAAGGTAATTACTATTAACAATCGGTAATTACTATTCACGAAGGTAATTATTATTGTGAAGGTAATTACTTATTGATTGAAGAGACTCTTAGATGATGACATATGGGCCCCATAAAATAATCAAACTTACCACAAACGTCTCATAACTGACTCTTTATATACATCAAGGATTGAATAAATATTACCACAAATTATTTTATTTTTAATCAACACATATTTAACCTTTCAACAATTATTAATCATTATAACTTGTCGTCTCAATTATTGATTTAATACTATAACATATTATAAAGATGATACTGTGACAATAATTGAATCAATAATATAAGAGATATGATGCAGCAATTACTGTAGCAATAATTGAGCATAGCTGAGTGACTTCTCACATAAGCATTTATAATCAATATCGTGTGCTACTATACAATTACGCGTATTACTGTACTTTTACTACCGGGTAGTTCAACAGTTTTAACGGTAATACCTCTACCGTTATTTTTATAGAAAGATAATTTTGTCGTTTTTCAACTACGACAATACTTACGTTGTGGGGTCCGATAATGATTGAAGTCGTCATCGAATATTCCCCGACAAAAAGAATATTCCCCACCAAACGAATATTTTATAACAACTTGCTTACTTTTTGCAAAATTTATAAATATTACCCACAACTATAACATTATATCAAATTTATTCCATAATATTCAAAAATAATATTTATAGAAAATTCATCTTTATTTATAAAAGTTGGGGTCTTACAACCTCCCTTCTTATGAAATTTAGCCCTCGAAATTAGGTGTACGACACGGTATGTCAAGAGGTAAGGATACCTTGATTTCATTTCAAATTCTAACTCCCAAGTTATTTCCTCAACATCGTGGTTCCTCCACAAAACTTTGACTTGAGGTATAACCTTGGAGCGTAGAATATGTTCCTTCTTATCCAAGATTTGAACAGGAACCTCTTCATACGTCAAATCTTCCGCTATTTCGTCCGGTTCTAACTCAATAATATGGTTCGGGTCTTTCACATATTTACGTAACATGGATATGTGAAAAACGTTATGAACACGAGACATACTTGGCGGTAAAGCGAGTCTATAGGTCACAGTTCCTACTCGATCGAGGATTAAAAATGGACCGATGAATCGAGGATTGAGTTTTCCTCTCTTTCCGAATCTTGTAACTCCTTTCCATGGAGCAACTCCTAACAACACATGATCTCCTATATCGAATTCCACGTCCTTTCGATGAAGATCAGCATAACTCTTTTGTCGATTTTGTGAGGTTTTTATACGTTGTCGGATCGTTTGAATCTTTTTCGTAGTCATACGTATCAACTCGGCCCCAACAACGTTGCTTCACCCACCTCATCCCAAAGATATTGGAGAAACGACACTTTCTTCCATACAACGCTTGAATGGAGCTATGCCAATACTTGCTTGATAACTGTTGTTGTAGGAATACTCCACCAATGGTAAAAACTTGTCCGAACTTCCCTTGAAATCAAGGACACAGAGTCTTAATAGATCTTCAAGAGTTTGAATAGTCCTCTCCGATCGTCCGTCGTCAAATCGAGGATGATATGCGAAGCTAAATCGTGAAAGTCTGTGCCCATAGCTTTTTGTAAACTAACCCAAAACCGTGAAGTGAATCTTGGGTCTCGATCGAAACTATGGATACCAAAGATACCATGCGATCTTACAATCTCGTTTATGTACATACTGAAAGCAAGACGTTCAAGTGTATAAGTTTCTCGTCGGTAAGAAATGAGTAGACTTGGTCAATCTATCAACAATGACCCAAATCGCATCTATGCCTTGAGAAACCTTAGGAACCCGCAGTGCTTGAAATCCATGGTAATGTGCTCCCACTTCCATTCGGAATTTCAAGTGGTTGCAATGGACCTTTAGGTACTTGATGCTCCGCTTTAACTCGTTGACAAGTTAGACACCTTGAGATAAAAAACGCTTATCTCTCTCTCTTCATATTGCTCCACCAAAATGTATGGCGAATATCATGATACATTTTGGTACTCCTGAGATAGATTGCAAATGGTGTGTTGTGCGCCTCCATCATAATATTATACTTTAAATCGGTCGTTAGGAACACAAAGTGGAGTTGACTCAAGTATTCCTTCTTCATCGATTCTTGCTTCCTAAGATAGCACCTTCTTGCACTTTCTTCCTCATACGCATCATCGGCTCGTGTCCGTAGCTCGAGCGACTTTAACTTTATCGATTAAAATCGGTTCTACTCGTATACTCGCTATCATCACATGCGCGTCCCTGGAGTCTTTAACTCTATCTCCATCCTTTGCAAGTCACACAAAATGGGCCTTTACGTTGACAATATCGCACTTTCGATTTGCATATGATCTTCTACTCAATGCGTCAGCTACCACGTTCGCTTTTTCAGGATGGTATTGGATGGTATGATCATAATCTTTTATCAGATTCAAGACAACGTCGTTGTCGCATGTTGAGTTCCTTTTGAGTGAAGAAATATTTGAGGCTTTTATGATCCGTAAAGATCTCCACTTTCTCCCATACAAGTAATGCCTCCAAATTTTAAGTGTGAAGACAATAAATGCCTAACTCTAGATCATGAGTAGGATAATTCCTCTCATATTCTTTGAGTTGTCGCGAGGCATAAGGCTATAACTTTTCCATGTTGCATGAGAACACATCCCAACCTTTTGCCGAAGCATCACTTTGAGATGACAAATCCTCCGAGGCGAGATGGTATTGTCGAGCAGTCTTTGAAATAAGTCTCCTCTTGAGTTCTTGAAAACTCTTCTCACACTCTCTTCGCTCCAATGAACTTTGTATCTTTCCGAGTCATTTGAGTCGATGGAGTAGCGATTCGAGAAAATCCTTCCACGAATCTCCGATAATAACTAGCTAAACCGAGAAAGCTACGTGCCGGTCATCGATTTAGGTTGCTCCAAACTTTGAATAGCTTCAATCTTTCTTTGGGTCAACAGATATTCCATGACTTGATACCACGTGCCCAAGGAATGCTACTTCCTCAAGCCGAACTCGCATTTCTTCAACTTGGCATAAAGCTTATATTCACGAAGCTTTTGGAGTGTCACCTCAAGTGTTGCTTTCATGATCTTCACGGCTTTTGGAATAAATAAGGATGTCATCAATAAAGGCGACCACAAAGTGATCCAAATATTCCTTGAATACTCGGTTCATCATATCCATGAAGGCAAACAGGAGCATTAGTCAATCCAAAGGACATGACTAGGAATTCATAATGCCCGCATCGAAGTTAAAGCCGTCTTTGGAATGTCGTGGTTCTAATCTTCAATTGGTGATATCCTAACGAAGATCAATCTTTGAAAAGAATTTGGCTCCTTGCAATTGGTCAAACAGGTCATCAATACGTGGCAATGGATACTTATTTTGATGGTGACATGATTCAACTCCCGATAATCAATACAAAGTCGCATACTCCCATCTTTCTTCTTCACGAATAGAACAGAGCACCCAAGGAGAGAAGTACTAGGACGAATAAAGCCAATGTCTAACAATTCCTGCAGTTGGGTCTTTAACTCCACGAAGTTCAATAGAGCCATTCGATATGGGGCTTTGGAAATAGGTTTTGTATGGGTTCAAGGTCGATACAAAATTCAATTTCACGCCTGGGGTAGGCCAGGAAGTTCTTGGGAATACGTTAGGAAATTTATTAACAATAAAAATATCGTTCAAAACCCGGCGTATTTTTGTTTAAATCGTGACATGAGCTAAGAAAGCTTAACATCCGTTTTTCAATAAACGAATAGCTTTATGGCTTGAGATGACCGTGATTGATTTTAATGGTTTGGTCGCTTGAATTCGCATAATAGGTTGGTTAGGAATATCAAAGCTAACAACCTTACGAAAATAATCAATTTTTGCATGATAAGTAGTTAACCAATCAATCCCTAGAATCACGTCAAATGCAAGTATTTTTAATGAAATAAGATCGACAGGTAATGTGAGGGTACTGATTTGAACCAAACAAGACTTATAAACAGTGAATGTAATGAAGGTTTCTCCCAACGGAGTTTCCACAGATAAGTCAAAGTCTAATTTCTCCGGAGTCAAATTTAATCGATGAGCGCAAGTAGGAGAAATAAAAGAATGGGTAGAACCGGTAACAAATAAAGTATAGACTTCGTTAGAGTTTATGATAAGCTTACCCGTGATGACCTCATTTGGGTTCCTTGCTCTCAGGGAGGTCACAACAAACGCTCTCCTCAGACTACCGATTTTGACTTTTTTCGGGGATGACCTTTGGTGCCTCCATCCTAGTTGAATTTGTCTTGATGAACGACAAAAAAATCGAGCTAAGTGACCTTCTCTTCCACAATTATAACATGCTTTGGACGGCATGCACGCAGTTTGATCGATGTGTCCCTCTCCTCCGCATTTGAAGCATATGATAGGTGGTCTTTCTCCTTCCTTAACAACGGGTGCTGGTGCTGACGTCTTTCCATCATTGTTGAATCTCCTTTCTTGAAATGTCCATTCTTATTGTTTTGGCCTTGATTACCACCGAAATGGTTACCATTTCTGGCCTGTTGATTCCCTCCACGCTTGTTGTCACCGCTTCGATGACTACTCTCACTGGTATTATAATTTTGCCGGCTGTTCTCTTTTAGTTGCGTTGACTCGTTATCGCGCTCCACTAACTGAGCCCTATTTACAACATCTGAATACAAACACAGTTTATGAGAAATAAGATGTTGACGTATCTCCGACTTCAAACCTCTTAAAAACATTCGCGCCATTCTCTCTTCATTATCCACCAAGTGGGACGCAAACCGTGATAACTTCGCAAATTTTGCCTCGTATTGCGACACGGTCATATTGTTTTGTTCCAACTTGATAAACTCCACCTCCTTCATGTGGCGAATACTTTCAGGAAAGTATTTGTCGTTGAACAGCTCCTGGAACTTCTCCCAAGATATCTTCAGTACAACAGGTTGAGTACATTTTACCGATTCCCACCAGTAATCTGCCTCTCCGCGCAACATAAAGGTAAAGCAAAGGAACCTTTTGCTCCTCGGAGCATCCCAAGACATCAAATATCTTGGTAATCTGCTTTATCCATGCTTCCGCCTTAAGTGGTTTTGGCTCTCCCTTAAACTCCGGTGGTCCCAGCTCCTTGAACTGCTTTTAGCGGTGACCGCCCGAGAGTTTTCAGTGTTTCCACCTGCATTTTGGACAGGAGCCGCTCTCGCCTGCTGTTGCATGAATTGCATAAAGCCTCCGAACATTTGATCATTTCATCATTTGGTCAATGTTGTTGTTTTGCATGAGGATTGTCGCCTTCACGATGCACATTATCCACGATTATTGATATGTGGAGAATCAACGATCGCTGTGCTCCATTGCTATTCTCAACATTCTCGGATGTCATTTTTTAGATCGCCACAAAACAAAAGGTTAATTGAGATGTAACATATTATCCTATATTCTCGTGACCAATAAAATAACACATAAACTTAGGTAGGTCATACTAGCGAAGAATTCCCCATCTCTCCTCCTAGTACTATTCTCACATCTTTGCCAGGATCATATCCCTAAGCTTTGATATTTGTGACGCCCCAAAATTAGGTATACATCACCCATCTTGGGTCGTCGGATACATGGTATGTAATTTAAATACAACTTACTAATATAACTGCTGTGTAATAATACGACATAAATTGTGAGTTTGAATACAATATTGTCTACTAAAGATTATACAAACTCAAAAGGAGTCCTCATTACAATTATTATCACACTATTTCGCTGCGAATAGTGAGGACTACTAATGCTATCCTCCGGACCATTACTCCGTTCCCCGACTCGTCCCCACCTATATTCTCATTTCACAAGAGAAACGGTGAAAGAAAGGGTGAGCTCAACTAGCCCAAGAAGAAATATTATGACTAAGATAATGCGAGAATAAATTATCATTAGCCTACAATAGTGTTAAACCGATAAAATATAATAAACATCAAGTTTAACTACAATGAAACCAAAGAATTCATTAAAAGAGTCAAGTAGAAAATAAAATCTACTATCTTTTATGATTTAAAAGGTTTTTCATCATCTTATATTTGAGACTCACTTTAATAAATATTCCACATCATCGAATCACCCCGCACTACTGACAGGCCAACGATATTCTTTTAGTATCACGACCACAATTATTCATGCACTACTGTGCCAAGAATATTTGTGTATTCATTAATGGTCATGATCATGCCAACAATATCCTGTCCATCAATGCACTACTACCATCGAGGATTTTACCACATCATTTATAATATTACTACCATGATTACAACCGAATAGTCTCTGGTCATAATCATACCAAGTCCATCTATGCACTACAAGCCACAGATGACTTTCAACATAATATAAATATGAGGATGATGACAATGATATAAGAATTCAATAAAACAAGTTCAAGAATTAATTTATCTAGGAACCAATAACATCCAAACTGTCAACATGATACTGTTTTGTAGAGTAAAATTCAAGAATATCGAGAAGAATATTTCCATGAAAGGATCTTTGGATGAAGCGCAAATATCAAGGATATTCCACTAATTTCATGGAGTATAGAAGTCAAAGTTTTAACCAATTTGGGTATAATAAAGAATGGAATAACAAAAGAAATCACCATGCATACGATGGGCCTTGACACGCAAGTTATTCCAACAGAATAATAAATAACGGAACCAGTGCGGCGAAACGCATGCAGACGGGATATTCCAACAGAATAATAAAGAATGGAACCAGTCCGGCGTAAACACACGCATGACAGAATGTTCCAAATGTAATAATAATAAAGATTTTAACCAGTCCGGTGTAAAACACATGCATAAGATGTTCCAATAGAATAATAATAAAGAGCGGAACAAGGTGGGTGTAAAACACATGATGCAGGATGTTCCAACAGAATAATAGAAGAATGTCACCAAGTATAGGGTAAACCACGTTATCTGAGTTATTCCAATAGAATAATAAGCAATGGAATAACAACAGTTCTTCTTCATGAATAAGAAAGAATAACATACCCTTACTTTAGTAGGAGTTTGAATATCGCAGTAGTGTAGTAACAAAATACTCTTCTTCTTTCTCTCTTCTTCTCTCTATACTTTCTCTCTATAGCTTGAATGAATTCGTGAAAAAAATAATGAAGCACTAGGCCTCTATTTATAGAAGATTTCTAGCTAAGACCGCCATGTGAAAAAGGCAAGTGGCTGACGAATGGTGATGTGAAAAGAAAAGTGGTTTGGCGCTTTTGTAATGTGAAACGACAAGTGGTTCGGCCTTTGTAATGTGAAACGACAAGTGGTTCGGCCTCGTAATATGAAACGACAAGTGGTTTGACGTCTGTAGTAAAGGTAATTACTATTAACAACGGTAATTACTATTCACGGGTAAGGTATTATATCATTGACGTAAGGTAATTACTTATTGACGAAGAGACTCTTAGATGATGACATATGGGCCCCCATAAAATAATCAAACTTACCACAAACGTCTCATAATGGACTCTTTATATACATCAAGGATTGAATAAATATTACCACAAATTATTTTATTTTTAATCAACACATATTTAACCTTTCAACAATTATTAATCATTATAACTTGTCGTCTCAATTATTGATTTAATACTATAACATATTATAAAGATGATCTTTGTGACAATAATTGAATCAATAATATAAGAGATATGATGCAAGCAATTATCGTAGCAATAATTGAAGTATAGGTGAGTGACTTCTCACGTAAGCATTTATAATCAATATCGTGTGCACTCTTATACAATTACGCGTAGACATCGCATTTTTTACTAGGGTAGTTCAACAGTTTTAACGGTAATACCTCTGCCGTTATTTTTATAGAAAGATAATTTTGTCGTTTTCTAACTACGATAATACTTCCGATTAATGGGGTCCACTAATGATTGGTCGAGTCATTGCGAATATTCCCCGACAAAAAGAATATTCCCCACCAAACGAATATTTTATAACAACTTGCTTACTTTGCAAAATTTATAAATATTACCCACAACTATAACATTATATCAAATTTATTCCATAATATTCAAAAATAATATTTATAGAAAATTCATCTTTATTTATAAAAGTTGGGGTCTTACAACCTCCCTTCTTATGAAATTTCGCCCTCGAAATTAGTGGTACGACGCACGGTATGTCGAAGAGGTAAGGATACTGATTTGATTTCATTTGATTCTAACTCCCAAGTTATTTCCTCAACATCGTGGTTCCTCCACAAAACTTTGACTTGAGGTATAACCTTGGGCGTAGAATATGTTCCTTCTTATCCAAGATTTGAACAGAACCTCTTCATACGTCAAATCTTCCGCTATTTCGTCCGGTTCTAACTCAATAATGTGGTTCGGGTCTTTCACATATTTACGTAACATGGATATGTGAAAAACGTTATGAACACGAGACATACTTGGCAGTAAAGCGAGTCTATAGGCCACAGATTCCTACTCGATCGAGGATTAAAATGGACCGATGAATCGAGGATTGAGTTTTCTCTTTCCAAATCTTGTAACTCCTTTCCATGGAGCAACTCTTAACAACACATGATCTCCTATATCGAATTCCACGCGTCCTTTCGATGAAGATCAACATAACTCTTTTGTCGATTTTGTGAGGTTTTTATACGTTGTCGGATCGTTTGAATCTTTTTCGTGAGTCATACGCATCAACTCCGGTCCCAACAACGTTGTTTCACCCACCTCATCCCAAGAGATACTTTGGAGAACGACACTTTCTTCCATACAACGCTCGAATGGAGCCATGCCAATACTTGCTTGATAAGCTGTTGTTGTAGGAAAACTCCACCAATGGTAAAAACTTGTCCAGAACTTCCTTGAAATCAAGGACACACGAGTCTTAATAGATCTTCAAGAGTTTGAATAGTCCTCTCCGATCGTCCGTCCGTCGAGGATGATATGCCGAAGCTAAATCGTAAGTCTGTGCTTCATAGCTTTTTTGCAAACTAACCCAAAATCGTGAAGTGAATCTTGGGTCTCGATCAGAAACTATGGATACCAAAGATACCATGCGATCTTACAATCTCGTTTATATACATACTGAAGCAAGGCGTTCAAGTGTATAAGTTTCTCGATCGGTAAGAAATGAGTAGACTTGGTCAATCTATCAACAATGACCCAAATCGCATCTATGCCTTGAGAAACCTTAGGAAGACCAGAACGAAATCCATGGTAATGTGCTCCCACTTCCATTCGGAATTTCAAGTGGTTGCAATGGACCTTTTGGTACTTGATGCTCGCTTTAACTCGTTGACAAGTTAGACACCTTGAGATAAACAAATGCTATCTCTCTTCATATTGCTCCACCAAAATGTATGACGAATATCATGATACATTTTGGTACTCCCGAGATAGATTGCAAATGGTGTGTCATGCGCCTCCATCATAATATTATACTTTAAATCGTGGTCGTTAGAACACAAAGTCCGGAGTTGACTCAAGTATTCCTTCTTCATCGATTCTTGCTTCCTAAGATAGCACCTTCTTGCACTTTCTTCCTCATACGCATCGACCTGTGTCCAGTAGCTTGAGCGACTTTAACTTTATCGATTAAAAATCGGTTCTACTCAGATACTCGCATATCATCACACGCGTCCCAGAGTCTTTAACTCTATCTCCATCCTTTGCAAGTCACACAAATGGGCCGCTGCGTTGACAATATCGCACTCGCACTTGAATATGATCTTCTACTCAATGCGCCGCCTACCACGTTCGCTTTTTCGAGGATGGTATTGGATGGTATGATCATAATCTTTTAACGATTCAAGACAACGTCGTTGTCGCATGTTGAGTTCCTTTTGAGTGAAGAAATATTTGAGGCTTTTATGATCCGTAAAGATCTCCACTTTCTCCCCATACAAGTAATGCCTCCAAATTTTAAGTGCAAAGACAACAATTTGCCAACTCTAGATCATGGGTAGGATAATTCCTCTCATATTCTTTGAGTTATCGCGAGGCATAGGCTATAACTTTTCCATGTTGCATGAGAACACATCCCAACCCTTTGCCGAAGCATCATCAGAGATGACAAATCCCTCGAGCCGGATGGTATTGTCGTAGCAGGTCTTGAAATAAGTCTCCTCTTGAGTTCTTGAAAACTCTTCTCACACTCTTCGCTCCAACCAAACTTTGTATCTTTCCGAGTCAGCTGAGTCAATGGAGTAGCGATTCGAGAAAATCCTTCCACGAATCTCCGATAATAACTAGCTAAACCGAGAAAGCTACGTACTTCGGTCACTGATTTAGGTTGCTCCCAGCTTTGAATAGCTTCAATCTTTACTGGGTCAACAGATATTCCATGACTTGATACCACGTGCCCAAGGAATGCTACTTCTCAAGCCGTAACTCGCATTTCTTCAACTTGGCATAAAGCTTATATTCACGAAGCTTTTGGAGTGTCAGCCTCAAGTGTTGCTCATGATCTTCACGGCTTTTGGAATAAATAAGGATGTCATCAATAAAGACGACCACAAAGTGATCCAAATATTCCTTGAATACTCGGTTCATCATATCCATGAAGGCAAAGGAGCATTAGTCAATCCAAAGGACATGACTAAGAATTTATAATGCCCGCATCGAAGTTCCGAAAGCCGTCTTTGGAATGTCGTGATTCTAATCTTCAATTGGTGATATCCTAACGAAGATCAATCTTTGAAAAGAATTTGGCTCCTTATAATCGGTCAAACAGTCATCAATACGTGGCAATGGATACTTATTTTGATGGTGACATGATTTAACTCCCGATAATCAATACAAAGTTGCATACTCCCATCTTTCTTCTTCACGAATAACAGAGCACCCCAAGGAGAAGTACTGGGACGAATAAAGCCAATGTCTAACAATTCCTACAGTTTGGTCTTTAACTCCCGAAGTTCAATAGAGCCATTCGATATGGGGCTTTGGAAATAAGTTTTTCACCGGGTTCAAGGTCGATACAAAATTCAATTTCACGCCTCGGGGTAGGCCAGGAAGTTTCGGGGAATACGTCGGAAATTTATTAACAATAAAAATATCGTTCAAAACCGCGTATTTTGTTTAAATCTGCGACATGAGCTAAGAAAGCTTCGACATCCGTTTTTCAATAAACGAATAGCTTTATGGCTTGAGATGACCGTGATTGATTTTAATGGTTTGGTCGCTTGAATTTGCATAATAGGTTGGTTAGGAATATCAAAGCTAACAACCTTACGAAAATAATCAATTTTTTGCATGATAAGTAGTTAACCAATCAATCCACAGAATCACGTCAAATGCAAGTATTTTTAATGAAATAAGATCGACGGGTAATGTGAGGGTACCGATTTGAACCAAACAAGACTTATAAACGAGTGGATGTAATGAAGGTTTCTCCCAACGGAGTTTCCACAGATAAGTCAAAGTCTAATTTCTTCTTGAGTCAAATTTAATCGATGGCGCAAAAGTAGGAGAAATAAAAGAATGGGTAGAACCGATATCAAATAAAGTATAGACTTCGTTAGAGTTTATGATAAGTTTATCCGTGATGACCTCATTTGGGTTCCTTGCTCTCTCGGGAGGTCACAACAAACGCCTCCCTCAGACTACCGATTTTGACTTTTTCCGGGGACTGACCTTTGGTGCCTCCATCCTAAATTGAATTTGTCTTCGATAAACCACAAAATCGAGCTAAGTGACCTTCTCTTCCACAATTATAACATGCTTTGGACGACATTGTTAGGTTTGTAATATTCATGGGCGCAATCAAAATGCACAAATAATGCTAAGCGTGTAAAATCGAGTTAAAAAATTTACAAACCATATACCCGGATCACCCTTTATGTGTGAGACCCAGATTTTATTAATAAAGATTTAAATTTGGTGAAATAATTTTTAATATTATGGTGTGAATTTGAGATAATATTATAGTTGTGGGTAGTATTTATAAATTTTGCAAAGTATGCAAGTGGTTATATTATATTCGATTGGTGGGGAATATTCGGTTTAGCGGGGAATATTCGTGACAACGGCTCAATCATTGGTGGACCCCTAATGTAATTATCATTTCGGATTGAGAAAGCGACAAAAATATTTTATTGAAATAACGGCGGAAGTTTTCACGTGTAGTTCTTGTTGAACTACTCGGTAGTAAAAGAGAATACGATGATCGTGTGGTTGCAAGTAATATTACCAGTATTGATTATTGATGCTTATGTGAGAAGTCACTCGGTTTGATTCCATTATTGTCGATTAATAATATGAATTATTATAGCGATAATGACGCTTTTTTGTTTTATTCGTATTATTAACGTAATAAAATGAAACATCTTTTATATAAAATAGAATACTTTATTAAAGTTATTCTATAAATAGAATATATTATATTTTATTATGATATAGTGTTACATAGTGTTTTTGTATAGTATTGCATAGTGTTTGCATAGTAAAATGTTTTTATATAAATAGAATATATTATATTTTATTTAAAAGATTTTCTTTAAATATGGACCGTCGATTAAAGTAAATCAACTGGACTAGTTCATGGATTAGTTACTATGCATTCCATTTTCCTATAAATAGAAGCTCATTCCTTCATTATTTTCTTATTTAATTCATTGAAACTCTCTAGAGAGAAATTATAGAGAGAAGCTATAGAGAAAATTATAGAAAGAAGAAGAGTATTTCGCTACTTCACTACTTCTATATTCAGGTTTTTTTACGGTAAGTGGGTGTTATTCTTTCTTCTTGAAGAGAACTTTCATTATTCCATTCATTATTATTACATTGGAATAACTTTCGTAAAAGTGGCATACCCTATACATAACTTTGATACGCATGGCATACCCTATACTTGGTGAAATCCTTATGTTATTCCATTGTTTATTATTCATTGGAATAACTCATGATACGCTGTGATTTTACCCTATACTTGGTGACATTCTTCTATCATTTTGTTGGAACATCCTCGTGCATGTGTTTTACAGGACAGTTCGGTTCGCTTTTTTATTATTCTGTTGGAACATCCATGCATGTGTTTTTTACCGGACTGGTTAAAATCTTTATCATTCTGGAATATCCTATCTGTGTGTTTTACACCGGATCCGGTTCCATCTTTATTATTCTGTTGGAACATCCCGTGTGATTGTGAATTTCACCCGACCGGTTCCGTTATTATTATCATTGGAATAACTCGTCTATCATGCGTAAGTACCGCATGCATGGTGATTTCTTTTGTTATTCCATTCTTTATTATACTCGGTTGGTTAAAACTTTGACTTTATACTCCATGAAATTAGTAGAATATCCTTGATATTTGCGTTTCATCCAAAGATCTTCTCATGGAAATATTCTTCTGATCATTCTTGAATTTTACTCTACGAAACAGTATTATGTTGACAATTTGGACGTTAATAATTCATGGATTAAATAATTCTTGAACTTGTTTTATTGAATTACTATGTCATTGTCATCATCCTCATGTTATATTATGTTATCTTTGGCTTACGTGCATAGATGAACTTAGTATGATTATGACCAGGGATCATTCAGTATAATCATGACTTGATATAAATGATGTGACAAAAGTCCTCAGTGGCCTGTAATGCAGTGATGGATAGTTTTTGGTATGATTATGACCAGGGGTGATTCGGTTTAGTCATGACCATTGATAATTTGATGAAAATCCTTGACCGTGGTACAGGGATGATTAGATGTGGTGGTTTATTTATTAAGCTGAGTCTCAGCGATAAAAATTGATGAAAACCTTTTAAAACCTAAAAGATAGTAGACTTTATTCTCTACTTGACTCTTTTAATGGATTGCTTATTCCGCTGCAGTTAAACTGGTTGTCTATTGTATTTTATCAGTTTAACACTGTTGAAGGCTAATGATAATTTATTCTGCATTATCTTAGTCCTAATATTTCTTACTGGGCTAGTTGAGCTCACCCTTTCTTTCACTGTTCTCTTCAGGAAATGAGAACATATTTGGGACGAAGTCTGGGAACGGAGTAATGGTCCAGAGGATAGCATTAGTAGTCCTCACTATTCGTGAAATAGTGTGATAATAGTTGTAATGAGGACTCCTTTTGAGTTTGTATAATATCTAGTAGATAATATTTGTATTCAAACTCTCACGCTTTATGTCGTATTGTACACTACAGCGTTATATTAGTAAGTTGTATTTGAATTTATGTACCATGTAAGTGGCGACCCAAGATGGGTGATGTATACCTAATTTTGGGGGCGCCACGGTTGGTATCGAGCTTAGCTAGGATATGATCCGGCTAAGATCTTGAGATAAGAACTAGGAGGGAGAGGCGGGAATTCCTTCGCTTAGTATGACCTACCTAAGTTTATTTGGTATTTGATTGGTCGGTCGTAATATAGGATAATTTGTTAAATGTCAATTAACCCTTGTTTTGTGACGGTGTTTGAGAATGACATCCGAAAATCTTTGAGATAAGCAATGAAGCACATGAGAGTGTTGATTCGGTTCAAACAAAAGGTAACGACCAACAACACGATAATAATCATATCGTGGCAACGGCTATCGTCGAACAATGATAACCATCGGGGAAATTATCATGTTAAGAATGGTAACCACTTTGGTGGTAATCATGGCAAAGATAATAGAAGTGGAAATTTCAAGAAGAGAAGGTCATTTAGCTCGATTTTGTCGTATAGTGAAGTCAAGTCCAGCTGGGATAGTGGCACCAAAGGCGGATACGGACAAAACAAAGTCGGTGGTTTCAGGAAGAGCGTTTTTCGTGACTTCTCAAAAAGTGGGTAACCCGAACGAAGTTAGCACGGGTTAGTTAATTATAAATTCTTGCAAAGTCTATACCTTATTAGATACCGGTTCTACCCATTCTTTTATCTCTCTTGCTTGCGTTCAACGTTTAAATTTGACTCCGGAGAAATTAGACTTTGATTTATCTATTGAAACTTCGTTGGGAGAAACCTTCGTTACCTCCACTGTTTATTAATCTTGTTGTTTCAAATAAACACTTTCACGTTACCTGCCGATCTTATCTCTTTGAAAATACTTGCCTTTGAGGTAATTTTTGAAAACGATTGATTAACTACTCATTATTCTTTTTGTAAGGTTGTTAGCTTTCATATTCCTAACCAACATTGTTATACGAATTCAAAGTAACCAAATCCTAAAGTTAATCATCGTTATATCAAGCCATAAGTAAAGAGCCCGATCCTTTCGTTGTTGACTTCCTTGTGTGGAAAGCAACCGCGGACTCTTCAGTAGGTGACGCCATGATGAAGATGGCAAGTTTATAGGTATCATTGTGAGGTCTTTATCTAGGTTAAGGGATAGAAGTCACAGTCAGTATCAATGTGACGTCTTATCCAAGTCTTGGATGAGAGTAATAGATTTTGAATGATATTTCTATCATTAATAAATTTCTTGACGTATTCTTGAAGATTTCTAGCCTACCTAGAGCGTGAAATCGAATTTTGTATATTGACCCCAAAGATAAAAAACCCATTTCTTAAAACCTCAAATATTTCTTCAACTAAAAGGATGCATTTACGTGGATTATGATGAAAGTCATAATAAAAGTATAGAACTAATAAAAATCATGGGTATATGAAGTATTAGTAAGTTTTATGATGAGTTATGTTGGTTAGTATGTAAAAAACATGAAAGTTTCTTAGAAATCACAAAGAGTTGAAAATCAGATTTTAGTGAAAAACGTAACATGAAATTCAATTGACCATATCTCCTATTATATTTTGAATTTTTGAATGTGGTCAAGTCCTAGAGTTAGATCTATGAGTTACCTAACTAATCCAAGTGGAATTACTGAAAAGGTGTTGTAGATTTTGTGTGGACTGATTTTAGCAAAGGAGTGCAAAGCTGCAAAAACCGAAAAAAGCTTCTGCCATGATTTTAGAGAGGCTGTTTCGGCCACTTAAATTATGAGAAAAATTCTGGCCTTTTGGGACATGAAAGTATATGGTATAAAGTATCTCCTGTCCAAAAATGAGCTCATTTTGACTTAAAATGAGCAAGTTATGACTATTTCAATATTTAGGTTTTTCCGAAAAAACGCTATAACCTAGAGTTCTATAACTCCGATGACCATGAAATTTAAACTAGAAGCTCACGTTAACATGTGTAAGGTCCTGTCAAGATTTGGGAATTTTGGAGTTAACCTTGAGGTAGCTAATTTCTTAAGGAATTAATTAGAAATTGATTTTTGAAAATAGTAAATGAATTTAAAAATTCGAGAAAAATATATTTTCATTATGGGACTATATTATGCTAAATCCCAGAAAAGAAATATTTTAGGACTGATTTGGTATTTTTCATGAAAATAGTTTAATTACTTAACATATGAGTTAAATATGTTATGTGAAGTAACAAAGTTGAAAATAGGATTTTATGGCTAAAGAATCCTATATAGAGTATATGCATATTTTTTGAGAGATTTGATAATTGGAGATGATATCTTATGAGTATGGCATTTTGAATGATTAAATGCATTATATGGTAAAGCGTAAACAATTAAGATAAATTGTTTATAAATTTAAGAAGTGATTAAAATATTGTTATAATATTAATGATATTAGATTATGAGATTATTAAGTGATTGATAACATGGGGATATTATTGAATCTCGGATAAATTATATTATAAATGTTTAATATTTATTCTTTATCTCATTTGATTGATTCTTTATATCATTATCCTCATGCTTATATTATGTTGAAAGTCATACATGGCTAGATAGATGGACTTGGTATGATTATGACCTGTGGATTGTTCGGTATAATCATAACAGTAAATGAATACACAATTATCTTTGGTAGTAGTGCATGGATAATTTGTGGTCGTGATACTAATGAATACACAATTATCTTTGGTATGGTAGTGCATGGATAATTTGTGGTCGTGATCTTAATGAATACACAATTATCTTTGGTCAAGTAGTGTAATGGATAATTTGTGGTCGTGATCTTAATGAATACACAATTATCTTTCGTCGTAGTGCATGGATAATTTGTGGTCGTGATACTAATGAATACACAATTATCTTTGGTAGTAGTGCATGGATAATTTGTGGTCGTGATACTTAATGAATACACAATTATCTTCGTGGTAGTAGTGCATGGATAATTTGTGGTCGTGATACTAATGAATACACGATTATCTTTGGCCGTGTAGTGCATGGATAATTCGTGGTCGTGATACTAATGAATATCCTTGGCACAGAAAAAGGCGAGGATGATTCGATGATATGGATTAATTATTGAAATTTGAGTCTCAAAGAATGAAATATTAATTCATGGATGTGGTAAAAGTCATCTTTGGTCAGTAGTGCATTGATAGACTTGGTATGATTATGACCACGGATTATTCGGTATAATCATGACCGTAATTGAAAACACGAATATCCTTAGCCAAGAGTGCATGGATAATTCATGGTTGTGATACTATTGTTTGAGTCTCAAAGATTATTGGTTTACAGGTTGTATATCTTTGGCTGTAGTGCAAAGATGAATTGTTAATGAATATCTTTGGTAGGATTGCAAAATGAATTTAATGTTTTCAACGATAAAGGTATTCAAGGTATCCTCACCTCTTTATCATATCAGTATCGCACCCTAATTTCGAGGGCTTAAATTTCATAAGGAGGGAGATTGTGAGACCCCAGATTTTATTAATAAAGATTTAAATTTGGTGAAATAATTTTTAATATTATGGTGTGAATTTGAGATAATATTATAGTTGTGGGTAGTATTTATAAATTTTGCAAAGTATGCAAGTGGTTATATTATATTCGATTGGTGGGGAATATTCGGTTTAGCGAGGAATATTCGCATAACTACTCAATCATTGGTGGACCTCTACAATGTAATTATTATTCGGATCGAGAAAACGACAAAAATATTTTATTGAAATAACGGCGGAAGTTTTACCGTGGTTCTTGTTGAACTACTTTCAGTAGTAAAAAGTAAAGAATGTCGTGTGGTTGCATAAGTAAAGACACCAGTATTGATTATCGATGCTTATGTGAGAAGTCACTCGGTTTGATTCCATTATTGTCGATTAATAATATGAATTATTATAGCGATAATGACGTTTTGTTTTATTCAGTATTATTAACGTAATAAAATGTAAACATCTTTTTATATAAAATAGAATACTTTATTAAAGTTATTCTATAAATAGAATATATTATATTTTATTATGCATAGTGTTGCATAGTGTTTTGCGATAGATTTGCGTAGTGTTTGCATAGTAAAATGTTTTTATATAAATAGAATATATTATATTTTATTTAAAAGATTTTTCTTTAAATATGGACCGTCAGATTAAAGTAAATCAATCTGGACCGTTCATGGATTAATTACTTATGCATTCCATTTTCCTATAAATAAGCTCATTCCTTCATTATTTTCTTATTTAATTCATTGAAACTCTAGAGAGAGAAATTATAGAGAGAAGTTTATAGAGAAAATTATAGAAAGAAGAAGAGTATTCTCGCTACTTCACTACTTCTATATTCAGTTCTTTTACGGTAAGGGTGTTATTCTTTCTTCTTGAAGAGAACTTCATTATTCCATTCACTATTATTATTCGTTGGAATAACTTGTAAAAGTGGCATACCCTATACATAACCTCAGATCACGCCAGCATACCCTATACTTGGTGAAATCCTTATGTTATTCCATTGCTTATTATTACATTGGAATAACTTTGATACGTGATTTACCCTATACTTGGTGACATTCTTCTATTATTTTTGTTGGAACATCCATGCGTGTGTGTTTTACAGGACACGGGTTCATTTTTTTATTATTCATTGGAACATCATGCATGTGTTTTACACGGACTCGGTTAAAATCTTTATCATTCTGTTGGAATATCCCATTCGTGTGTTTTACACCGGATCCGGTTCCATCTTTATTATTCTCATT
Source organism: Panax quinquefolius (assembly GCA_020205615.1). Classification (NCBI taxonomy): domain Eukaryota; kingdom Viridiplantae; phylum Streptophyta; class Magnoliopsida; order Apiales; family Araliaceae; genus Panax; species Panax quinquefolius. The sequence goes on along the minus strand of CM035174.1, from coordinate 101,342,923 downwards.
GGAACATCCCGCTTCGGTGTGAATTTCACCGACACGGTTCCGTTATTATTATTCCATTGGAATAACCCGCCTCATGCAAGATCGCATGCATGGTGATTTCTTTTGTTATTCCATTCTTTATTATACTCAATTGGTTAAAACTTTGACTTCTATACTCCATGAAATTAGTAGAATATCCTTGATATTTGCGTTTCATCCAAAGATCTTCTCATGGAAATATTCTTCCGATCATTCTTGAATTTTACTCTCACTTAAATAAAGATTATGTTGACAATTTGGACGTTAATAATTCATGGATTAAATAATTCTTGAACTTGTTTTATTGAATTACTATGTCATTGTCATCATCCTCATGTTATATTATGTTATCTTTGGCTTACGTGCATAGATGAACTTAGTATGATTATGACCGAGGATCATTCTAAGATAATCATGACTTGATATAAATGATGTGACAAAAGTCCTCAAAGTGGCACTGTAATGCAAAATGATGGATAGTTTTTGGTATGATTATGACCGGGGGTGATTCGGTTTAGTCATGACCATTGATAATTTGATGAAAATCCTTCGACCGTGGTGCAGGGGATGATTAGATGTGGTGGTTTATTTATTGTCGAGTCTCAATGATAAAAATTGATGAAAACCTTTTAAAACCTAAAAGATAGTAGACTTTATTCTCTACTTGACTCTTTTAATGGATTGCTTATTCACCGCAATTAAACTGGTTGTCTATTGTATTTTATCGGTTTAACATCGTTGAAGGCTAATGATAATTTATTCTCGCATTATCTTAGTCCTAATATTTCTTATTGGGCTAGTTGAGCTCACCCTTTCTTTCACCGCTTCTTCGTGAAATGAGAACATACCGGGACGAGAGAGTCGAGAAGCGGAGTAATGGTCCGGAGGATAGCATTAGTAGTCCTCACTATTCTCGTGAAATAGTGTGATAATAGTTGTAATGAGGACTCCTTTTGAGTTTGTATAATATCTAGTAGATAATATTTGTATTCAAACTCACGTTTTTATGTCGTATTGCATACAGCGCTTATATTAGTAAGTTGTATTTGAATTTATGTACCATGTAAGTGGCGACCCAAGATGGGTGATGTATACCTAATTTTTGGGGGCGTCACATTATGCATAATTATTAATTAAACGAAAAGATAAAGAATAAAATCATACCCTTGAAGATCGAGCTTCCTCGGTACAAGTTCACCTCCAAATCCTTTTCGCTCAATCTTGAATCCACCGGGTTTGGTTCCTTCCTTTCGATCAACGTTAGCCACCCAAATGTTTGGCCTCAGAGGTGATCCACCAAGGAAGAATAAAATTCAAGAAGATGGGTGTTCATGGCTCAAACCCTAGTTTTCTATCTCTATGAAAAGGGTACTCAACCAACAAATTACGAAGTTGTAAAGTCAACAACACACCTCACCCATAATAAGACTCCTCTTATTAATAGATGTGGGCAACCCACCTTAACAATTAGGAATTGGGTTTTATTTAATTAATTAAATTCTTTTAATTAATTAAGCTCCCTAATCTTATTAGGGATAATTAATTAAACTCCTTTAATTAATTTTCCTTCCTAATCCAATTAGGAATAAATGAGAGTACTTATATTAAATTAATTCCTAAACTCTTTTAGAAATTAAAATAATAATAATTATAATAATATTAATAAGACTCCTCTTATTAATTTATATTTAATATTTCTAAAATATTAAATAATAAATATTAAGCTATTTAATTTATTCTATCACCATAGATTAAATTAAATATACTTAACATATTATTACGATTATGCCATTAACTTCTTAAATAATTATTCTTCCTTTTTTATGGTGTGACCCTTTAGGTTCTCCATATTAAACCTGGGTTGTGAATAAATCAATTAGAACAATTCTAATCTTATTTAAATAAATAAATTAAACAATTAATTTATTTAAATAAATAATATTTATTCTACAATAGGGATAAGCCTCCCTAGCGATCAACGACTTTCCAGATAATATAGATTTCAACATTAATCATTAAAGAACCTTTGAGTAAATAGTTACCAATATAATTCAATCCTTCCACCATACAATGTCCCAATTAAATATAAGACATGGAATTACTGTCAAGTCTTATTTTATTTAATTATATGTATTTCGATCCTAAAATGCACAACTCCAAATAATGCAAATTAGAAACTCCTTTCTAATTTCATTCTCGCCGCCAAGGACTCTCGGTTGTCATTTATCGAATCACATAGACATTTCTCTTTATTAGAAGTGGTAGATTCTTTATTGATCATACATTATCTCCATGTACAACTTATTATACCCAAGCATACCCTTTGATATACCCTAAGGGTCTTAAGGAATAAGTCAAAGTATAACTCATCATACACAAGATACTATGATGATCTCAAGTCCAAGGATTACTTGTACTACTATCACTACAGAATTCCTATTGACAGCAAATAAAACTCCATTAGGTATTCCTTAGCGAGCCAACGCTCAAATGAACTTATTCTCTAATAAGCACCTACATACTGCTTTAGTGTCTCCACACAAATGATCATGAGATCAATCATCCTCATCCAATGAGCAAGAAGCAACGTATGTACCAATCTATCCGGATTCACTAATCCCCAATTTAGTAATCCAACGATTGGGAACTATTTTAGTTTTAAGCTTTCTAAGAATTTAGATCTCATTAGAATGATCATCATCATTATTCTAAAAGCATTGCTTAAAACTATGGGTTTATCACATATTATAAAACAAAGATCATGTAGATAATTAAAAGCCTTTAATAAATTAATACTTTTTATTAATAAATGAATAAGATTGTTACAAAGTATATGCTTTATCATCAAACATGATTGGCTTGTATATGCATACTACTTTCAATCTCCCACTTGCACTAAAGCCAATCGTCATTGTATCTTATACTCTTCTCTTCTCTAAGTGACGATTATCCTGCTTGTTGGATAAGCTTTAGTTAATGGATATGTAATGTTGTTCATGAGATTCCACTATCTCTATAGTAATTTCCCATCTTTCAATGATTCTAATAATCAAATGAAAGTGCCACAACACATGTTTAGATCCAAGATGAGACTTAGGAACTATTCCTAGTTCTGTAATGAACTTTTCATCCAAACAATCAACTTGTAGCTTCATTCATAGCTATATACTTTGTCTTTATCACTAAACCAAAGAACTTTTTCTTTGTTTGGAACCTTTCCAATTCATCGCACCAATTGCTCAAGATAACGCTTTTACCTTAAAGTGGATTTTTTTGTCATCTTGGTCTGTCTGGAAAAACTTGAGCCTGTTAAGCCCTCTAGTTTTAATTTAGACCCACCATGAATATGATCACATCCTTAGTGTCGGTTAAGCACTTTAAGATGTTTTTTCACAGACTCATAGTGAACTTCTCCATAATATGACTGATCAACATCAGGTCTCGTATATTTTATTGCATACATGATTGTCACTCATGCAACCTCTCTTTTTTTTGGAGTCTATGGGGACTATTAAGAGAGATACACTCCATAGCTCATCAACATGAGACATCTCTTGGAGTTTGCCATGCTAAACGACTTTAGCATCAAATGAATATATCGTTCTTGGGTTAAGTCGAGCATCCTCTCAGATCTATCTATATAGATTTTATCCCCAATTAAGATACTCTTCCCAAACCATTCATGGAGGAATGTTTAGACAACTCTATCATTATGATTGTAGCATTAGTATGTCATTCCTTATCCGTAGTAGTATATCAACATATAATATTAGGAATGTCACGACGCCCTAATCGACCCTTTTGTACATTAACTTAGGTTCATTCTTATTTTTGATAAAATCAAACTCTTTTGATTGCTCATCAAAACGAATGTTCCATATTTGAGAAACTTGTTTCAATCCATTTCTACGAGTGTGTACAACACTCATCATCATCAGATGTAATCGGATCATCATCTTCATGATGTGTACCTCATCATCATCATCTATGATGAATCCATACCTCCCATGTATCTTTGATACTATTTCGATTTACAATTGGGTTGTGGTATAATAGTTCATCTACGTGTTCCTCTTATTTGACTTATAGTATTTTGTGGTTCTTGAACTCTTCAAGATCTATTATCCTCCCACTAGCCCCTTTAATGATAAACACCTTTATCTTAGAAGGCAACGTGTTTTAATAAACACCTTTTGCTAAGTAGGATTATAGAACATTTACCCTAAACTTACTTTAGGATGTCCCACAAATCAGATTTGTCAAATCTTGTCCCAAGCTTATCCTTTGAAACTTTTTAACATAAGTTGGACAAACCCCTTATCTTAACATACTTAAGATTAGGAATCCTCCATCCATAACTTTTATGGAGTCTTGGGGCCGGATTTTGAGGTTACCATTTTCGTAGATATGTCAAACCATTTCTAGGACATTATCCCGAAGGATTTGGAATGTCGGTAAAATCATTTTGGACCGCACCATGTCAACAAGGTACGATTTTTCATTCAGATACATCAATCAATTATTGCGTATCAGGATGTGTCCATTATGAGAAAACCATTTGAGATGATCTAGAAACTTATTGCTCAAGTATTTATTCCTTGATCTAATCAAAGAATCTTAATACTTTGTCAATTTGTTTCACTTTTGAATTGTTTGAACCTTTCAAATAATTCACACTTGTATTTCAACAAATACACACATTCAACTCTTTGAATGATCATCTCCTTTTCTTATACTAATTTGTTCAATATGCAAAATTATTTTTATGTAAGTCAAGTATACAAAATTTATTAAGTAATATTCCGATTCTATACAAAACATTATTATTATAAATAGAACAACAATTGTTCTTAATTATAATACCAAGGATTTCATTGTCCAACAATAAAATGGAAATAATATTTTTAACAAGAGGCTGGAATACAATAACAACTTATCGACTTAATAGATTTTCCCATAGGCATTGCTAAACTATAAGTTTCTATGGCTAATGTAGCAACCTTTGTTACATTTTCCGCATAGGATTACTTATATTTGTTTAGCTTTCTACTGCATTTGGTCCTTTCATAAATCTATATTTATGATAACCAAAGTTGATATCCAATATTCAAGTAGAACCTCGACTTAAAGAAAAATTTATTTCAATCATGAACAAAAACGTATTATGCAGAACCAAACTTCACTAAGCTTCTTTGGTTAGCCTCGCAAGATGCTTTTCGCAGATTTCTTTCCGGTGTCCAAGCTTATTGTAAAGTGGAAGCAAACTCCCTTTGCTATCCGTATCGCTTTTGTTCTTATTATCCTTTGTTTATGCCTTTCTATTTACCTTCTTTGAATCGTTCTTCTTTTCGGAAGATCCTTTGGCCCCTACCAAGAAGACTTGATCTTTCTTGGTTGGAAAGTGACTCACAACATTTTTCAATATGTTAAGCAAATCATGAGGTCGATATCTAGCTTGTTCATATGAAAAATTCACAACAATTGTGAAAGGAGTCCGGAGTGAGAGGCAAGATCAAATCTTGGCTCAACTCTCCATCCATGACAAAACCAGTTGTCTAATTGATCAATCAAATTGATTATGTTAAGAACTTTTTATCGTATTTATAGTGCCATTGGCCATTCTAGATTGGAAGAGCTCCTTAGATATCTCGATATCTATCGGTCCTACTTTCCTCACCATCAACTACTTGATGTGCGGGGAATATAGTAAAACATCCATAGTTTCATCTTGCCGACGTTGAAGCTCGTTACATTTCATGGATGCGAGCATGATGCATCGAGCCAATTGTGCATCATTTTGCCACTTTCTAAAAGTAGCAATCTCTTCCTCAGAGGCATTATCTCGCAACTATTGCAGGATAAGCGACATAAGGACATAAGATAGCTTTTCACCACAGAACTTTTCTCAATTTCCTTAACCAATCCATTTAATTGGCCCCGATTAACTTAGCATCTAATATGCTTCGCAGTGATAGTAATTTTAGACATTGTAAAATTCTGTAAATGAATTTGTAATTAACAACATTTTAACATACATTCTATTATTAATTACCAAAATAATTTAGGTCTTGTTTTAAATTGGTATCTCCCACTATTTTCTTCAAACTATATTACCTCACTTTATATAGTTGGCAAAATCTAATTAAAGATTTGCTAGTGAGAATAAGGATCCCATTTCAAATGTATATAGCCTTGTGGTGACACAACAAACTATATATAAATAAATAGGTAGACAACTTTTGTCAATTACATCAACTATGCAACTCCTTGTATTTTGCCTCTTACATTATTTTGATCAAGTGGTGGCACATCCGAATCAAAATTATCTAAGTTAAGTCCGACCTAGCACTCCATATATTCAAAAAGAAAAATATCATCCTTGTGGTGACACAACAAAACAATATTGTTCAATTTTCTTTAAACATCAAATGTGATAAATTAACATCTTAAATACTTAATACTTGCCTTGTGGTGACACAACAAACTCATATTAAATATTTAATACTCTATTAATTTTATCATGCTAGAAAGGCGACGCTCGATATTCCAAATATCTTTGAACGCTTAGGACTTAATATTAAAAATTGAGGGTTTGTTATTAATTTGTCTCATCTTGTTTAGCGCAAGCATTTATATATATATATAAAATACGTCGTATTATATTAATGAACACGCCAAGCATGTTTGCATAATATATAATATATATAAAATAAGCATGCACATATAGAATACTATATTATACTTTTATTGATTGATTATGGACTTTTATTCTAGTTTGGTTCACTAGAGCCAGTTAAAGTTAAAGGTGATATAGTGATTTTTTTCAAAAAACTAATCAGAGAAATTTGAATCACCCAAAAATTCTTTGTAGATATTTCGTGGTGAAATTTTGAATGAAATCTGGTCCAAGGACTAATAGTCCGAAAAATCGGTGTTCTTCACTATATTGCATGAGTTATAAATTTTGATCCGACCGTTGGATCGTTGTAATTTTTGGATATGTTATACATATATAAGTTGAGTATATGTCCACCAATTTTGAACCGTTAAAATGAACGTATGATTTGTTATGAATTTTAAGAGGTAAAGCGATTCTAAATTAGGTTTTGGTGGAAAATTCTAGAATTGAGTGGGCCCCACTCTTGGTTGTTGGGGAAGATGGCTGATTTTTGGTGGGTGGAATAGTAGCAGGTAAAAGCCATCAAAGTTACTGAGTCAAGTCTCGCTTGACAAGCGTATAACATTTTCCTATAAATAGAGGGCTAAGTTAGAATTGAAAATCACACCGTAAACAAGTTTTCTCTTTCTCTCTCTAGATTATTGAGTGTAATTTGTGAGTATTTAGATACTTGGTGAGTTGATATTCATCGATTGCAAGTTTCCTTCATGAGCGTCATATCAGATATTCTCGTCGAAGTGTTGCTTTTTTTGAGGTAAGGGATAGTAAAGGGATAGTAAGGGATGTTATTTTCTTCTCGGATGATATTATTTTTTCAATATCATTATCTTTGAAATATTGGTTGGAACTTTTATCAAATTTGAAACTTTTTCATGTGGGTTACTTATTCATGAGTTACTTATTCACGAAAGTTACTATTCATGAGTTACTTATTCACGAGTTCTTATTCACGAGTACTATTCATAAAGCGTGAAGATATTTTTTGTGGAATTTCTATCTTTTGGTGTCTGAGATTACTTATTCACGATACTCTGACTTTATTCACGATATCTGACACTATTCACGAATCGACACTATTCAATAGAAAAATGAAAAATTTTTCTTTTCGTTTAAAATATCTATTCGGATACTAGCTTTGATTGTATCCATGTTTTGATCATTCTTGAATTTTACACCACTATGATTATTTTTGAGGTATTTTTGGACGTGGATAAAACCAATGCAAAGATGAATGATTTCGAAGAAGAATATCTTTGGCTCAGTAGCAAAAGATGAGCGGTGTTTAAATGAATATGAATTAATGATGAATATCTTTAAATTAAAAGATGGTCAAAGATGAATTATTGATGAATATCTTTTGCTCAGAATGCAAAGATGACTTGTTGTTGAATATCTTTGCTTCAGTAGCAAAAAGATGAATTATTGATGAATATCTTTTGCTCGTAATGCAAAGATGACACGATATTGAATATCTTTAGCTTCAGAGTGCAAAGATGAATTATTGATGAATATCTTTTTGCTGTAATGCAAAGATGACTCATTGTTGAATATCTTTGCTTTGTAGTGCAAAGATGAATTATTGATGAATATCTTTGGCTCAGAATGCAAAGATGACCCGTTGTTGAATATCTTTGCTTTTGTAGTGTAAAGATGGCTGTTGATGAATATCTTTGGCCCGTGGTGCAAAGATGAATTTATTAAGTATGATTATGAGCGAGGAACCGTGATTTGGTATAACCATGATCTTTGATGTTTCGGTAAAGACAAGTGATGAAAATTATCTTTGTCTTGGATGAGGAAAGAAATTTAGAACTACAATTACGATTATGAGTTATACACGTGATTGTGGGCGAGAATTGTTGATTGATGTTACAGGATAAAACATTGTTGGTGGATTTTTAACATGGAGAAGACAATAGACTTTATAGTCTATTCGACTCTTCTAATGGATCGCTTCATTCCGCACGCAACTATGGTTGAAAAGTTTTATCATCTACCATATGTTCTAAATCTACGATTTATTCTTGATGAAGACTATTTATTTATCTTTAGTCATAATATTCTTTCTTGAGCTAGTTGTGCTCACCCTTTTGTTTCACAATTCCTTTCGTGTAATAAAAATGTAGCTCGATCGGCGGGGAATAATGAGGAATAGAGTGGTGGTCTATAGATGTTGAGGGGTGAGGTGAATTTAACTTGGAAGGGTGTTTTGTCACTATCATACAAGATGTCTAATGACATACAACCTCGTGTTATCATAAGACGTGGTTGTGCTCATCCACTTCTGTTGAGTATATTTACAAGCACTACCTATATAATCTTGGTGTTTGTTTGGAGTATAATACCCAATTAGAGACAGTGGAGATAATGATATGTCGAAGAAGACTCACCATTGGGAAGAATACGATAGTAATCTTTCGTTTTTCTTTGGGGTCTATTAGATCAACCAAGGATAATTCGTGGCGTATACGATATCTACCATAACCTAAAAGCATGGCCTCCCGTGCACGAAGGTTTCCTTGAGCACTTCCCAAAGATTCTAATTTCTAAAAGCAGTTTTGATTTGTACCTTTATGTAAGGTGTCATGGTGACGTGTTATCCAAGTTGGTGTCCGAGTTACATTTGGTATATATTGGTATCCAAACTCACAAAGATATGTGTTGTTGTATTTTGCACGACAATTGTTGTAATAAAGTTGTAGTTGTTTTTACGCATACCATGTATTTGACGACTCGAGAATGGGTTGGATGGAATGGACCTATTTTGGGGTTGTTACAAAAAGGTCAAACCAGGGTGCAAGAATTAATATTTAAATATAACAATTACATTTAAACCGGGCTCCATTACAAACGGGTCTTCAAGCGCTCCTTCACTCCTCGATCTCCAATTTTTTCAAAATTAATTCTAACTATTCCTATTACAAAACTATTTAAAATAAATAGAAACCTTGATCGTGATCGAGGGAAGTACATAGGAGGAGATAGAATTTACATTAAGAAAAATTAGAGAAGACAGTGTATGACGCACTCCCCATTTAATAAAACCCATACATTCATGCATCCAACTAAAATAAAATCCAATCATATTGGTCAATATTCATAATCAATCCCATTTATTATCATATACATCACCATATGCATCAATAAATAACATTCATCTCATGAATAATAAACATTTAATATATATATTGATATCATTTAATGGGCAACTTTAATTAGTATAAAATCTAATTTTGAATCAAAATAAACTCCTTTATTTTAATCCAAATTTAAATCAAAATAAAACTATTTTATTTTAATTTATCCAATTTTGAATAAAATAAACTATTTTATTTTAATCAAAATTTTAATCAAAATAAACTTCTTTATTTTAATTAATTATGGAATCCAATTCCATATATATATATATATAAAAAATCTTTAATTAAAATAAACTCTTTTATTTTAATTAATTATGGAATCCAATTCCATGTAAAAAAAAATCTTTTATTAAAGGAAAACACGGATATTCTTTCCTATTCACAAATAAACTCCTTTATTTTGAATAATATGAAATCTTATTCCATATTTAAATAAACTCTTTTATTTAAGGAAATTAGGATTCTCTTTCCTATTCACAAATAAACTCTTTTATTTTGAATAATATGAAATCTATTTCATATCTAAATAAACTCCTTTATTTAAGAAAAGATCAATTTCAACTCCAATTAGTTATCATGGAATCCAATTCAACTCTAATTAGTTATCATGAAATTTAATTTTAATATTAAAATAAACTCTTTTATTTTAATAATAAAATAAATCTTTTATTTTTAAAATTAAAATAAACTTTTTATCTTAATTATAAAATAAATAAAATTATATATGTATAATAATAATAACCGAAATTGTTATTATATATATATATATAATAAAGCCGAATGTTCCTTTGATTTTTTTTTTTTATTTTACCGTGTACTTCCTTAAAAATCATTGATTTGCGTGCGGCCATATTTTTTTTTTATCATATGTTTACTCCTTTCTAAATCTGTGAGTTAACTGATTTCCGCCGAATAAGCTGCTGATTTTTTATTTTTTTTATTAATGCCGTGCGGTTAGATTACGGCTCCTTTTTTTTTTTATTTATTTTATACAATAAAATTATGCCCAATTAAATTGTTCTAAATACATATCAATATAATATTAAATTTGAATAATTAATAATTTGCATAAAGGTTTGGCTCTGATGCCACTGTTAGGTTTGTAATATTCATGGGCGCAATCAAATTGCACAAATAATGCGGAAGCGTGTAAAATGAGAGTTAAAAAAATTTACAAACCATATACCCGGATCACCCTTTATGCATAATTATTAATTAAACGAAAAGATAAAGAATAAAATCATACCCTTGAAGATCGAGCTTCCTCAGTGCAAGTTCACCTCCAAATCCTTTCGCTCAATCTTGAATCCACGGGTTTGGTTCCTTCCTTTGATCAACGTTAGCCACCCAAATATTTGGCCTCAGGGGTGATCCACCGAGGAAGAATAAAATTCAAGAAGATGGGTGTTAAATGGCTCAAACCCTAGTTTTCTATCTCTATAAAAGGGTACTCTCCAACAAATTACGTGAGTTCAGAAGTCAACCACACCTCACCCATAATAAGACTCCTCTTATTAATAATAGATGTGGGCAACCCACCTTAACAATTAAGGAATTGGGTTTTATTTAATTAATTAAATTCTTTTAATTAATTAAGCTCCCTAATCTTATTAGGGATAATTAATTAAACTCCTTTAATTAATTTTTCTTCCTAATCCAATTAGGAATAAATGAGAGTACTTATATTAAATTAATTCCTAAACTCTTTTAGAAATTAAAATAATAATAATTGTAATAATATTAAACGAATAGCTTTATGGCTTGAGATGACCGTGATTGATTTTAATGGTTTGGTCGCTTGAATTCGCATAATAGGTTGGTTAGGAATATCAAAGCTAACAACCTTACGAAAATAATCAATTTTTGCATGATAAGTAGTTAACCAATCAATCCCTAGAATCACGTCAAATGCAAGTATTTTTAATGAAATAAGATCGACTGGTAATGTGAGGGTACCGATTTGAACCAAACAAGACTTATAAGCAAAGTGGATGTAATGATGGTTTCTCCCAACGGAGTTTCCACAGATAAGTCAAAGTCTAATTTCTCCGGAGTCAAATTTAATCGATGAGCGCAAGTAGGAGAAATAAAAGAATGGGTAGAACCGATATCAAATAAAGTATAGACTTCGTTAGAGTTTATGATAAGTTTATCCGTGATGACCTCATTTGGGTTCCTTGCTCTCTGGGAGGTCACAACAAACGCTCTCCCTTGCATTTCTGGATTTTGACTTTTACGGGACTGACCTTTGGTGCCTCCATCCTAGCTGAATTTGTCTTCGATAAACGACAAAATCGAGCTAAGTGACCTTCTCTTCCACAATTATAACATGCTTTGGACGGCATTGTTAGGTTTGTAATATTCATGGGCGCAATCAAATTGCACAAATAATGCGGAAGCGTGTAAAATCAGAGTTAAAAAAATTTACAAACCATATACCCGGATCACCCTTTATGTGTGAGACCCCAGATTTTATTAATAAAGATTTAAATTTGGTCGAAATAATTTTTTAATATTATGGTGTGAATTTGAGATAATATTATAGTTGTGGGTAGTATTTATAAATTTTGCAAAGTATGCAAGTGGTTATATTATATTCGATTGGTGGGGAATATTCGGTTTAGCGGGAAATATTCGTACAACTACTCAATCATTGGTGGACCCTAATGAAATTATTATCGGATTGAAAGCGACAAAAATATTTTATTGAAATAACTACGAGGAAGTTTTACCTGGTAGTTCTTGTTGAACTACTCGGTAGTAAAAGTACGATGTCATGTGGGTTGCAAGTAGTAACTGCGGTATTGATTATTGATGCTTATGTGAGAAGTCACTCGGTTTGATTCCATTATCATCGATTAATAATATGAATTATTATAAGCGATAATGACGTTTTGTTTTATTCATTATTATTAACGTAATAAAAGCGAAACATCTTTTATATAAAATAGAATACTTTATTAAAGTTATTCTATAAATAGAATATATTATATTTTATTATGCATAGTGTTGCATAATAGTGTTTTGCATAGTATTGCATAGTGTTTGCATAGTAAAATGTTTTTATATAAATAGAATATATTATATTTTATTTAAAAGATTTTTCTTTAAATATGGACCGTCAGATTAAAGTAAATCAAACTGGATAGTTTCATGGATTAGTTCTTATGCATTCCATTTTCTATAAATGAAGCTCATTCCTTCATTATTTTCTTACGAATTCATTGAAACTCTAGAGAGAGAAATTATAGAGAGAAGCTATAGAGAAAATTATAGAAGAAGAAGAGTATTATAACTACTTCACTACTTTATATTCAGGTTCTTTTCACGGTAAGGGTGTTATTCTTTCTTCTTCTTGAAGAGAACTTACATTATTCCATTCACTTTATTATTACATTGGAATAACTTTGTAAAAGTGGCATACCCTATACATAACTTTGTATCACGCGGCATACCCTATACTTGGTGAAATCCTTATGTTATTCCATTGTTTATTATTACATTGGAATAACTTGTATACATGCTAATTTACCCTATACTTGGTGACATTCTTCTATCATTTTGTTGGAACATCACATGCATGTGTTTTACAGGACTGGTTCCGATTTTATTATTACATTGGAACATCACATGCATGTGTTTTACAGGACTGGGTTCCGTCTTTATCATTACGTTGGAATATCTATCGTGTGTTTTACAGGGATCCGGTTCCATCTTTATTATTACTGTTGGAACATCCACATGATTGTGAATTTCACGAATTTGGTTCCGTTATTATTATTACATTGGAATAACACGTACATCACAAGTACCGCATGCGTGGTGATTTCTTTTGTTATTCCATTCTTTATTATACTCGGTTGGTTAAAACTTTGACTTCTATACTCCATGAAATTAGTAGAATATCCTTGATATTTGCGTTTCATCGATATCTTCTCATGGAAATATTCTTACGATCATTCTTGAATTTTACTCTCTGGCTTGAGTATTATGTTGACAATTTGGACGTTAATAATTCATGGATTAAATAATTCTTGAACTTGTTTTATTGAATTACTATGTCATTCATCATCATCCTCATGTTATATTATGTTATCTTTGGCTTACGTGCATAGATGAACTTAGTATGATTATGACCGAGGATCATTCGGTATAATCATAACTTGATATAAATGATGTGACAAAAAGTCCTCGATGCTTTGTAATGCGATGATGGATAGTTTTTGGTATGATTATGACCGGGGGTGATTCGGTTTAGTCATGACCATTGATAATTTGATGAAAATCCTTGGCCGTGGTACGAGGATGATTAGATGTGGTGGTTTATTTATTAAATTTGAGTCTCGTGATAAAATTGATGAAAACCTTTTAAAACCTAAAAGATAGTAGACTTTATTCTCTACTTGACTCTTTTAATGGATTGCTTATTCATTGCAGTTAAATTGGTTGTCTATTGTATTTTATCGGTTTAACTTTCTTGTTGAAGGCTAATGATAATTTATTACGCATTATCTTAGTCCTAATATTTCTTCTTTGGGCTAGTTGAGCTCACCCTTTCTTTCACTTTATTTCTCTTGAGAAATGAGAACAGCCATTGGAGACGAGTCGGGAGGCAGAGTAATGGTCGAGAGGATAGCATTAGTAGTCCTCACTATTACGTGAAATAGTGTGATAATAGTTGTAATGAGGACTCCTTTTGAGTTTGTATAATATCTAGTAGATAATATTTGTATTCAAACTCACACGTTTATGTCGTATTATTATACGGCAGTTATATTAGTAAGTTGTATTTGAATTTATGTACCATGTAAGTGGCGACCCAAGATGGGTGATGTATACCTAATTTTTGGGGCGTCACGATTAATATCGAGCTTAGGATATGATCACAGCTAAGATGCTGAGATAAGAACTAGAGAGGAGAGGCGGAATTCCTTCGCTAGTATGACCTACCTAAGTTTATTTGGTATTTGATTGGTAGGATAATTTGTTAAATGTCAATTAACCCTTGTTTTGTGCGGTGTTTGAGAATGGCATCCGAAAATGTTGAGATAAGCAATGAAGCACATGAGAGTGTTGATTCGAGTTCAAACAAAAGGTAACGACCAACAACACGATAATAATCATCTTTGGTGGCAACGGCTATCGAACAATGATAACCATCGGGGAAATTATCATGCTAAGAATGGTAACCACTTACGGTGGTAATCATGGCAAAGATAATAGAAGTGGAAATTTCAAGAGAGAAGGTCATTTAGCTCGATTTTGTCGTATAGTGAAGTCAAGTCCAAATGGGATAGTGGCACCAAAAGCGGATCTGGACAAAACAAAATCGGTGGTTTTCGTGGAAAGCGTTTTCGTGACTTCTCAAAAGTGGGTAACCCGAGCGAAGTTAGCACGGGTTAGTTAATTATAAATTCTTGCAAAGTCTATACCTTATTAGATCTGGGTTCTACCCATTCTTTTATCTCTCTTGCTTTGCGTTCAACGTTTAAATTTGACTCAGGAGAAATTAGACTTTGATTTATCTATTGAAACATCGTTGGGAGAAACCTTCGTTACCTCCTTTGTTTATTAATCTTGTTGTTTCAAATAAACACTTTCACGTTATTGCATCTATCTTATCTCTTTGAAAATACTTGCCTTTGAGGTAATTTTTTGAAAACGATTGATTAACTACTCATTATTCTTTTTGTAAGGTTGTTAGCTTTCATATTCCTAACCAACTTTGTTATACTTAATTCAAAGTAACCAAATCCTAAAGTTAATCCTTTGTTATATCAAGCCATAAGTAAAGAGCCCGATCCTTTCGTTGTTGACTTCCTTGTGTGGAAGCAAAGCGGAACGTTCTACTGTAGGTGACGTCATATTTGAAGATGGCAAGTTTATAGGTATCATTGTGAGTCTTATCTAGGTTAAGGATGAAGTCACAGTCAGTATCAATGTGACGTACTATCCAAGTCTTGGATGAGAGTAATGTGATTTTGAATGATATTTCTATCATTAATAAATTTCTTGACGTATTCTTGAAGATTTCCTAGCCTACCCTAGGCGTGAAATCGAATTTTGTATTGACCCCAAATACAAAACCCATTTCTTAAACCCTCAAATATTTCTTCAACTAAAAGGATCTCATTTACGTGGATTATGATGAAAGTCATAATAAAAGTATAGAACTAATAAAATCATGGGTATATGAAGTATTAGTAAGTTTTATGATGAGTTATGTTGGTTAGTATGTAAAAACATGAAAGTTTCTTAGAAATCACAAAGAGTTGAAAATCAGATTTTAGTGAAAAGCGTAACATGAAATTCAATTGACCATATCTCCTATTATATTTTGAATTTTTGAATGTGGTCAAGTCCTAGAGTTAGATCTATGAGTTACCTAACTAATCCAAGTGGAATTACTGAAAAAGGTGTTGTAGATTTTTTGTGTGGACTGATTTTAGCAAAGGAGTGCAAAGCTGCAAAAACCTAAAAAGCTTCGCCATGATTTTAGAGAGGCTGTTTCGGCCACTTAAATTATGAGAAAAATTCTGGCCTTTTTGGGACATGAAAGTATATGGTATAAAGTATCTCCTGTCCAAAAATGAGCTCATTTCGACTTAAAATGAGCAAGTTATGACTATTTCAATATTTAGGTTTTCCAAATGAAAACGCTATAACCGGAGTTCTATAACTCCGATGACCATGAAATTTAAACTAGAAGCTCACGTTAACATGTGTAAGGTCCTGTCAAGATTTGGGAATTTTGGAGTTAACCTTGAGGTAGCTAATTTCTTAAGGAATTAATTAGAAATTGATTTTTGAAAAATAGTAAATGAATTTTAAAAATTCGAGAAAAATATATTTTCATTATGGGACTATATTATGCTAAATCCCAGAAAAGAAATATTTTAGGACTGATTTGGTATTTTCATGAAAATAGTTTAATTCTGAACATATGAGTTAAATATGTTATGTGAAGTAACAAAGTTGAAAATAGGATTTTATGGCTAAAGAATCCTATATAGAGTATATGCATATTTTTGAGAGATTTGATAATTGGAGATGATATCTTATGAGTATGGCATTTTGAATGATTAAATGCATTATATGGTAAAGCGTAAACAATTAAGATAAATTGTTTATAAATTTAAGAAGTGATTAAAATATTGTTATAATATTAATGATATTAGATTATGAGATTATTAAGTGATTGATAACATGGGGATATTATTGAATCTGGATAAATTATGTTATAAATGTTTAATATTTATTCTTTATCTCATTTGATTGATTCTTTATATCATTATCCTCATGCTTATATTATGTTGAAAGTCATCATGTGGTACTGTAGATGGACTTGGTATGATTATGACCGAGGATTGTTCGGTATAATCATATAGTAAATGAATACTACAATTATCTTTGGCAGTAGTGCATGGATAATTTGTGGTCGTGATCTTAATGAATACACAATTATCTTTGGTAGTAGTGCATGGATAATTTGTGGTCGTGATCTTAATAATGAATACACAATTATCTTTGGTAGTAGTGCATGGATAATTTGTGGTCGTGATATCTTAATGAATACACAATTATCTTTGGTAGTAGTGCATGGATAATTTGTGGTCGTGATACTAATGAATACACAATTATCTTTGGTAGTAGTGCATGGATAATTTGTGGTCGTGATCTTAATGAATACACAATTATCTTTGGTAGTAGTGCATGGATAATTTGTGGTCGTGATATCTTAATGAATGAACTACGATTATCTTTGGCCGTAGTGCATAGATAATTCGTGGTCGTGATAACTTAATGAATATCCTTGGCACGTAGTGCGGGGATGATTCGATGATATGGATTAATTATTGATTTGAGTCTCAAAGAATGAAATATTAATTCATGGATGTGGTAAAAGTCATCTTTGGTAGTAGTGCATTGATAGACTTGGTATGATTATGACCACGGATTATTCGGTATAATCATGGTAGTAATTGAAAACACGAATATCCTTAGCGATGGTGCATGGATAATTCATGGTTGTGATCTTATTAAGTCGAGTCTCGATTATTATTGGTTTCTGATTTGTATATCTTTGGCTGTAGTGCAAAGATGAATTGTTAATGAATATCTTTGGTAGGATTGCAAAAATGAATTTAATGTTTTCAACGATAAAGGTATTCAAGGTATCCTCACCTCTTTATCATATCGATGTACGTACCACTAATTTCGAGGGCGAAATTCCATAAGGAGGGAGATTGTGAGACCCAGATTTTATTAATAAAGATTTAAATTTGGTGAAATAATTTTTAATATTATGGTGTGAATTTGAGATAATATTATAGTTGTGGGTAGTATTTATAAATTTTGCAAAGTATGCAAGTGGTTATATTATATTCGATTGGTGGGGAATATTAGGTTTAGCGGGGAATATTAGATACAATGACTCAATCATTGGTGGACCCTAATGAGAATTATTGTCGGATTGAAAGCGACAAAAATATTTTATTGAAATAACGGCGGAAGTTTTTCTGGTAGTTCTTGTTGAACTACTCGGTAGTAAAATACGATGAATACGTGTGGTTGCATAGTAGCACTGCGGTATTGATTATTGATGCTTATGTGTGAAGTCACTCGGTTTGATTCCATTATTGTCGATTAATAATATGAATTATTATAGCGATAATGACGTTTTGTTTTATTCGTATTATTAACGTAATAAAAGCGAAATATCTTTTATATAAAATAGAATACTTTATTAAAGTTATTACATAAATAGAATATATTATATTTTATTATGCATAGTGTTGCATAGTGTTTTGCATAGTGTTTTGCATAGTATTGCATAGTGTTTGCATAGTAAAATGTTTTTATATAAATAGAATATATTATATTTTATTTAAAAGATTTTTCTTTAAATATGGACCGTCAGATTAAAGTAAATCAACGGATAGTTCATGGATTAATTCTTATGCATTCCATTTTCCTATAAATAGAAGCTCATTCCTTCATTATTTTCTTACGAATTCATTGAAACTCTACAGAGAGAGAAATTATAGAGAGAAGCTATAGAGAAAATTATAGAAAGAAGAAGAGTATTCTGCTACTTCACTACTTCTATATTAGGTTCTTTTTACGGTAAGGGGTGTTATTCTTTCTTCTTGAAGAGAACTTCATTATTCCATTCACTATTATTACATTGGAATAACTTTGTAAAAGTGGCATACCCTATACATAACTTTTGTATCTGTGGCATACCTATACTTGGTGAAATCCTTATGTTATTCCATTGCTTATTATTACATTGGAATAACTTTTGTATCTGTGGTTTACCCCTATACTTGGTGACATTCTTCTATTATTACATTTGGAACATCACATGCATGTGTTTTACACAGGACTGGTTCCATTTTTATTATTCCGTTGGAACATCACATGCGTGTGTTTTACACCGGACTGGTTAAAATCTTTATCATTACATTGGAATATCCTATACGTGTGTTTTACAGGATGCAGTTCCATCTTTATTATTCATTGGAACATCCATTGTGAATTTCACGATTTTGGTTCCGTTATTATTATTACTGTTGGAATAACTTTTAATACATCTGAATACCGCATACATGGTGATTTCTTTTGTTATTCCATTCTTTATTATACTCGGTTGGTTAAAACTTTGACTTCTATACTCCATGAAATTAGTAGAATATCCTTGATATTTGCGTTTCATCCGAGATCTTCTCATGGAAATATTCTTACGATCATTCTTGAATTTTACTCTGAAATAGTATTATGTTGACAATTTGGACGTTAATAATTCATGGATTAAATAATTCTTGAACTTGTTTTATTGAATTACTATGTCATTGTCATCATCCTCATGTTATATTATGTTATCTTTGGCTTACGATGCATAGATGAACTTAGTATGATTATGACCGGGGATCATTCGGTATAATCATGACTTGATATAAATGATGTGACAAAAGTCCTCGGTGGCACATAATGCGGTGATGGATAGTTTTTGGTATGATTATGACCGGGGTGATTCGGTTTAGTCATGACCATTGATAATTTGATGAAAATCCTTGGCCAGGTAATGCGAGGGATGATTAGATGTGGTGGTTTATTTATTAAAATTTGAGTCTCGGTGATAAAAATTGATGAAAACCTTTTAAAACCTAAAAGATAGTAGACTTTATTCTCTACTTGACTCTTTTAATGGATTGCTTATAAGCTGCAGATTAAAGCTGGTTGTCTATTGTATTTTATCGGTTTAACACTTTGTTGAAGGCTAATGATAATTTATTACGCATTATCTTAGTCCTAATATTTCTTCTTTGGGCTAGTTGAGCTCACCCTTTCTTTCACTTTATTCTCTTGAGGAAATGAGAACATAATTTTGAGACGAGTCGGGGAGCGGAGTAATGGTTCGGAGGATAGCATTAGTAGTCCTCACTATTACGTGAAATAGTGTGATAATAGTTGTAATGAGGACTCCTTTTGAGTTTGTATAATATCTAGTAGATAATATTTGTATTCAAACTCACGGTTTATGTCGTATTGCATACCTGCAGTTATATTAGTAAGTTGTATTTGAATTTATGTACCATGTAAGTGGCGACCCAAGATGGGTGATGTATACCTAATTTTGGGGCGTCACATTATGCATAATTATTAATTAAGCGAAAAGATAAAGAATAAAATCATACCCTTGAAGATCGAGCTTCCTCAAATGTACAAGTTCACCTCAAATCCTTTCGCGTTCAATCTTGAATCCACGGGGTTTGGTTCCTTCCTTTGATCAGCGTTAGCCACCCAAATGTTTGGCCTCACAGAGGTGATCCACCGAGGAAGAATAAAATTCAAGAAGATGGGTGTTCATGGCTCAAACCCTAGTTTTCTATCTCATAGAAAAGGGTACTCTCCAACAAATTACGTGGTTGTAAAGTCGACCCACCCTCACCCATAATAAGACTCCTCTTATTAATAGATGTGGGCAACCCACCTTAACAATTAAGGAATTGGGTTTTATTTAATTAATTAAATTCTTTTAATTAATTAAGCTCCCTAATCTTATTAGGGATAATTAATTAAACTCCTTTAATTAATTTTTCTTCCTAATCAATTAGGAATAAATGAGAGTACTTATATTAAATTAATTCTAAACTCTTTTAGAAATTAAAATAATAATAATTATAATAATATTAATAAGACTCCTCTTATTAATTTATATTTAATATTTCTAAAATATTAAATAATAAATATTAAGCTATTTAATTTATTCTATCACCATAGATTAAATTAAATATACTTAAATATATTATTACGATTATGCCATTAACTTCTTAAATAATTATTCTTCCTTTTATGGTGTGACCCTTTAGGTTCTCCATATTAAACGGGTTATGAATAAATCAATTAGAACAATTCTAATCTTATTTAAATAAATAAATTAAACAATTAATTTATTTAAATAAATAATATTTATTCTACAATAGGGATAAGCTCCCCCAGCGATCGGCGACTTTCCGGATAATATAGATTTCAACATTAATCATTAAAGAACCTTTGAGTAAATAGTTCTTCAGTACAATTCGATCCTTCCACCATCTGATGTCCCGATTAAATATAAGGCGTGGAATTCTTGTCAAGTCTTATTTTATTTAATTATATGTATTTCGATCCTTAAATGCACTGACTCAAATAATGCAAATTAGAAACTCCTTTCTAATTTCATTACGCGCTTAACCGAGGACTCTTGGGTTGTCATTTATCGAATCACATAGGACATTTCTCTTCTTTTATTAGAAGTGGTAGATTCTTTATTGATCATACATTATCTCCATGTACAACTTATTATACCCAAGCATACCCTTTGATATACCCTAAGGGTCTTAAGGAATAAGTCAAAGTATAACTCATCATACACAAGATCTTTATGATGATCTCAAGTCCAAGGATTACTTGTACTACTATCACTCTGAGAATTCTATTGACGAAGCAAATAAAACTCCATTAGGTATTCCTTAGCGAGCCCGCGTTAGTGAACTTATTCTCTAATAAGCACCTACATACTTGCTTTAGTGTCTCCACACAAATGATCGTGAGATCAATCATCCTCATCCGATGAGCAAGACAGCGTATGTACCAATCTATCCGGATTCACTTTAATCCCGATTTAGTAATCCAACGATTGGGAACTATTTTAGTTTTAAGCTTTCTAAGAATTTAGATCTCATTAGAATGATCATCATCATTATTCTAAAAGCATTGCTTAAAACTATGGGTTTATCACATATTATAAAAAGCGATCATGTAGATAATTAAAAGCCTTTAATAAATTAATACTTTTTATTAATAAATGAATAAGATTGTTACAAAGTATATGTTTTATCATCAAACATGATTGGGCTTCATATGCATACTACTTTCGGGCATGACACGGTTTGGTGATGTGTCCTCTCTCTCGCATTTGAAGCATATGATAGGTGGTCTTTCTCCTTCCTTAACAACGGTCTTTGGTGTTGACGTCTTTCCA
Organism: Panax quinquefolius; assembly: GCA_020205615.1. Lineage (NCBI taxonomy): Eukaryota > Viridiplantae > Streptophyta > Magnoliopsida > Apiales > Araliaceae > Panax > Panax quinquefolius. Next base: position 101,320,557 of record CM035174.1, on the reverse strand, counting down.
TCATTGTTGAATCTTTTTTTTGAAATGTCCATTCTTATTGTTTTGTACGATTACCACCAGAAATGGTTACCATTTACGGCCATTGATTCCTCACGCTTGTTGTCACCGCTTCGATGACTACTCTCCTTGGTATTATAATTTTTCTTAAATTTGTTCTCTTTTAGTTGCGTTGACTCGTTATCGCTGCTCCACTAATCGAGCCCTATTTACAACATCCGAATACAAACCACGGTTTATGAGAAATAAGATGTTGGCGTATCTCGCTTCAAACCTCTTAAAAACATTAGCGACATTCTCTCTTCATTATCCACCAAGTGGGGCCTTGGTAGTGATTACTCATAAATTTTGCCTCGTATTGCGACACGGCGGTATTATTTTTTTCAACTTGATAAACTCCACCTCCTTCATGTGGCGAATACTTTCGGAAAGTATTTATCGTTGAAACGACTCTTGGAACTTCTCCCAAGATATCTTGATCTGACGGTTGAGTACGTTTGTGGATTCCCACCGATGTCTGCCTCTCCGCATGAACATAAAAGGCGTGCAAAGGAACCTTTTGCTCCTTGGAGCATCCCAAGACATCAAATATCTTGGTAATCTGCTTTATCCATGCTTCCGCTTGAAGTGGGTTTGGCTCTCCCTTAAACTCTCGGTGGTCCCAGCTCCTTGAAGCATTTAGCGGCGGTGTGGCCGAGAGTTTTCAGTGTTTCCACCTACATTTTGGACGAGAGTCGCTCTGCTTTCTTTGTTGCATGAATTACATAAAAGCCTCTGAACATTTGATCATTCATCATTTGGTCAGTGTTGTTGTTTGCATGAGGATTGTTGTGAGACCTCAGATTTTATCAATAAAGATTTAAATTTTGTAGAAATAATTTTTTAATATTATGGTGTGAATTTAAGATAATATTATAGTTGTGGGTAGTATTTATAAATTTTGCAAAGTATGCAAGTTGTTATAAAATATTCGTTTGGTGGGGAATATTCTTTTTGTTATGGAATATTAAATACAATGACTCAATCATTGGTGGACCCATATGTAATTATTGTCGGATTGAGAAAGCGACAAAATATTTTATAAAAATAACTTGGCGGAGGTGTTCTGTTAAAAGCTGTTGAACTACTCGGTAGTAAAAGTACGATGTCTGGCGTAGTTGTATAATAGCACAAGATATTGATTATTGATCTTTACGTGAGAAGTCACTCATTATGCTCAATTATTGCTATAGTAATTCTTTGCATCATATCTCTTATATTATTGATTCAATTATTGTCACATTATCATCCGTATAATATGTTATAGTATTAAATCAATAATTGAGGCGACAAGTTATAAATGATTAATAATTGTTGAAAGATTAAATATGTGTTGATTAAAAATAAAATGATTTGTGGTAATAATTGTCGGTTATGAGACATTTGTGGTAAGTTTGATTATTTTATGGGGGGCCCATATGTCATCATCTAAGAGTCTCTTCGTCAATAGTAATTACCTTTGTGAATAGTAATTACCTTTACCAGGCGTCGAACCACTTGTCGTTTCACATTACAGGCGTCGAACCACTTGTCGTTTCACATTACAGGCGTCAAACCACTTTTCTTTTCACATCACCAGTCGTCAAGCCACTTGCCTTTTCACATGGCAGGTGCTAAGCTAGAAATCTTCTAAGGTAGGGAATATTATTTGTTGTACCCGTAAAGGGTGTTATTCTTTCTTATTCATGAAGAGAGCTGTTGTTATTCCATTGCTTATTATTACATTGGAATAACTTTTGTATCGTGGTTTACCTATACTTGGTGACATTCTTCTATTATTACATTTGGAACATCACATGCATGTGTTTTACTGGGACTGGTTAAAATCTTTATTATTACTGTTGGAACATCACATGCGTGTGTTTTACAGGACTGGTTAAAATCTTTATTATTACATTGGAACATCACATACGTGTGTTTTTGGGACTGGTTAAAATCTTTATCATTACATTGGAATATCATGCGTGTGTGTTTTACAGGATGCAGTTCCATCTTTATTATTACATTGGAACATCACATGGATTGTGAATTTCACGACACGGTTAGATTATTATTATTACATTGGAATAACACATCTATGCAAAATCCGCGTGCGTGGTGATTTCTTTTGTTATTCCATTCTTTATTATACCCGGTTGGTTAAAACTTTGACTTATACTCCATGAAATTAGTAGAATATCCTTGATATTTGCGTTTCATCGATATATTTTCATGGAAATATTCTTACGATCATTCTTGAATTTTACTCTACAAAAGCAGTATCATTTTGACAATTTGGGCGTTAATAATTCTGGATAAAATAATTATTGAACTTGTTTTATTGAATTATTATGTCATTGTCATCATCTCATGTTATATTATGTTATCTTGACTTTACGTGTATAGATGAACTTAGAATGATTATGACGAAAGACTATTTGGTGTAATCATGGCCCGTAATATTACAAATGATGTGGTAAAAATCCTCGGTGGCACATGTAATGCAATGATGGATAGTTTTTGGTATGATTATGATGAGGGGTGATTCGGTATAGTCATGACCATTGATAATTTGATGAATATCCTTGGTAGTAGTGCGGGGGTGATTCGATGATGTGGATTATTTATTAAAGAGAGTCTCGGCTATAATGATGATGAAAAACCTTTTAAAACCTAAAAGATAGTAGACTTTATTCTCTACTTGACTCTTTTAATGGATTGCTTATTCATGACAGTTAAACTTATTATCTATTGTATTTTTATCGGTTTAACTTTGTTAAAGGCTAATGATAAATTATTACGCATTATCTTAGTCATAATATTTCTTACTGGGCTAGTTGAGCTCACCCTTTCTTTCACTGTTCTCTTCAGGAAATGAGAACATAGCTAGGACGAGTAGGGGAATGGAGTAATGGTCCAGAGGATAGCATTAGTAGTCCTCACTATTCTGTGAAATAGTGTGATAATAGTAGTAATGAGGACTCCTGTTGAGTTTGTATAATATCTAGTAGACAATATTTGTATTCAAACTCACAGTTTATGTCATATTGTACACGACAGTTATATTAGTAAGTTGTATTTGAATTTATGTACCTTGTAAGTGGCGACCCAAGATGGGTGGCGTATACCTAATTTTAAGGCGTCACGGTTGGTATCGAGCCGTAAGTGTGAAGAGCCCCGAGCCTCTACCATTGGTGACTTCTGTTGATGGGGAATGCATAGAAGCTAGACTCTCTCAAGTAGGGGCCAGCCGTCTCTTCGGTGTAAAAGGTGATAGAGTACCAATGTGAGTCTTGACATAAGTTGGTGTCGAGTCACGGATTGGTATCGAGCTTAGGGATATGATCCTGGTGAGATGTGAGATAAGAACTAGGAGGGAGAGGAGGGAATTACTTGTTAGTATGACCTACCTAAATTTAATTGGTATTTAATTGGTCATCGGAGTATAGGGATAATGTAAGACCCGAAATTTTTAAATAAAAGGAATTTCCTTTATTTATTATTTTGAAATAGTAAGGGTTGATTTGATTAATGTGGATAGTTAAGGGTTAAATCATGCAAATATTTCAAAATAAGCAAGTAGTTATAAAATATTCATTATATCGTGGGGAATATTCGTTTGGTCGTGGAATATTAAATGCTTGTGGGAAGAATATTAAATGCGATGGTATGACCATGTGTGGGCCCCCATGTGAAGCGATTGGATGAAGAAAGCGACAAATATAAGTTGTTTTTAAATAGCGGCGTAGTTATTCACAGAATTATCTTGTTGGAATACCGGGTGGTTAAAACACCTAATCTGGCGTTGTTGAGCAGTAGCTTTGCGGTATTGCACAAATTATTGATTCTTACGTGAAAGGCTACTACTCGATAATGGTTACGATAATATCTTTATTCGATATTTTATTGAGTTAATAATTGCTGCGTTGATATTTTATATTCTTTGTTGTTTGATAATTGTCATTACGCGGTATATTTTCATTATCGAAGCAATAATTCATATTATCGAATAATATTATTAGATAACATTATTGGCAATGTCTAGAAAGTTACATCTAAGGAGAGGTTTGGTCACCTAATTGCTTGGCGCTTGATGAAGAAATTCTTATTGGAAAGCCCTCTTTCACAGGAGCTGCTTTTGGTTGTCGATATTGTGATTACGTAATATTATTTGTGAATAATTAATTATTGATTCATATGATGAGAAAATATTGATTTTATGTGGATATAGATGGAAAATTTTTAAAATGACAATTGTTGAAAATTAATATTTTATCTTTTTACGATAAAATAATTCATTTAAATATATTATTTTAATAATATATTAGCGGTGATATTTTACAACGAATGTGGGATATGTGAGTATATGAGGAGGAAGAGTATTTTTGTTGCAATAAATGTTTAAAACATGTTAAACATAAATTGGACCCCATTTATTGGTGAAATTTGATTATAGCACGTAAAATCGCTTGGTTTGTGGATTTGGTCAATTTTATTTGGAATTTGGAAAAACTTTCTTACGTAAAGTTGTAGAGAATTGAATTTCCTATAAAAACTCGCGTTATTCGATTTTTCGATAAAAGGGCTATTTATTATGAATTATTGATGTTCAGAAATTCACGAGTAATTGATTTTGGGAGTTTTATTAAGAAAAAGCGTTTTATCCTACTTATGATCTAGAGTTGGCGTGGTCATTTTCGCACTAAAGATATGGAGGCACTATCTATATGGGAGAAAGTGGAGATATATTAGGACCATAAAAAGCCTTAAATATTTCTTCTTCGAAAAAAGAACTCGACATCGGCAGCGGTGACGTTGGCTCGAGCTATTGAAGACTACGACCCACTATTGATACCATCTGGTAAAGCGAGCGTGGTAGGCGGCATTGAGTAGAAGATCATATGCGAGGAGCAGTGCGATGATGTCAAGTATATCTGCGTAGAGCTGACTTTAATAGAAAAAGTTAAGGTTCTTTCGAGCATGGTCGCAGTCCGGAGGCGATCGTATGAAGAAGAAAGTACAAAAAGGAGCTATTAGGAGGCGAGAATTGATGAAGAAGGAATACTTGAGTCCACTCTAGACTTTGTGTTCTAACGACTACGATTTGAAGTACAAGATTATGATGGAGGCACACAATCGCCATTTGCAATCCATCTGGAAGTACTTAAAATGTATCGTGATCTTGACATACATTTTGGTGGAACAATATGAAGAGAGAGATTGCAAAGTTTATCTCGATGTGTTTAACTTGCCGGCGTGTAAAGGCGGAGCATCTTGTACCTAAGGGTTAAGTTGCAACCACTTGAGATTCGAGAATGGAAGTGGGAACACATTACTATGGATTTCGTTACGGGTCTTCTACGGTTTCTCAAGGCATCAATGCTATTTGGGTTATTGTTGATAGATTAACCAAAGTCTGCTCATTTTCTTGCCGAATCACGGAGACTTATTCCTTGAGCGTCTTGCTAGTATATGCGTGAATGAGATTGTGAGGTTGCGTGGCATGCACTGTATCCATAGTTTGGATCGTGACCCAAGATTCACTTGAAGATTTTGGGTTAGCTTGCAAAAAGCTATGAGCGCAGATTTGCGATTTAGTTGACATACCATCCCCAAGCGGACGGACAATCGAGAGGACTATTCAAACTCTTGAAGATCTATTAAGACTACGTGTCCTAGACTTCAAGGTAGTTGGGATAAGTATTTACCATTGGTGGAATTCTCCTACTGACAACAGTTATCGAGACAAGTATAGGTGTGGCTCATTTGAAGCATTATATGGGCCGAAAATGTCGTTCTCGATATGTTGGGATGAGGTGGGTGAAGCAACATTGTTGGGACAGGTTAATGCGTATATGACTAGAAAAGATCAAATGATTCGACAGCGTATAAAAGCGGCACAAGATCGACAAAAGAGTTATGCGGATCTTCATCGAAAGGGCGTGGAATTTAATGTAGGGGATGGGTGTATTGTTGCGAGTTGCTCCATGGAAGGGAGGACAAGCTCCGTTTCGAAATTTTTAAATATTTATTATTTTGAAATAGTAAGGGTTGATTTGATTAATGTGGATAGTTAAGGGTAAAATCATGAAATATTTCAAAATAAGCAAGTGGTTATAAAATATTCATTGTTGTGGGGAATATTCGTTTGGTCGTGGAATATTAAATCTTTGTCGGGGAATATTAAATGCGACAGGTAGTGATAATATGTGGGCCCCCATGTGAAGCGATTGGATGAAGAAAGCGACAAATATAAGTTGTTTTTAAATAGCAGGCGTAGTTATTCACAGATTATCTTTGTTGGAATACTAAATTGGTTAAAAACACTAATGTGGCGTTGTTGAGCGATGTAGCTGCGGTATTGCACCAATTATTGATTCTTACGTGAAGGCCTTTACTTCGATAATGGTTACGATAATTCTTTATTCGATTATTTTATTGAGTTAATAATTCTTTGCGTTGATATTTTATATTCTTTGTTGTTTGATAATTGTCATTACGGTATTTTTCATTATCGAAGCAATAATTCATATTATCTGAATAATATTATTAGATAACATTATTGGCGATGTCTAGAAAGTTACATCAGGAGAGGTTTGGTCACCTAATTGGCGCCGATGAAGAAATTCTTATTGGAAAGCCCCCTCTTTCTGAGGGCTGCACGGTTGTCGATATTGTGATTACGTAATATTATTTGTGAATAATTAATTATTGATTCATATGATGAGAAAATATTGATTTTATGTGGATATAGATGGAGAAAAATTTTAATGTGACAATTGTTGAAAATTAAAATTTTATCTTTTACGATAAAATAATTCGTTTAAAATATTATTTATTTTAATAATATAATAATGGTGATATTTTTACAGCGAATGTGGGATATATGAGTATCTGAGGAGGAAGAGTATTTTTGTTGCAATAAATGTTTTAAAACATGTTAAACATGTCGGTGGACCCCATTTATTGGTGAAATTTGATTATAGCTTTGTAAAATCGCTTGGTTTGTGGATTTGGTCAATTTCTATTTGGAATTTGGAAAAACTTTCTTACTGTAAAGTTGTAGAAATTGAATTTCCTATAAAAACTCGCGAGATTCGAATTTTCTGATGAAAGGGCTATTTATTATGAATTATTGAAGTTACGAAGCTCAGAAATAATTGATTTTGGAAGTTTTAATTATTTATTTTATGAAAAACGTTTTTTATCATTTTTTCTAGAAGGTTGGCATGTGGAAATGTTGGGAATTGAATCAAAAGAGGCGTAGTGCGTGAAATTTATATAATATATATTAATATTTTATTAAATTTTACGCTTTTGGTGTTCTAGCATTTTCTATAAATAGGGTCTTGGTTAGAATTGAAAATCACACGAAGCTGAAGTTTTCTCTCTCTATATTATCGGCGTATTCTTGTGAGTATTTTGAGTATACTTTGAGTATTCTTTATCGGTGGTGCAAGTCAAGTCATACTTTATATCAGGTGTTTAAATTAGAAATCTTGATCTTTCGAGGTAAGGGATATTATTTTTTTTCGTAATGATATTATTTCTTGATATCATTATCTTTGAAATATTGATCTGAACTTTTTATCAAATTTGGAACTTTTTCATATGGGGTTCTTATTCATGAGTTCTTATTCATGAGTTCTTATTCACGATTCTTATTAAGGATTTCTTATTCGAGATTCTTATTCAAAGTCTTATTCGTGAAGCGTGAAGATGTTTTTTGTGGAATTTCTATCTTTTGGTGTCGGAGTTACTATTCATTATCGGCCTTTATTCACGTATACGGCACTATTATTCACGTATCTGATCTTATTCATAGAAAAATAAAATTTCTTCTTTTTTGTCAAAATATCTAATACGGATACTAGCTTTGATTGTATCCATGTTTTGATCATTCTTGAATTTTACACCACTATGATTATTTTGAGGGTATTTTTGGGCGTGGATAAAACAAAATACGAATCCTTAATCCTTAATCCTTGTCATTTTGTTTCCTTTGGATTCGTTTCTTAAAAAAAAATATTTTCATCATCCTCGGTCTTAAAATGATGATATTATTGAATATGATTTTTGGAATATCTTTGGTGTAGTGAAGATGAATGATTTCTGAAGAATATCTTTGGTAGTGTAGTGAAGATGAGCAGTGTTTAGATGAACATGACCCGGTGATGAATATCTTTGGCTTTGTAGTGCAAAGATGAATATTTGATTCAGATGTATATTGATTGATGTTACGGGGATAAAAGATGAGCGATGAACTTTTAAATTCATACATAGAAGATAGTAGTTTGCATTCTCTCTTAACTCTTCTAATGAATTATTATTTCATTGCGAATATTGATTTAAAATTTGTTGTCTATTGTATTCTATTAGATTTTTCCTGTTGAAGACTAACGATAATTTGTTGTATATTATCTTAGTCGTAATATTATTTTCTTGAGCTAGTTGAGCTCACCCTTTTCCTTTTGTTCCATTTTTTTCTCGGGGAGGCGAGAATATAGCGATGCAGTCGGGGTATGGAATGAAGGTTTTAGAAAGAGTTGTTTAGTAGTCCTCACCATTTTTGTAAAATAATGTATCGATAAATGTGATGAGGATTTATTTGAGTATAGATATTATGCAGAAGATAATATTTGTATTCAAACTCACAGATTTCTTGTTGTAATAATAAAGTTGTAGTTGTTTACGTACCATGTATTTGTGACTTTCGAATAGGTGATGTATACCTATTTTGGGGCGTCGCGGTTGGTATCGAGCTTAGGGATATGATCTCTGGCGGAGATCGGGGAATAGAACTAGGAGGGAGGCGAGTAAATCCTTAGCTAGTGTGTCTACTAAGCTTATTTGTTAGTTGGTCGATATATAGGGATATTATGTGATATATTGATTTCCTTAATTAACCCTTGTTTTTATGGCGGTATTTGAGAATGTCGTGAGAATATTAACAATGGAAATGAGGCCAGTGGAGCGCTGTACTCACCAGCGAGGAGAGAGCGTGCAGCAGTGGTGATGTTCCTCTGTGAACAACACCATTGAGCGAGATGATGAGCGAGGGGATGTTTAGAAGTTTTTGCGATTCATGCAAAAATCGAGACGAGGAGACTTCGTGTTCAAAATCTGAGGAGAAATGATAGCAATTCACGGGTTGTCACATTGAGCGATTCGAAAAGTTGGGACCACGAATTTAAGGAAAGCGGATCCGATCATGGCGGAAACATGGGTCGAAAACAAATTACCAAGATATTCGATGTCTTGGGATGCGGAGGAACGAAGGTTCCATTCGCCACCTTTATGTTAAAGTGGCGAAGCGGACTCTTGGTAGAATGCGTGAAGCGTACCCATCGGCGGTACTTTTCGGCATGTCTTGGGAGGCGTTTGAAACTATTTAATGACAAATACTTTCACGAAAGTGTTGTCGTCGTATGAAGGAAGTGGAGTTCATCAGTTGGAACAAAACAACATGGCGGTGTCTCGATGCGAGGCAAAGTTTGCGAGTTATCGGTTTGCACCTCATTTGGTGGAGAATGAGGAGCGTATATGGCGGATGTTTCTTAGAGGTTTGAAACACGGCGTCGTCGATATCTCATTTCTCATAAATTTTCTCTCTATTCGGATGTTGTTAGCAGAGGCTCAATTATTAGGCGAGATACTTGAGTGCGGTTGTTGAGGACCCTGACGAGGATCGTACGGAGATAGCGATCAGCGAATAATGATAACGGCGGAGAAAAGCGAGACGGACAAAAATGGTAACCACTCTGGTGGTAATCATAGCCGTGAAAATAGAAAAGCGAGTCGGGAGGAGATTTTAAAAAGGAGATTTAACAAGCGACCATGTGAAGGCAGCAGTCTTGCGTGACAAGCTGGTTTAAGGGAGGAGAAGCGACCACCGGTCGTATCTTCTACAAATCACGGGAAAGAGGACATATCGGTCAAGCGCCCTAGCAGTTCAAGGTATGCTATAATTGTGGAAAGGAAGGACATATCGCTCGAGATTATGCGATGGCGAAACCTAGTTCGTGAGGGGCGGTGACTCAAAAAAGTATCCCGAGAAAAGTCAAAGTCAGCGATTAGGGAAGGCGTTTGTTGTATTTGGTCAAAATCGAGGAACCAAGCGAGGTGATCACGGGTAAGCTATTTATAAATTCTTGCGAAGTTTATACCTTACTTGATCTGGGGTGCTACCCATTCATTTATCTCTCTCTGCATGTGCTCAGCGTTTAAACTTGACTCAGGAGAAATTAGACTTTGACTATCTGTGGAAACTCCGTTAGGAGAAACTTTCATCACATCCTTTGTTTATAAATCTTGTTTGATTCAAGTTGGCACCATTACCTTACACATTGACCTTATCTCTTTAAAGATACTTGCTTTTGATGTGATTTTAGGGATTGATTGGTTAACTACTCATCGTACCAAAATTGATTGTTTTTCGTAAGGTTGTTAGTTTTCATATTCTAACTTGACTTTGTTTATGCAATTCAACAACTAAACCATTAAAATCAATCCTTTGTCATATCTAATCATAAAGCTATTCGTTTATTGAAAAAGCGGATGTCAAGCTTTCTTAGCCCATGTTATGGATTTGAATAAAGACACGTCAAATTTGAATAATATTCTGTTGTTATTGACTTTCTGGCGTATTCACGAAGAAGAACTCCGGTCTACCCCGAGCGTGAAGTTGAATTCTTTATTGATCTTGAACACAGTACAAAGCCCATTTCTAAAACCCATATCGAATGGCTCTATTGAACTTGAGGAGTTAAAGGTCGACTACGAGGAATTGTTGGACATCGGTTTCATTAAATCTAGTACATCTCCTTGGGGTGCTCTGTTTTATTTGTAAAGAAGAAAAAAGCGGGAGTATCGACTTTGTATTGACTATCGGGAATTGAACCATGTCACCATCGAGAATAGGTATCCTCTACCTCGTATTGATGACTTGTTTGACCGATTCTGAGGGCACTGATTCTTTTCAAAAATCGATCTTAGATTACGGATATCATCGGTGAAGATTAGGCGAGGATATTCAAAAGGCGCCTTGAGAACTTCGGTATGGGCATTATGAATTCTTAGTCGTGTCTTCGGGGACTGACTAATGCTCTGCTGACTTTCATGGATATGATGAGCAAAGTATTCAAGGAATATTTGGATCGATTTGTTGTTGTCTTTATTGATGACATCCTCATATATTCAAAGTCGTGAAGATCATGAGCACCATTTGAAATTTGGTACTCGAAAGGCTGCGTGAAAACAAACTATATGCCAAATTGAAGAAATCGAGTTACGGCGAGGAAGTAGCATTCCTTGGAGCGCGTGGTGTCGAAACATGGAGTATCTGTTGATCGTGAAGATTGAAGCAATCTGAAGTTAGAGAACAGCAGAAGTCGGTGGTGAAATCGTAGCTTTTTGGGCTTAATTTGGTTATTATCGGAGATTCGTGGAAGGGTTTTCTCGAATCGCTACTCCATTAACTTCGACTAACTTCGGAAGGATACAAAATTCGTTTGGGCGAAGAATGCGAGAAAAGTTTCAAGAGCTTAAGAGGAGACTTATTTTATTTTGTTCTAACAATACCATCTGGTTCGGATGGATTTGTTATCTCTGATGATACTTGAGGCAAAGGGTTAGGATGTGTTCTCATGCAGCGTGGGAAAGTCATAGCCTATGCCTCGCGACAACTTAAAAAAGTATGAGAGGAATTATCCTACTCGTGATCTAGAGTTAGCGGTGATCGTTTTCGCTAAAGATATGGAGGCACTATCTATATGGGGAGAAAGTGGAGATATATTAGGACCATAAAAGCCTTAAATATTTCTTCACTCAAAAAAAGAACTCGACATGCGGCGGTGACGTTGGCTCGAGCTATTGAAGACTACGACCACACTATTGATACCATCACGGGAAAAGCGAGCGTGGTAGGTGGCGCGTTGAGTAGAAGATCATATGCGAGGAGCGAGTGCGATGATGTCAAGTATCGCGTAGAGCCGACTTTAATAGAAAAAGTTAAGGTTGCTCGAGCCCGCAGGCCGGTGATGTGCGTATGAAGAAGAAATACAAGAAGGAGCTATTAGGGCGAGAATTGATGAAGAAGGAATACTTGAGTCCACTCTAGACTTTGTGTTCTAACGACTACGATTTGAAGTACAAGATTATGATGGAGGCACACTGATACACCATTTGCAATCCATCTGGAAGTACTAAAATGTATCGTGATCTTGACATACATTTTGGTGGAACAATATGAAAGAGAGAGATTGCAAAGTTTATCTCGATGTGTTTAACTTGTCAGCGTGTAAAGGCGGAGCATCTAGTACCTAAGGGTCCGTTGCAACCACTTGAGATTCGAAATGGAAGTGGGAACACATTACCATGGATTTCGTTTACGGGTCTTCTACGGTTTCTCAAAGGCATCAATCTTTATTTGGGTTATTGTTGATAGATTAACCAAATCTGCTCATTTCTTGCCGTCTGGAGACTTATTCCTTGAGCGTCTTGCTAGTATATGCGTGAATGAGATTGTGAGGTTGCATGGCATGCTGTATCCATAGTTTGGATCGTGACCCAAGATTCACTTCAAGATTTTGGGTTAGCTTGCAAAAAGCTATGAGCGCAGTTTGCGATTTAGTTGGCATACCATCCCCAAGCAGACGGATGATCGAGAGAGGACTATTCAAACTCTTGAAGATCTATTAAGACTACTGTGTCCTAGACTTGAAGGTAGTTGGGATAAGTATTTACCATTGGTGGAATTCTCCTCTGACAACGAGTTATCGAGCGAAGTATAGGTGTGGCTCCATTTGAAGCATTATATGGGCCGAAAATGTCGTTCTCGATATGTTGGGATGAGGTGGGTGAAGCAACATTGTTGGGACAGGAGAGTTAAATGCATATATGACTAGAAAAGATCAAATGATTCGACAGCGTATACAAGCGGCACAAGATCGACAAAAGAGTTATGCGGATCTTCATCGAAAGGGCGTGGAATTTAGTGTAGGGGATCATGTATTGTTGCGAGTTGCTCCATGGAAGGGAGTTCAAGATTTGGGAAGAGAGGAAAGCTCGATCCACGATTTATTGGTCCATTTCAAATTCTTGGCCAGGAAGTAGGAAATGTAGCCTATAGACTTGCGTTACCTCAAAGTATGTCTCGTGTTCATAATGTGTTTCACATATCGTGCCGTAAATATGTGAAAGACCGAACCACGTTATAGAGTTAGAAGCAGGACGAGATAGCCAGAAGACTTAGCGTATGAGGAGGTACTGTCAAGATCTTGGATAGGAAGGAGCATGTCCTACTGCATGAAAGGTCATACCACAAGTTAAAGTTTTGTGGAGGAATCATCTTATAGAGAAATGACACGGGAATTGGAAGCGGAAATGAAAGCGAGGTATCCTCACCTTTTGAAAACACGAGTGCGTCGTCGATTCGAGAGGCGAAATTTCATAAGGAGGGAGGTTGTAAGACCCCAACTTATTATTAATGAAATTTAATTTTCTCTATTTATTATTTTGAAATAGTAAGGGTTGATTTGATTAATGTGGATAGTTAGGGGTAAAATCATAAATATTTCAAAATAAGCAAGTGGTTATAAAATATTCATTGTTGTCGGGGAATATTCGTTTGGTCGTGGAATATTAAATCTTTTGTCGGGGAATATTAAATGCAATGACAGTAGTGACATGTGTGTGGAGCCCATGTGAGCGATTGGATGAAGAAAGCGACAAATATAAGTTGTTTAAAAATACCAGGCGTAGTTATTCACAGATTAATCTTGTTAAAATACTAAATTGGTTAAAACACACTGTCTGGCGTTGTTGAGCGATAGCACTGCGGTATTGCACCAATTATTGATTCTTACGTGAAGGCCTTTACTCGATAATGGTTACGATAATTCTTTATTCGATTTTATTTTATTGAGTTAATAATTCTTTGCGTTGATATTTTATATTCTTTGTTGTTTGATAATTGTCATTTACACGTATTTTTCATTATCGAAGCAATAATTCATATTATCTGAATAATATTATTAGATAACATTATTGGCAATGTCTAGAAAGTTACATCTAAGGAGAGGTTTGGTCACTAATTGCTTGCGCTTGATGAAGAAGAAATTCTTATTGGAAAGCCCCTGCTCACAGGAGGCGCTGCTGGTTGTCGATATTGTGATTACGTAATATTATTTGTGAATAATTAATTATTGATTCATATGATGAGAAAATATTGATTTTATGTGGATATAGATGGGAAAAATTTTAATGTGACAATTGTTGAAAATTGAAATTTTATCTTTTACGATAAAATAATTCATTTAAATATATTATTATTTTAATAATATAATAATGGTGATATTTTACAGCGAATGTGGGATATATGAGTATCTGAGGAGGAAGAGTATTTTTGTTGCAATAAATGTTTAAAACATGTTAAACATGTCGGTGGACCCCATTTATTGGTGAAATTTGATTATAGCTTTTGTAAAATCGCTTGGTTTGTGGATTTGGTCAATTTCTATTTGGAATTTGGAAAAACTTTCTTCTGCAAAGTTGTAGAAATTGAATTTCCTATAAAAACTCATGAGATTGAAATTTTCTGATGAAAAAGGGCTATTTATTATGAATTATTGAAGTTACGAAGCTCAAAATAATTGATTTTTGGAAGTTTTAATTATTTTAAATTATGAAAAACGTTTTTTTCATTTTTGTAGAACTTGGCATGTTGTGGAAATGATTTGAATTGAGATCTCTAAAAGTGGCGTAGGAAATTATAATATATATATTAATATTTTATTAAATTTTACGCTTTGGTGTTCTAGCGATTTTTCTATAAATAGGGTCTTAGGTTAGAATTGAAAATCACACGAAGCTGAAGTTTTCTCTCTCTATATTATCGGCGTATTCTTGTGAGTATTTTGAGTATACTTTGAGTATTGCTATCGGTCTGCAAGTTCAAGTCATGCTTTATATCACGGTGTTTAAATTTAGAAATCTTGATCTTTCGAGGTAAGGGATATTATTTTTTTCTCGTAATGATATTATTTCTTGATATCATTATCTTTGAAATATTGATCTGAACTTTTTATCAAATTTGGAACTTTTTCATATCGGGGTTACTATTCATGGTTCTTATTCATGAGTTCTTATTCACGAGTTCTTATTCATGATTCTTATTCACGATTCTTATTCACGAGTCTTATTAAATGAAGCGTGAAGATGTTTTTTGTGGAATTTCTATCTTTTGGTGTCGGATTACTATTTCAATCGGCCTTTATTCGCGTATCGACCTATTATTCACGTATCTGGCACTTATTCATAGAAAAAATAAAATTTCTTCTTTTGTGTCAAAATATCTAATACGGATACTAGCTTTGATTGTATCCATGTTTTGATCATTCTTGAATTTTACACCACTATGATTATTTTTGAGGTATTTTTGAACATGGATAAAACAAAATACGAATCCTTAATCCTTAATCCTTGTCATTTTGTTTCCTTTGGATTCGTTTCTTTAAAAATATTTTCATCATCCTCGGTCTTAAATGATGATATTATTGAATATCTTTGGCACTGTAGTGCAAAGATGAATGATTTCTGAAGAATATCTTTTGGTAGTAGTGCAAAGAAGATGAGCAGTGTTTAGATGAGCATAAATGAACATGACCCGGTGATGAATATCTTTGGCTGTAGTGCAAAGATGAATATTTGATTCGGATGTATATTGATTGATGTTTACGGGGATAAAAGATGAGCGATGAACTTTTAAATTCATACATAGAAGATAGTAGTTTGCATTCTCTACTTAACTCTTCTAATGAATTATTATTTTTCATTGCGAATATTGATTTAAAATTTGTTGTCTATTGTATTCTATTAGATTTTTCCTGTTGAAGACTAACGATAATTTGTTGTATATTATCTTAGTCGTAATATTCTTTCTTGAGCTAGTTGAGCTCACCCTTTTCCTTTTGTTCCATTTTTTTCTCTCGGGAGGCGAGAATATAAGCGATGCAGTCGGGGTATGGAATGAAGGTTTTAGAGAGTTGTTTAGTAGTCCTCACCATTTTTGTAAAATAATGTATCGATAAATGTGATGAGGATTTATTTGAGTATAGATATTATCAGAAGATAATATTTGTATTCAAACTCACAGTTTCTTGTTGTAATAATAAAGTTGTAGTTGTTTACGTACCATGTATTGACAACTTTCGGAATGGGTGATGTATACCTATTTTTATCATAACATCTTTAGAATCATGGCCTCATCTTGCTAAGAATGGTAACCACCTATTGGTAATCTTGGCAAAGAATTTGAGAAGGTTTCCTTGAGCACTTCTCGAATTCTAGGCAGCGGTGGCACGAAGGTGGATAAAGAAACAATTTCTAAAACCATGTTTTATGATATCTATACATCGTGGCTTTTGTTTTGTATAGTTAAGGTGTCATTGAGCAATACCCAAAGATTATCTATGGGTTCTACCACAATTTTATTATCTTACATTTATGGGATGAAGTTGATTTCTAAAACTTTGTCTTTATCGGTAATTGAAAGTTGGGTTGGGATGAAATGCGGTTGGTATCAATGTAGCGTCTTATCAAGTCTTGGATAAGAGTAGTAGATTTGAATGATATTTCTATCATTAATAAATTTTTTGGCGTATTCTTGAAAATTTCTAGCCTACCTAGGCGTGAAATCGAATTTTGTATTGACCCCGATCTGAAACCCATTTCTTAAACCCTCGAATATTTCTTCAACTAAAAGGATGCATTTACGAGGATTATGATGAAAGTCATAATAAAAGCATTGAACTAATGAAAATCATGGGTATATGAAGTATTAGTAGGTGTTATGATGAGTTATGTTGGTTATTATTTGAAAACATGAAAGTTTCTTAGAAATCAAAGAGTTGAAAATCAGATTTTGGTGAAAAGCGTAACATGAAATTCAATTGACTATATCTCCTATTATATTTTGAATTTTTGAGTGTGGTCAAGTCCTAGAGTTAGATCTATGAGTTACCTAACTAATCCAAGTGAAATTATTGGAAAAGGTGTTGTAGATTTTTGTGTGGGTGATTTTAGCAAAGGGGTGCAAAGCTGCAAAAAGCAGAAAATCTTCTGCCATGATTTTAGAGAGGGCTATTTCGGCCATAAATTATGAGAAAAATTCTGGCCTTTTGGGACATGAAGGTATATGGTATAAAGTACCTCCTGTCCAAAAATGAGCTCATTACGACTTAAAATGAGCAAGTTATGACTATTTCAATATTTAGGTTTTTAAATGACAGCATATACTAGGAGTTCTATAACTCGATGACCATGAAATTTAAAGCTGGAAGCTCACGTTAACATGTGTAAGGTCCTGCCAAGATTTTGGGAATTTTGGAGTTAAACTTGAGGTATCTAATTTCTTAAGGAATTAATTAGAAATTGATTTTTTGAAAAATAGTAAATGAATTTTAAAATTCGAGAAAAATATATTTTATTATGGGACTATATTATGCTAAATCCCCGAAAATAAATATTTTTGGGACTGATTTGGTATTTTTCATGAAAATAGTTTAATTCTGAACATATGAGTTAAATATGTT
>CM035174.1:101224006-101302851 GCA_020205615.1 Panax quinquefolius | reverse complement strand
GAAAGATGTAATGATGCCCATCACCCAATTTTGAGAAGGGAATTTTATGCTTATAGACTTTCTGGGCATCGACTTTGACCTTTTAAAAAAAAATACTACAGCTCTGCGTGATCAAAAGTTGTTGTGATAAGAACATGGATGGATTTTTACGATATATATATCTATTATATACACGTAGTATATTAATTGCGTTTAAAAAAGGTTGATTAAAAGATTACTTATTATTTAATTCGAAGTTATTTTGTAAAAAATTTATAATTGAAGAAATTAATTTTATATTAATATAAATTATAATTAGTGAGTAACTTATGATCAGTATTATTATTACTTTTTATTAGATCGGATTTGAGGAAATTTAAAGAGTTATTTTTGAAATATAAATTTTGGAGTATTTAATTGATATAAGTATGATTAAAGGCATATTAAATAGATTATGAATTATTTTAGAATTTATTAGTTTGGATTATTTTTTAATTTGAGGTGAATATGTTTAGTTGTGAATAACGCTTCGTATTTGATATCGCTGGCATTCGAGGGAGTCTAATCAGTGATATTTGCTTCAAAGTGAATTATTTTGGTACTATATTAAGGTACTGGGATTCGTACTCTTTCAAATGATACTTTTGTTAAATTTGATTTATTCGTTTTGTTCCTCGTTTCAAATTCTCGTTATTATTTCACATAATTGTTTCTTGGAAATTCATATATTTGTTTCATTTTGGAGTTGACACATTGGACTCAAAGATTTGTACTCTTTGAATTAGATATCATGTTTAGTATTTATTTTTGATAATTGTAAAGTTTGCATACGT
This sequence comes from Panax quinquefolius, assembly GCA_020205615.1. NCBI lineage: Eukaryota > Viridiplantae > Streptophyta > Magnoliopsida > Apiales > Araliaceae > Panax > Panax quinquefolius. Next base: position 101,302,039 of record CM035174.1, on the reverse strand, counting down.
CTTTACCTTCTTTTGAAACCTTGTGACTATAATTTGATTTGGTTCAACATGCATATATAGAACCTTTTATTAGTATTTATATCGCATGTGTTGTGACATAATATTTTGTTAGAATATACCATAGGTATACTGAAGTTATAACATTCACCATAATTGGGGTACCACGCATGTCGTCAGCCTCGGGCACGGAGGTACGACACTTTCTTTAATGGCGGTGTGATTAGTCCACTCGCGTCTCCGCTTTGGGCTCTTGAGGAAGGGGCCATTTGGTATTTTGTTGGGAGGCGTATGGGTTAACCCTAGTTTTTCCTGCTCATGGATTAGTGATGTTGTGGCCAAACACACCTATCCGATTTGACATACATTTGGATTCGCGATCCAATGTGTGATCGCCTTTGTGTGGCATCATTCGACCCGCCTGTGTGGCATTGTTTTGACTTACTCAGATGGCATTATTTCGACTTGCCTCATGTGGCATTAGTTCGACTCACGCTGTGGCAAGATATATTTTGGGCTCACTTACGGTGTGAAATAAACCCAAACCATTGTTTCAAATTTTATTATTTTATCAGTATTAGTTTTGTTTGTTTCGCTCATTCAATTCATCAGGTTTAGTTACTTCATTCGTTATTTCTTTATTTGCTCTATTGGTTTCGTAATTATGTTGATTCGTATATATTCCATTCTGATCTTTGGATATTATATTTTCGCTCGTATTTGCAGACTCGAGGCTTTGTTCAATATTTTGTCTCAAATTGTTTTCGAGATATCACTTGTATACCTTTTGTATATATCAGATCCGTCTTTGAAAGAATTTGTTATAATGCAGTTTTTTTCTTCCCAGCAGTATGCAGGGGTGATTCTGCTAAAGTGTGACGAGAGTTTTTACCTTTGACCATTTAGGTTGATTCAATTTTAAGCGTTGATTATTTTGACTCATTTGAAAAATTGTACTTATTACTTTATTAACGAATCACCACTTATTTATAATTGGCGTCATAGTCTTTCATTTATTTATTTTGGCGTCAGTTGTCTTTCATACGCTGACCTCCCTTTTCTTTTCTGGAAGAGGGTGTTACATCTACTCTCTAAATGTTGCTCATATAGAAAGTTAAGTTATATATCCAGTATACTATATGTACATTGTTTACAGTTAAAGGAAAGAAGTTAGGAACCCAAGGGTTGACTTTATAAAAGAAATACTACGTCCACCCAATGATGGAGTTCCATTTAAGCTTTTGATTTTCTTTTACGCATATTAAGATTTGTTCAACTCTGCGCGCACAAACATACACATATATATGTATTCAACTATCCTTGCCTTGTTGACTAATGGTTTCCACCAGTAACTGCATATATATCAAGCTCCTTCCTCAGTTTGCCACCAACTAAAATCTTATTAATTATCTAAAAGTATGATTATAAAATTTCCACCGATTAAAATCTTATTTAATTATCTAAAAGTATAATTAGTTGATTGGGTTTAGTAACCATCAGTTCTGGTCGAGGCTGCCCGAAGAAAGAGGCTAGAGCTAACCATCATCCATATCAAGCATTTACAGTGGTAAAGGCAATTAAATTTAGTGTCCATCAAGTTCGTAGGATTAGGAAAGTACTGAGGAAGATGAAATGTACAAAAATACCATAGCATACTATATATTGGTCAGGTTAGTACAAGCCAACCAAGTGTTTGACGAAATGCTTGAAAAGAAATTACGAGCCGACAGTTGAGCTCTTCTTAACCTGACTGAACATAGATTCGTTCAAGGTAAATTTTCATTTTGTTGCCAGTCACCTAAGGGGTGTGTTCGTTTTTATATTTTTTAATATTATTATACGATCAAAATGTTAAGATATCACAAGTGAGTTTGAGTTCACATCGGATAAATAATAAAGAAATAAAAGATTAATATACATGAATGAGTCCAACACTTAATTACTTGAACTTTTGGTCAAATAGGGTTTCAAATATACTCGTATATGTTAGTGACTTGTGAACAAGCGGACTCCCCGTTCTTTCTCAAGACAAAATATTCTCCTGAGATAGGAAAACAAACGTGGAATGACTTAAATGCTGGCAGCATGTGATACACTTGATTGTGTTATGGATTAGCACATATTTTTCTTTGAACAGCACATACCCAATTTGAAATATTCTGCATCTTTTACTACCTCCGGTCCCAAGATTTTGACAAGTTAATTTGCAAAATCTAATCGAAGTTAACAAATTTATTTTAGTTTAGTACAAATAATTAATTATTGTGAATTAGTCAAAAACACTAAATTAATTAATTATTGTGAATTAGTCAAAAACTACTACTAATTTATTGTTTTCATAGTTTAAACAAATTTATATCAATTTTAGAATAATTTATGTCTAGCATTATTCTTCAAAATGTATACTTTTCCACCCTTTCTTTATTTCAAACAAACCTGAAAACCATATCACCTTCATCTTTTCCAAGTAATAGTCAACTCCGTGGGTTGATCAGCTACTATTACATCGACAGATTGGCCGTATATAATAAAATGTTCTCGCATTGGGCTATCCATCAAAACACTTTTCATTCATGGCTATCAATAGGATTTTCTTGCTCATCTTTACAATCTTATGCAGCCATGGTGGATTCAATTATATTATCGCTGCAGCAACGGCCACAATCAAAGTTGGGGATGAACTCAATTCCACTAGTCAACTTGCTTCAACGGATGGAAGTTTTACTCTGGGATTCTTCACTATTGATGTCACAAATTATACTTACTTGGGAATATGGTACACAAATGATATTGATAAAGATAGGAAAGTATGGGTTGCCAATCGAGACACGCCTATTGTTGACGGTTCTGGAGTGCTAGCAATAGATAGCACAGGAAAGTTGATAATTACTAGTGAAGGGATAGCTATTGTGAATATTTCTGATCAGGTTCAGACAGGTATTGTGACAGCCACATTAGAACAGAGTGGTAACTTTGTGTTGACGGATGAATCTGAAAATCGGATTTTGTGGCAAAGCTTTGATCATCCTACGAATGTGCTTTTGCCTGGCATGAAACTGGGTTTTAATCGCGCAACTGGGAAGAATTGGACGCTTAATTCTTGGTTAAGCGACGAAGTCCCAGCTTCTGGGGCGTTTTCTTTGAGCTGGGAATCTACTCAAGAGTCTAAGCAGCTAGTTGTTAGGCGCCGAGGAGAGCTTTTTTACTGGACTAGCGGGATATTAATGCAGGACAATCGTACATTTGAATTTATGCCTGTGCTGAATGGTCCTTCTATGCATTACCGATACAACCTCAGTTACAGAGATGATACTGAAGAAAAGTACTTCACCTTTAATGCTATTGATGAAAATCTTCCCATGTGGATCTTGAGTCCAAATGGGGAAGTTCTTGATGCTGGCAATTCTATTTTCATGAGCCCCACTGCTTTTTGTTATGGATACGAGTCAGATAATGGGTGTGAGACCAATTCAAGTTTGCCTGTGTGTCGAAGGAAAGCCATAACGATAAGTTTGAGGAAAAGAGTGCATATTTTGTTGGTGGTGACAGTTCTTATGATGGTGATCCAAGGGTAAGTCTTAGTGATTGTATGCAACGTTGCTGGAATGATTGCAATTGTTTTGGCTTTGCCAGCAATAGCAATGGAACGGGCTGTCTAATGTGGACTGGAATGAAGGATTACATTATAGATGAGCGCATGCTGCCGTGTTAAAATACGTTTTGGTTTCAAGAAAACCATCAAAAGGTATGCTAAATATTATATTTTATGTTTGAACCTTGTATATCTGTTTTAATTATTTTCTGAAGGACAATGCAATATCATAGAGGTTTAGTTGCTCCGAAGTCTGGCTACTTATTCATATCAGCACAAGCTTTCCACTTACCCTTGAAATGCATAATAGCCAAGAGAGAGTATAGTCTGTGCTGATATTTGGGGGTGTCGAAAGGGGAGTGTAGTTGGCATTTCCTCAATGGAAACAAATTATTACCATTCTTGTGGAGAAAGGCAGGACTGCAAGTAACACAGTCTAAGCTTACTTCCTTGAGTTGCCCAAGGAACTGGTTCCTTGAACAAGTGACGTGCTCTGAAAGAGTTGAATGTGCAATAGAATGACAAGTATATTTTCTTAAAAGCTTTATAATTTGAATAAGTATTTGCAAAGGTCCTAACTTCTAAAACCACTCTAAATGCAGCCAACAAGCATGACAAATGGATCATCTGTTGTTAAATGTCTTTCACTTTTTGGCAAATGTTTTCAAATATCCAAGAACTAAGATAACTTTTTTTTCTTTTGCTACAAAGACAACTCTGTTCATCACGCGTTTGTTGAATTTTGTGATACTGTTTTGGAATTATTTTGAAATCAGCTTGTCACTAGTTCCGCAGATATCAATACTCTGGTCATGATCCAATTTCCCTCTACTTTCTTGGATATGTGATCTTTGACTTGCACTTCTCCAGGCATATGAGTCTTAATATCAATGTTACAGTAGCAGAACCCTTTAATCTCAAAAATTGCGTATTTTGATAAGTCAAGAAAGGTGATGTTAAAAATGCTCCAGAACTGCATGCATTCATTGAAAGCCTGTACCTATGGCCATCTTACCATTTCCCCAAGCTTATTTTTTAATGCAGTTGGTTGTGAACACTAGGAAATGGAATTTCAAGAAAATAACCAGCTAAGGACATTTAATAGTCTCTCTTCCACAAGAAATCTAGTTCTCAAGAAAACATGCATCTAGTTTGGTTTTATGTACAAAACATAATTAGTATGTTATCAAGTTATTCATCTCACATTTTTGGTTTGATTGAGTACTTTTAACTCACTTAACCTGCTGAGTTTTTCTTCTTTGATATCATCATAAATTTGATAGAGTACCGTATTAAGTGGCATGATGGCCGCCTTTTCTAAGCATGGAAGAAAGAGATACAATCTTTAGGCAGTGGTTTATTAGTACTAAGCTCTATCCAAACATGGGTTATTGAAATCCAAAGATCAGAAGTTAAGCCAAATTACGGAAGTATAAAAACTAAATAATGGCTCAACAAAATAAAAGCATTAAATATTAAAAAATGGAGATTCGATTAATTTGAGATTATTCTTGTAACATACTAGTAACAACTTAGCATAGAGTTCTTTTTAATGAATGTTATAAAGTTCTTAGAATTTCTGATAAATATGGTATAGTAATGTTCCTCTAACTTAATGGAAAAACTTAAAAATTTGTAAATTATATTTATCCAGGAAACAAGGTGATTTGGATAATCATTGCTGTAGTAATTTTCTGGTTTTGCTGATATTGGCTTTTTGTGGTATTTGAGAATGAGAAAGATAAGGCTACAAGGGACATGGCTTACTATTGATGTACTAATTAGTCCATGATGTTATGTATATATCAAATATGCTTGTAGAACTAACAATATTTCATGTAGGAGAGGAGAAAAAAGGCGAGATGAGTACTTACAGGAGTTGATAGCTTCAGACAGCTTTAAAAACACAAATGAGATTGGAAGCGATAGAAGTGAAGGCCATGATCTGAATATATTTAGCTTTGCATCAATCTTGGCAGCCACAAATGACTTCTCAAATGAAAATAAGCTTGGACAGGGTGGTTTTGGACCTGTTTACAAGGTAATTAAAGTATTAAAATATAAATTCCATTCAATGATTTCAATTGAGTTCCTGTTTTCGATGTAGAAAAATGACATGTAATTGCACTAATAGGGGAAACTCGTTGATGGGAGAGAAATTGCAATTAAGAGACTTGCAAAAACATCAGGACAAGGGCTTGTTGAGTTTAAGAATGAACTTGTACTCATAGCCAAACTCCAGCATACAAATCTTGTTCGGGTCCTGGGGTGCTGCATTCATGGAGATGAAAAGATGTTAATTTATGAATACATGTCCAACAAGAGCTTAGACTACTTTCTCTTTGGTTTGTAACATTTCTTAAATTTCTTAATTCATCAAAATACACTATTTCCGAATTAACATACGATGATTTATGTTCTATATCCTTCACCGATATTTTGAATGTTCTTCTCTCGTTTGGCACAGACGAAAATAGAAGGGATCTACTAGACTGGCAAAAACGATTTAACATCATTGAAGGGGTCGGTCAAGGATTGCTTTACCTTCATAAATACTCAAGAATGCGTGTCATACATAGGGATTTAAAAGCTAGTAATGTATTATTGGATGAAAATATGAATCCTAAGATTTCTGATTTTGGCATGGCAAGAATTTTCAGACAAAATGAAACCGAAGCAATGACTATAAGGGTGGTTGGCACATAGTAAGTGATATTCTTTCTTTATTGATGGATTGAAGTTTTAAGTCTTTTCATATTGCTTGTTTCATCATATAATAAGGAAGTTTTCTTCAATCATTGTACGCAGTGGTTATATGTCTCCCGAGTATGCGATGGAAGGGACTTTCTCAGTGAAATCTGATGTCTTCAGTTTCGGAGTCTTGGTCCTCGAAATTGTAAGTGGAAGGAGAAATAACAGTTTCTATAATCCTGATCGGCCACTCAATCTCATAGGATATGTAAGTCATTCTAACAAAATTATCATTACCTGCATCTAAACAACCAAATTATATGAAGTTATGTTCAAAAGTAGACAAAATGATAAAAGATATGTGTTGACTCAGGCATGGGAGCTATGGAAAGAAGGAAATGTCTTCGAGCTAAAAGATCCAACACTGAACAAAAAGGTACTGATGTAAAACAATTGTCAAGGACTGCTCATATTGGACTTTTGTGTGTACAAGAAAATGCAATGGATAGACCGAACATGTCAGATGTTCTCTCTATGCTTAGTAATGAAACTATTCCTTTACCTATCCCAAAAGACCAGCTTTTTCACTGGAAGAAGTGTGTTAGACCCAGAGTTCATCTGAAAGCAGGTCAAAAGAATGTTCAGTAAATGATATGTCCATTACAGTAATGGAAGCTCGATAAGAATCCTGACCCACTGGGTACACCGGATGGAAACAGGTATACGAGGAACGCTACCTATGGTAGAAAGCACAAGGCACCTAATTCTCAGAACACATCAAAATGATATTAGGCTAACCGAACACAAGGTGATAAGAGTTCGACAGTATCCCATGTTCTAGAGTTATAGCTATAGGAATAGAAGTTCTTTCTATATTGCTTCAGTTTAGCAACTGTTCTTTCGACTTACTTTGTCAGGATGAAATATGTCAACCACAGTATTACTGGATTTGTAGGATAGAAAGTTTGTTTTACTGTCAGAAGTAAGAAGTTTACTACAATTTTTAGTGTCATTCATTTTTTATTATTTCAAAAAGTTTATATATCAATATTCTATTACCTTAGGAGGTTGTGTTTTAAATTAGTACATATATGATACTATTAATCATACAATTATACTTGCTTGGAATTGTGGTACGGCGATGCAATGAAATAATTGTTATACCTTGTATTACTTTCTTAAAAGTTGAAGTGTGTGTGTGTGTGTGTAAATTTGAATGATGCTTGTTTATGAACTTGAATTTCACATCAGGGAAAAGTGATCCTTCAGATAGACCATTTTATGCAATTCAAATGATAGTTACTAGTATAACACAGAGTTCTGTTTTCTAGAAAGAATTACAGAGTTTTTGATACAACCAAAGTTTTAGATTACAGTACATTGAATTTAAGAAAATGAATTGTGTATTTCCAATTCTGTTGGCCTCACAACCATCTAGAAAGATTGTTATTTCAGTTTAGGAATTAGGAAGGAAGAAAGACAGAAGCCATGCCTCAAGGGAAACTATCTAAACCTGAGCAGCAGTTCCTTTATTTTTAGCATCATTATCATAATCCTGCATTGGTGAATTCATTGCACTGTGCTCTCTCACATTCCCAGCAGCTATGGCTCCTCCAAAGCTGCTAATATTCCAAATATCAACACAAGGACTCCACCAATCAAGCACAGAAAGCTACCCCGAAATGCATATTAATATTCCCACCACCAGAAGTAGCAAGTGCAAAACCAGCACATGTTCCTAAAGCTCTCACCCACGAAAACCACACCGAGAATGCACCTTCTTTCCCAGCCGGGGAACAATCCAACAACAAAATCCTTCCGAACGCATGCAAAAGACCAGCTGCAGTGCTTTGAATCGCGGTAAACAGCAACACATGCTGGTTATGCCAGTTTTTGTGGCGGTAGTAGAGCCCAAACCCAGTTGTTAGTGTCGATAGCAGAAACCCCATAAGCTGCATTCTCACCGCGTCCGCCCTTATAAGTTGCTGGAGTGGATGTAGAAGTGGGAGAGATAATATAGGGAAGATGAAATATGTTAACCATATAAACAAAATGTTCTCTGGTTTAAGGCAAAGCTGCCCTACTAAGTAAAGTACCCCTCCTGTGAAAATGGACATCGTTGCCATGGAGGAAAGGAATATCCCGACAAGACTACCGGCTGCATGAGGGTAGCTGAAAATGGAAATGACATGTGTTTTTGGGACAAAGCTAGGGGATAATGTTGCATTCCCACTAGGTCTATTACCAGCAAAGATATGAATTATTCCTGTGAGCCACTTGAGGCCACTAAAAATCGCGACAACCCATAAACTGGTGAACTTGTCTGGACCACGTAGCATGTGGTACGTGAAGGTGGAGAAGATGGCAGAACCTAGGCAGCCGGCTGCAGTGGCGTAAAGGGATAGCCAACTAGCAATTCCTTGTCTAGAGGAGAATTCGCTTTTATGAATGGTGGAGCCTATGAAGCCATGAACCATGAGGCCAAGGTGGCGTGTGGGAGGCAGTGCCAATAGTGGCCGCGACCACAACGGGCAGCAATGTATGGTGGGAAAATCCAGTAGATTTTGAAGAATCCGGCAGGGAGGCAGGAGAGAGCCCCAAGGGCTGTCACGGCTCCGGCCAAGAGTTGAGGGTGCTGGCCATAGTCAAGGTTGATTGAGATGATGCCTAGAACTGGTGCCGCTAGGATTAGCCCTATGAACCAAGAAATTGATGTCCACTCTAGTGCTGAGAAATTCATGTTGTTGACATTTATTGATCCGTATGTTAGTCCTTGGTACCTGGAATTAATTATGCATGTACTTGTGGTTAGTAATTAGTAGTTTTGTACTCATAACCATTCTCTTTGTAAATTCTCAAGAGAAAATTTTAAGAACTTAAAAATTCACTTACACTTGCATTTCCTTTTTGGTACAAGTCAGACCCTTGAAGCTCTTCTCCCAACCCTGCGCAGGTTGTGGTGCCTCGGAGATTTGGCTGATAATGAGTGGAAACAATATAGGAATAAGAACTGTGTGTATAAAATATGAACACAGTCCATAGAAACACCACAACATAACTTCACCCTTGCTAGGCCTGTCTTGAATCCCTCCATATTCCCTATAAACCTCTTTAGCCCTCTCTATTTTCATTGCCACATTATGCACATCTGGTGTAGCCATATCCTCCACCTCCTCTTCCACCACCCTTGACCTCCGCGGAGCTTCGCCACCTTCAACGTCCAGCTCCGCCATTCTATTCGTGCACTTTTAGGCCCCAATCGGAGAGATATTGGAGAGAGAATTTGGTAGAAGTAGCAAGCAACAATGGGATCAGAAAATGGGGGGTATAAAAATGGTAATATTTGTATGTACAATGCACAGCTGGTTGTAATGCTCGAGGCCTCGGTTAGTTCACTTGGGTTGTAGGGTATCTTGATGGTATATTATCATATTTCTAATCTATTTGTGTTTGTGCATGTAATATGTATATACATGTTTGTTGTTCTTTAGTTACGAATGACAGTTATTTAGCAAACAAAATATTGAAATGTTAAAAAAAATAAAAATGGGAGCATAGTTTATATAGCCTTGTTTGTCACTGATGAATGTAACTATGAAAACATTGATAAAGTCCCATATGATATCAATGACTTGTGACTTGGGGATTGACTCATATGGCTGATTGTTAGTTTTCTTCCAGTAATTATGTGGGGATTGGAATAAAGAAGCCGGTTTAGCTAGTTCATATCAGAAGCTTAACTGAAGTGTATGGCCCCACGACCTTATGAATTAGTTTAACTGATACAGGTCTACAAAAAAACAAAAATAAATATAATAATTATAGCTTATTTTAATATATTTTAGATTTGACTTGGTCTATGTTTGGCAGAGTAGCGACAGCCAAAAACTTTTCCAGAAAAGCAAAAACCTAGGAATTAATGGTTCCCCAACATCTAGATTTGGCCTCTTTTGGTAGAGCAATATATCCATTATATATCGACTGAAACAAAACTAATATTTTTGAACCACCTACTGGAACATGGAGAGCAATGGAGTATAACACAAACTAGGAATCTTTAGAGAGAGAGAGAGAAGTTGCAGAGGCCAAATATACCAACTGGAGCTGATTCATTATCTGACCTCTTTGGTTATCAAAATTGCTCAATTTCAACATGTATAAGAGAGCATGCACTTCTATCAAATCAAATCATTGATGGCTAATTTGTCCTGTAACAAAAAACATTTTACACTTCCTTGGTCCACCAATTCTGCAATGTAAAAGCTAGAACAAGTAACGGACACCCGAAACACTTCTTTTTAACCCATAAATGGCAGCACAGACATAGTACTTGCAATGTTTTAGGTGCAGAAGTTGAGCTTCTCCATCACTTTTGCATATGCCAAAGGAACAATGCCGGGTTGTCTGAGTCTACGTTTTGATTTCTTAGACTGCATTAAGCAACATATACTTGTTAATTTTCACTCAAGCGTGCACAGTTCACTAAAAAATAAAGCGAAAAATATTGTAAAAACAACAAAATTGAACATGGCCACACGGGTCATCAGAAAATTATTTTAAACACCGATAATACAGCAACAGTTATTACAAATTGATGATAATGGCTAAATAGAGTAGTAATCTGTCATTGCAATGGGATCGAGTAGCTGAGTGGCCAGTGCATAAGATGACTTCAGTTCCACATTGAAGAGTCAACAAAAAGTTTGACCTATAAAGTTTCCTCTCTTTTTTTCCCTTTTCGCAGTGAAAGTGGAAACATCAATTCAATTTATCAATTACTTGAAAATACTTTTGAGCTACACAGGGGAGCATCAATAACTTATGCAATTACTTGAACAAATTTTTGATACATAGCAATATGTAGCAAAGTTTTCTCTTTAGATTTGATTATTGATAATGGTGGTGTGGTGATGATAACATATAATAATGTTAACTCTTGCATTGATCTTTTCTTGTAAAAAGTTTAGCCTCTAGTTTTTTTCCCTACTCATTTGTTTGTTGTCATTAAGCTCACGGCCAAATCCCCTTTTTATAGGATGAGGGCTGTATATTGCAAAACAGTCTAAAAGCCTTTTCCGTTCTAGGTACCAGCAAGTATATTCAACCACTAGCAAGAAACTAAAGCAAAGAGTGTAGCATATCTGTCTTCAGACTTCAATAGCAAGGCTATTCAAGAAACAAAATCTAGAAGGCATACCACCCCTCTAAAAGCACCCACAGATATAAGACATTTCATACTTTGTTAAATGTTTCTTTAACTGTATTTAAATCAAAAAGTTCTTACCATCAACTATTGCTCTCAATTTAAAAAATAACCAATGCCTTCATCTAAACAAGGACATTAACTTGGTGTGTCTAGGACCTCATTTGTTTTTTCAGTAAGTAGTCTAGTGCCTCAAATTTCTTGATCCCCAACGTCACAAAACAAAGTTTATTCTTCAAAAGGAAGTTGCTTATCACACAAGGCGCACCATCAATTCCTCAGGGAGAACAGCCATCTCAAATGAATTCCAACATTCCATCATATCATACTTTTTGCTAAATTCCCTTCACTCTCCCTCTCATGTTTGCTCTCTCTCTCTCTCTCTCTATATATATATATATCATGTCTTTTTATATTGTTATACATTCATGTAGATTTTGCGGAAGAAAAGTTACTAACTATATGAAAACAAACATCGCCATTAAACAAATAATACATTTTTTCTTTATTTTCTTTTCTTTTTTGACGAGTCCCATTAAATATAAGGCAAATAAACAACTTTTCTAACAAAGCACATATTAAAGATTGTCAAATGAAAAAGTTACTCTAATGTATATCTGTATATTTAGAACTTAAATTTGTTAGATAAATTGATTAGATAAGATAAGAAAGTATAAGCATACCTTTAAATGTGCATTGTGTCGTTTTCCCTCCTTCCAACACCTAATCTGCCCATCCTTCATGGTCCTAAATCTTCCCTTATATGACCTGGTCAGTAAAATTCAGTAAATTCAACTCTTCAATCTGTACATACAACTGCAAAAGCACATATTTTCACATACATTATAAAATTGAAATATTGCAAAGAAAGAGACATACGAATAATATTTCATTTTGATTTTCTTGACCTTCGAAATAACCGGGGTTGCTGGCTTCCTACTCTTCAACTTTCTTTTCCTTTGTTTCTAAGCCAGATTTCTCACTTGTATCAACTAAACATACATACACCAAAATAATAAATTAATAACCATTAAACTTAACCCATAAATATCTATTCTTTATATACATTGTTAGCAACAGAAAAAATAAACTATATAACAGAATTAATATATCACATGAGTGAATTTGCAATTAAAATTTGGTGGGTTTTTTTCTTTTTGCTGCAATTTCTCCAACAGAAAATAAAGATGGGCAGAGAAATTCTTACTTACAGAGGGAGGGAGGGGAGAAGCAACATGATTGAACAGTGAGAGCTGAGATGTTGAAGGGGCAATGAAAACGGGCTTAAAGTTGGAGGAAATTACAGGGACAATGAAGGTTCTGTGGGGGAGATTTGGAGAAGAGTGAAGGAGACGATGGAAATGAAGAAGAGACTTGGTGGTGGTGGTGGAGTGGAGGGCAGCGATTGATCGGAGCTTTGAGCACCATCTCTGCATCGTTTCGCCTCCGTGGTCCGAAATGGAAATGGGTTTCCAGGTTTTTTCTGGGTGGGTCACGGTTATAAGATTCGGAAGACAAAATATTTTATATATATTTTTTGAAATAATTCTACCCATGCCATGCATATAAAAAATCAAATAAAATTAGAAGAAACAAATAAACTCCCCGCCATTTTTCATCCTGGATTTCTTTCCTCTACCTTCACATGAAACTCCAAATTTCTCCAGTGATACACATCTCCTATTCTCTATTCAGATCTTTTCTCTCTCCTAATAATCACAAACCTTTCCTTCAACTTCTCAAACAATTCTCTTCAATCTCAAATAATAAACCCAGATATCGATGGAATTCAAATTGCAATTTTATTATCACCAATCCAACTCTATTAATCATGGAATCATGCAATTCCATGTTTGAATTGAAGCAAATTCAAGCTCATATGACTCGAACTGGCCTCATTTTTCACCTCTTTCCCGTAAGCCGAGTCTTATCTTTCTGCGCTCTAGCTGAAATTGGTGATATACGATATGCAAATGTTCTTTTCGCACAAATCAATAACCCCAATGTTTATATGTGGAATACAATGATCAGAGGCTATTGTAAAGCTCGATTACCCATAAAGGGTTTGTCTTTTTTCCGTGAAATGGTTGAAAAATGCGTTGAAATGGACAGTCGAAGTTTTGTGTTTGGGCTGAAAGCGTGCGAGTTGATACACGATATTGAATTGGGAAAATCGGTGCATTGTCGAATTTGGAAAGTGGGGTTTGTATGCGACTTGATTGTGCGAAATGGGTTGATTCATTTGTATGCGGACGATGCGTGTATGAGTCATGCTCGACAATTGTTTGATGAAATCTGTGTGAGAGATGTTGTTTCTTGGACTGCAATGATTGATGGGTATGTTAAGAAACATATGGCTGATGAGGCTTTGAGTGTTTTCGATACTATGTTGTCAAGTGGTGTTGAACCTAATGATATTACGATGATTACAGTGCTTTCGGCTTGCTCACAGAAGGGGGACTTATGTTTAGCAAAAAATGTTCATGCATACGTAGAAAAGAATAATGTGAATTGTGGTCTAAATTTGACAAATGCCATGTTGGATATGTATGTAAAATGTGGTTGCTTGATAACTGCTGGACAGATTTTTGATAGGATGGAATATAGAGATGTTTTCTCATGGACTAGCATGATCAATGGCTATGCCAAAAATGGGGAATTAGATTTGGCAAGAAAATGTTTTGATGAAATGCCCGATAGAAATGTTGTATCTTGGAATGCCATGATTGGGGGTTATTCGCAAAACAACCAACCGAATCAAGCTTTAGAACTATTCCATGACATGGAGAAAGCAGGTTTGCTTCCCATAGAGGGCACTTTGGTGTGTGTGCTGTCTGCTTGTGCTCAATCTGGTTACTTGGACTTGGGTAGATGGATTCACCACTACTATGTTATGCAAAAACGGATTCAACTTGGTGTGATTCTTGGGAATGCATTGATAGACATGTATGCTAAATGTGGGAGCATTGATGCAGCTGCAGAGCTCTTTAATGAGATGCCAGAGAGAGATTTGGTGTCATGGAATTCCATTATTGTTGGATATGCTTCTCATGGGTATGCGAAGAAGGCCCTTTCCCTCTTTGAACAAATGAAGCTTACAGGATATAAGCCTGATGATATCACATTTGTAGGTGTCCTGTCGGCTTGCAGTCACGGAGGGTTAATCACACAAGGCCGTGAATATTTTAGAAACATGGAGAAAACTTCTGGGCTGAAGCCTAAAGTGGAACATTATGCATGCATGATTGATTTATTTGGGAGAGTTGGGCTCCTAGAAGAAGCTTATGAGTTAATAACCAAAATGCCAATGGAACCTGATGAAGCTGCTTGGGGTGCCCTTCTTAATGCTTGTAGGATGCATGGGAATGTTGAGCTAGGTAAGCTCGCTGCTAATAAGCTTCTAAACTTAAATCCAAATGACAGTGGTATTTACATGCTCTTTGCAAGTCTTTGTACTAATAAGAGGAAATGGAGTGATGCAACTTCGATTAGAAGCTTGATGAGAGAGAGAGGTATTAAGAAGACTCCTGGATGTAGTGCAATAGAGGTGGAGGGCAAGTTTCATGAATTTTTGGCCGCAGATGAATCACACCCTCATTCGAAAGATGTATATAAAGCGCTAAATGAATTAACAATCCTATCAGACTTGGAAGAATGTGCCTTGGAAAGCTACCCAATCGATGCATTTTGCTAGAACAGTAATGATCATGTATCAAGTATATGATACAACTCACAAGAATAGTTCTGCTTTTTCTGAAGCAAGTTATCTGATCAGAAGATTCAGAATCATCTCTTTATTGGAAGAGTCTTCAAACATATAGGCTGATCAAAGTACAAAGTTGATGCCATGAGTTTTGCAGCTTAAACTACATGTGCCATCCTATACTGCTTCCTGGAATTGGGTAGTCAGTAAAATACCTTCGTGTCTATTAGAGTGGAAAACTGATTGTGTTGTGCAACTGGCAAGATTGAAGAAACTTACCAACGAGCAGGCGCCTCTACTTAACAGAACAATTGTGGAGGAAACTTTCATGTGGAATCAGAGAACAGTACAGTATGCAGATAGTGTGTATTTTCCGGATGGTGTGCATACATTGTTGTATACTTTTTAAAGTGTCCAATTTTGTGTTTAATGTAATTGTAACTCAACAATCAATGAGACTGCAAGTATGCTCCACACTGCATAATTTTCACTATGTGATTCTATATTTTATGAACGATTCTCTATAATGGATGAAGAATAACCTCCTTTATTGTTTGGCAAATTCCAAATGAATATGCTTGTATACTGCTAAACATGGTCTCACCTTATAGGTAAACTTATATGCTCTTCCAAGCTCTTTTTTTTCCAAGACAGAGATTAAATTTTCCCTGATTTATTTTCAATATCTAACTTTAAAGACTAAAACTAATACTATAAAAATTATTGACTAAAAGTATGTATTTAGTGGGTCCTACACTAATTAGTATTGGGTTAAAAAGAAAAAATGGATTTTTCCACTGAGGGATAAATGATGCGTTAACAATTTTATCACACTCAATAAACTTAAAAGATAAATATGAAACAAAATTTATATTCTTATTATTTGTAAATCGGACTATTTTTGTTGAACGGAAGAAGTAACATGTAGGCAAGATGACTGAAAAAGGCAAAATATATGGATTCCATCTGGCTGACAAATCTCCCTTCAATAATCAATACAAGACATCAAAACGAAAGCTCTCACAGAGACCAATCTGCTTCAGTGTTAACAAGAGATAATATTAATAAATAGTTGCTGTCTGTCTGAGTTTACATTGTTTTAAGAGCAACACAATAAACTCTATGGACTGTGCTTACCTATTTCCAAGAGATTTCTCTATCATATGGGACATAATTACAAATAACAAGTCAGAACCTTAATTGGGGCCGTTTAGTGCATGATCCACAGAATTTACAAAAATTATTTAATTTTGTGTAAAATAGTATAATCTATGCTGGTTCTCTCTCTGTATCCAAGTGTTTAATTATGAATATCTGCTTCCGGTTGCAGCCCAACTGCTGCCAGTAACTTGGAGGTAACGAGTTTAACAGGGACACAAGTTGCTCTTGCAGGCACAGTCTCTTCTGGTTTGAGTTGCCAGTTTAGCTTGCGATTCTGGCCAGCAAGATCACCCGGATTGCCACCATATATCTGTGGAGTGGAAAATGAGGGTTCAGTTGTATACTGGTTAGACAAGATACAATTTTTCAGTGGCTTCAGAAGGTCCTGTTTGGGGACTGAACTGTTTTTCCTTGCCATGAGATTTGCATAAGTTTCTTTTCTGCAAACTTGAACTGGTTTAGCAACCTCACGACTGGAAAAGGGAGAGAGGGTTGGGGAATAACAAACAGGAGTCCTCCTTGCCTTTCTCCAAATCAGTGGAAGCAATGAAGTGCCAGTGTCAATATTATCAAACACTAGCTGGCCAGCATCATCAGTTTTAGGAAGAAAATTATCCGTGGAGCCATCCTCTAATTTTTCTATTTCAACCGGGTGCCCTATGATTGCCTTGCCATTTAATCTACTCACTAGAGAAACCAAAGGAACATTCTCTGCTCGATAGATTGCTTGTATTGTCAACTTCACATCTATTAACAATGTCCCGAAGCTAGTACGCCTGCCTGGGTTTCCCCAAATACCATCTTCAGGAGCTGATCTAGATGGAGAATATATGTTGCCAGTTAAATTTTCCAATGCTTTGTTGTTATATCCAGTTCTGATACGATATTTGGAAGCAGCATCCAGAGTTGATGGATCTCCCTTGGCATGTATTACATTTCTAGAACTGATGTAACTCTGTTGGTAAGGTACAGCTCCATAACTTTCATTTAGATATTGAGTCTTTAGTTTTTGTTTCACCTTCCATTTATTTACCTCCACATTTTCTGCAGTCCTGTCTTCAGTAGGAAAGTCAGACAAGTAACTGAGTTCAACATGATTCATGTAGTTCCTGTTGCCAGGTTGCCCATCATAGCCACTTGAGTATATCCCATATTAGTGTCCATCATAGTCATCAATGTCATAAAACAGCAATGATGCAATTGTAAGATTAGCACTTGAGAACTAATTCTTAAAAGTTAAAATTGCACAGTACATGTGTATTGCATCAAAACCCAGAAGTTCTCCTTATGCTAAAGTGCACTTGTTTGTTGATGACTAAAAAGGAAAAAATGTATCCTAAATGAGTAATTGATAGATAGTAAGAAACATACAGGGATATATCTATGGTTTTGCGATGCATGTCACACATCCCTACCTTACCAGTCAGGACTGCCCCCTGAGACATCTTATGTTTCTCCCCATCTCCCTTTCATGCTTTTTTATCTCAGTCAATTCAAACCAGATCAATGCATGAAATGACCCTAAGATTAAATCACTATCTCATTTTTGACTTCAAAAACCCTCCTACTTTAAAATTGATAGGGACCGGGATAGTATAACTTTGAGGTGAGGAATGATTTCTTAACCATGACTATGATCGATGATGTTGCTTTGAAGGAGTCGTTCACCATCCTTATGTGGGATTTTAAAAATTCATTGTTCATAGTGTACTCCTTGACATAAGATAATTCAGTTTGGGAACGTCCAGATTAAATTGTTTATATAACATTTATATAAATGTGTGTGCGTGTGTGAGAGAGAGAGAGGGACGGAGAGGGGGAAGGGAGAGAGAGAGAGGATATCACAGGATATGCCTTGGAAATCACAATGCCCTTACAAGTGGCCTACTTAGCAGTCCGAAATTCATCTTGACTATTTAAATAATTTGGTTCATAAGGTGTAACACCCTAGTCCCACATCGAAAAAAGTTGCTACCAATAGTACCTTCAAGTCATGACCTTTTGGGTGAGCCTATAGTGGGCTAAGATGACCCAATAAGATACTATTGGGCCAGTGGTTTGAGGCCTTATTTTGATGGATTTGATTCGATTCGGACTTGGGATTTGACCCGAGATTTGTTCCGAACTCGGGATTTGATCCGGGTTGTTTCATATGGTATCAGAGCCGATTCTCGAAAGCTCGGGTCGGGTCATCCGATCGAGTTGTTGGATTTAACAACCGGTATTATCCCATAATGGCTAGAGAGGCAAATATTTGTGGACCGTGTGTGTGATCGGTTCTGACGGGGACGTTAGAAATTTAAGTGGGGGAGTTTGTAAAACCCAGTCCCACATCGAAAGAAGTTGCTACCAATAGTACATTCAAGTCATGACTTTTTGGGTGAGCCTGTGGTGGGCTAAGATGACCCAAGAAGATACTATTGGGCCAGTGGTTTAAGGCATTATTTTGCTGAATTTGATTCGATTCGGACTTGGGATTTGACCTGAGATTTGTTCCGGACTTGAGATTTGACCCGGGTTGTTTCATAAGGTGTCTATGTTTGTTGGTTGTAATTCAGATATATTAATAGTGGCTAAGTCGAGTACTTTTGCTACACATTTTCTTTAATAAGATTCATCATATCTAAATTAATATTTATTTGACAATCCCTCTATCTAATACCATGATTTCTCCACCAATAGGAAGGCTGAAATACGAGACAAATGGGAAGGAAGGAATTTCAAGAAATTGCGATTTTCAAATGCATGAGAATGTTGTTAACCATATAATTCGAATAACTTAAGGTATGATAGATAGGGGCTTCTGAGTAACATTTTATTTATGAACTCTCACACCCCCTCATGTCTGCCCTGGTAATAAATTTCGAGGCAGACATACAGACAGAAAAGAGGTTCCCCAGTATAGAGAAGCTAAATAGCTTGGAGCACATCAATGCCAACTAAATAGCTAATGCAGAGAGCACTACATGCATTGAACATCTAACTATGAACATGTTACATTTCATGCAAATACTTACTTTTGAAAGATAGATTCAGAGTAGTACACTTAAAGATTTCAACTATATGAATAACAATATACAAGGAGATCATCTACCTGAAAGTTGTTTAATTGCCTCATTTCTCTCTCCATTATGAGTACCACTTTTAGAAGAATAGGTTTCACTGGATCTGGAAGAAGACTTTTCTTCAGTGGCACTGGATTGATAAGAATCACCATTCAATCCCTGTAAAGGTTGAGCATGAAAACTTGTGCGCTCCAAACAGTTGTCTGATCCAGCTGGCAAGTAAGCACATCTGCTTCTCTTCGATCTGCAAATTGCTCCAATATGATCCTCTTCTGCTGTACGTTCTACAAAATCATTACCATACTCAAAATTAAGAACCTGAAATCTTTCTTTACCATGTAGTACATAACCTAGTAGAGGGAAATTATCACATATACTTTGTAAATCCTTAGTAACAATGGAAAGCTCTTAATTTGGAGGAGATTTCCTGAGCTTGGAACCCCAGACATTTCTCATATGCAAATCTAAACTCAGAATTATCATAACTTTGATTTAGTTAATTTTTTAGTTTGTAAATTCCATATGCAAAGAGGTATATTTTCTCTCCTCAATGGACAAAATAACATCTCAAAGAATTATGCACGCTGATTGTTATACCGACATCAACTAGTTCCAAAAAATTTGAAGAGTTCATACTTTACTTATAAGACAGACATGAGAATCTTACAACTCGAACAGTTAGATACCTGGCATTTTGCGTTTTTTACACAGTTCTTTCTTTTCAAGCTCAAGAGCATGAAGAATAGCATCTCCTCGATTTGCATATTTCAGATTTTTAGTGGAAGTTGACTCATGTGAGACTTCAACCCTTTTAATAAAATTTTCGAACTCACTGCATCGAAATGCTTTTATGCGCTTTGAATTCTGTAAATTGTACCAGTCCCTGAAAAAAGGATAACCATATAATTATTTTTAACCTGCTCACCGTATTTTTGGTCAGCAGCCTTGTATCTCTGCTGTAGCTGTTTTACCCTGTGCTTGCAAGAGGTAAAACAGCTAAATCAAGAGATACAAGACAGCTGAGAAAAAAATGTCAACAGTTGGGTACCTCCGGCAGACCTTGTTTTAAATCAAAATGGAGGAATTACAAACAAAAGGACTGTAAAAGCATTGTAACATTGCCAGTACCAAGTTGGATCCTTCCAACCATTTCTCTTAAAAACCTACTATCAATAAAAGGCTGAAATTTTGAAGTACCCAACTAACTGTTGCAATAACCTTAGATATCCTGAAGTGTAATTTCCTTAGCCTTTCCTTTCTCTTTTCAAGTTCCAAATAATCCTTAGAGTCGCCTAAACTGTCTAAAGTATCAGTGATTATCAACATTTGATTTAAACCTATGTTCTACATATAGATAAAAACAACAATATAAAGGAAATATCACAGATTACCATAAACTGAGATGCAACTAAAAAAATGAAAACAGGAAAAAGAACTTATCAATAATGGGACTGATTCAAATAATATGAAAACACAAATGTTTTTATTGCTCTGTAGATCAGTAGATGTTGTTCAAAATGTAGAGATTGTAAAGGAAAAAGCACATTTGAATATCAAATATCCTTTTCGCAGATTTTCTATTATTTTTAATAAAAAAATAGAGAAAAAAAAAACTCCCAGTGACCTAGCTGGCATGGTGAAGTACTTAAGTAGTAGTAGTAATATTTTCTCATAACAATCATGAGAAAGTTATAGCATACTTCTATGTCCCTATCTTCTAGCCTTTCTGCTTTATACCAACCAGGGAGAAGCTCAAGATAATATTATATTATATACATATATATATATATGCGCGCGCGCACACACACACTCACTCTTATATATGAAAGATCCTTAAGGGAGAGACAAGAAAGATAAATAAATAAAAAAATAAAAAGAAAAAAAGAAAAGTAGAAAAACTCAAGATTAATGGAGTAGTAAACAGAGCATACCAACCAAAGAGAGGATTAAGATAATCTGTTATATTTAAAATTATATAATATAAAATGAATATACAAACACTCAAGATTTTCTTGGGTTTCCTCTATTTCCTAAGCAATTATAACTAGAGAGGGAGAGTAGTTACACAGTGCCGTTTTCTCTGCCGAGGAGTTTAACCGGAAATCTGGTTTCACTGGAGGCCAAGAGTGAAGCAGGAGATAGCTCACTCAGACCCAAAACTCTTCCGGGCCACCATGACCCGTTTTTCCTCTGCACCCATACTATTGTTCCAGCTCGGCAATCCGCCATTGATATCCCCATTTCTCTCTCTAAAATTTTTTCTCCTATATAACTAGGAGATCAATGGTTTGCTTATGATATGATGTGGAGATTGGGGTTTAAGGAAGAGGCTTTTATTTATGAACTGAACAGAGAGGCTAAAAGGTAAAAACCAGTATCGTACTGGTGGAGCGGACAATGATTTGCAGACAAGCTATCCAATGGCGCCTCGCAAACTGTTTTTCAAATGTACGACCGTTTGCTTTTTCTGTTTTTGTTTTTTCCTTGCCCTGTTTTTTAGGGAAAATGGTACTATTTCCAGAGCACTAAAACTACCATTTGTCCATTTCTATAAATGTAGTACGTTAGGGGTGGAAGTGGTGTTTCTCGGGGTGGAAACATCATCTCCTTATTAGTCTTTATCCATTCATTTCTCAAATATTGGGGTGAGGTTTGAGGGCTGGATTCAAGCCCAGTATCTTAAATAATGTAGCCCAATGTAATAACACTGTCCAAATCCAATACCCTGTTCTCCGCCGGGCCCCATATATCCCAATAGAATAGTTATTTAATACCCGACCCATGTTAGGTATCCATCTTCACCCGGAGGCTCCAAAATTCTCCTTTAGGGCCGGAGCTGATAAACCCTCTCCTCTAGGGTTTATCCAAAATTCTCTCCAAAAGGTTTAAACTTTCGTTACTAATTCCCCTGCAATGGCCACCTTCAGGCTACTAATCTCCAACAGGACAGCTCATAATCAGAAGTCTGCTTCGAAACTCATCAGAAGTCTTAACACTCTCATTTCCACAGAACTCCAGTATTAGAGGGGCTTTTCATCTGCACCCAATTATGAACTGCAAGACTCTGATTCATTGGTAGCTGCCGAATTGAACATTGAGTTCGGGCTACCGTGTTCACCGGCTTTCAGGATTCAGGTAAGGTTTGTGCTATACTACAAGACTTCTCAACCTCAGTATTGAAGCTCAAGTAATCTGAGTGGAATAAATATAACGTTTTTTTTTTTTTACTATTTTTTAAAACTTTTTTAATGAGTTAGGATAATTGAACTCCACTTTACTAAAATGGAAAAGGAAACCATTAACATGGATTTGTAGAAAACAATTAGCAGAGTTCTTTCCAAGTGAGAAACTTTAGTTTACTCGAATTGTTTTGAATTATATTTATTTTTAATTTGTTTGGATTGTTGTTTTATTCTTCCATACCACACTGTTAAATCACATTTTGACAACTCAACATGGTAAGGGAATTGCTGTCATTGAGAATGAGGTATTGAGGTCTATCTATTCTTCAACTCATAATTTTGTCTTAATGATATTCTTATGTTATATTTCAAGGTTTATGTGTTATCTTGGAAGATATGCAGTAAATGGTGCTAGGGTGTATACATCATTAGTTTTAAAATTGTAATCCGGGTTTCAGACATTGTTAATGCCAATTTTGCAAACCACCACCGTTGAAACATACTCGTAATTGTTTAAATTAATATTTATAATGTTATTAGACTCCTGAAAATGATTGAATATGTACCTCTACTCTGCCACAAAATTCAAATTGAGCAAAAAAAAAAATCTCTTATAAAAACAATTGATGAAGGATATGTGAAAATGAAATTACTCTGTTGTAAGAGTGGACGAGTATGCATCGGTCTGTACAAAGGACTTATGGTTTCCCTTCCTACCTCAGTCCTTAGATTTCTACACTTTACTCTTGGTTCTCTTTTTTCTATAATATATATATATATATATATATATATATATATATATATATATGCATACATATAACAATATTTGGAGGAATAGATATTGTACAGTTGTCAAGAGAAGAGGAAAGAAAAATAGGAGTAAAAGAAAAGAGAATTGGATATTTTGTTGATTTGGAAAATTATAATTTATTTTCTATCTTTCTTCTTCTTATGATTATTATTGTAACTATTCTTTAAAGAAAATAAGTTCTTAATTTTTTGACTTCTATGAAGAGAATCCTTTGTTGCTTGTTAGGAACTTTGTAAAAGAGATTCTTTTCAACTTTTCACTTTGCACATATTCCTCAGCTCGATTTACAAGAATCTTTATTTCTTTTACTTTTCCTTTTTTTATATTATTTTATTTTCATGGTTACATAAGAGGTCATTTGATGGTTTGAGAATCATCCAAGAGCTTATTTTTCTTGTTTCCGAATCCATTTAAAGCAATTACTAGGCCGATGTCATTTATCTAGAGTCAATGATAATGAAATATGTCACTTTTTCAAATTTAAATAAAAAAATAAAAAAAATAAGAAAGGAATGGTTTCAGAATATTCCTTTCGAGTGAAAATATATTAGTTTATATAACTTGAAAAAATAGATTCTGATTTATTCAGGGGCGGATCTGTATATAGGGCAGCTTAGGCAGCTGTACCTGCTGGATTTTTTTTAGATATAAAGGACATGACAAATTTGTAAATTAATAGATTTAAGGGGTCAGATTAATTGAAGAGTTAAATTTGGAGAAGGCAAAAAAAATTTCATAAACCAATTCTAAATACAAGTACAAAAATCTTCTTAGTTTTAAGGCTTGGTGAAATCTTAGAAATATTTTTTGTAGTTTTTGGTTTTGAATGTTCATCAGCGTGTGAACTGTGCGGGATTGTTTGATTCAAGTTTGATTTTTTTTTTTTATTGATTTGGTTGACTGTAGTTACTGTTTGTTTGATCTGATTGGGTTTTTATTTTTGAGTTGTTTGATTTTCAATTGAAAATGAGATCATTTTGATCGCGTAGTTTCTGTCTTTTATTGTGATAACTTACAATGATTTTGCCTTATTTTTTTAATGGAAAATAGTAAATGACTATAAGTCTTTAGCAACTCCTCATTTCTTATAATCACTTTACTTCATGTATCTAACTAATGTACCCTGTATAATTTTTGGTGTTTTGAGTATAAATTTTTGTTGGTTTGTTTATCTTATTTTAACTTATAAAAAGATATCAAAACTAGTTTATGCTTTCAAATTAATTCATGGTTTTGTTTGAATATAAAAAACAAATTTGGTTTGAGACTTTAAGAATTTGGGGAATCATTCAAATTGAACTATGACAAGTAACTGAATTAAGTTTCTAAACTGTATCTAAATGTTTTTTATTTGAAATTTCTTTTTTAGTTTGGATTATGAATATTTATTGCAATTTGTAAACATTATTATGATTAGTTCAAATTTTTTATATTTAACTTTAACAAAAAAAATTAGTTAAAATTCGTCCATGCTGGAAAAAATTCTTGATCCGCCCCTGGATTTATTCACGGTTCCTAGAAGTCTTTGTCGTTCTGTGCAAATATGAAAATTTCCTACAATTTGAGTACGGTTATATTGTGAATTTTTGAGGAGTTTCATGGTCATGCTAAACGTAAGTCGGTTGGTTAATGCGATTTTCTTTTGGACATTTCAAATTAAAAATCTGTGATATTGTATGTTAGTACAATTTCTCAACAACGAGTTGAGAAGCTGTGACTTTTATGCCAACTTCCAAAGAAGAGAATTTCAATTTCTAGCTAAAAGCTAAATCATGTAGAATATACATACAATCATTATTGTTCTTATCTTGCAGTAAGCAAAATACAAGACAATAATATGTTTAAGATGGTTTCTTGCTTTATACTTTACTTGAAATATATTTTGGTTCACTTTGGGCAGCATTTTTCATGTTAACGATTTAATCATTGTAATGTTATTTATTCTCAACAAGCACCACGAGGGGCATCATCATCATCATCACGACGATGTATGCTGTCTCCAGCATTTGCGAGGGAACTCTAGACCTTGATAGGGTAATTTCTTTACATAGGTTACCAAAATATAGGCTGTATGGTCGGTTGTTCATCATTGGGTTAAATTGTTGGAATTTTTACAATGTCAAGCTTGATCATTACCTGGTCAAAGCATTTAATTATAAAATGGGGGGTCAGCTTCACTTTCTCCAGTATGCCAGATATCTATGGAGAGCTTGTGATTGGACTAAGGAGAAGAGTTGGGGTCTGCCTCTTTTTGGCAATGTTGCTTAGTGTATAATTGGTTCGCTTCAGTTCTTGTGGATGCCTGAAAATTTGTATTGTTCTGTTGCATATGATATAGCTGGACGATTGGTTAATCTGAAAGATTGATTGAAGAAAAAGGAAAGGACTTAATTGTACAGAATGAAGGGTGACCTTGGTTCTGCCTTTTCCTCCCCCCCCCCCCCCTCCCCCCTCCCCTCCCCTAAATTGATTCTTTGAGGGATTGTGTTTGGCTGAGAAAAGGATATAGGAATAGGATAAAACAAGGTGAAATATAGAAAAACAATCAACATGAGGTTAAGCTGTATGTATTGTAGAGCTTGGATCTGCACGTGTGGAATCAAGATCTATCCTTAGGATTATGTTTAAGCTAGAAAAATATTATCTAATAATCCACGTTTCAGTATAGTTATTTATCCTAATAAAACAACCTTAACTTTGTAGTATAGTATAGTAGTATATTACCCACCCAAAATGGAGTTGAAAAAGAAATCCACACAACTTGCAATCAACACCCTACCCAGCCAGTACCCTCTCTTAGTATTTTGAATGGTTTGGCGAGAAAGTTTTTGGTAGCTGATCAGTGAATTTTGGTGAAATCGTAAATACCATTCCATTATTTGCCCAGCCCAGATGCAACTTTATTCGTTGCTGCCTTGGTTAATAAATATCAATAAAAGTTGAGAATTACATATATAATATGGAGAATATGGACGTGTACAGCTTTGTAACTTTTAAAATTACACCACTTTACTATCTATCGTAAAATGACTACTCTATGATCGTGGAGTGATTTCACTTTACGATCGTAGACCGTATAACTTTAAAAATTACACGGCTGTGTACTTTCATTTATATATATATATATATATATATATATATATATATGATTGACATTCACTAAATATACTTCAAAATCGTCTAATTATAATTTATTTTAAATATAATTTCACATAAACATCAAATATACTAATAATACACTAAAAACAGTACTATGCTATCACACTACAAACAATAATCGCACTAAAAACAGTATTACTGACTTACTGTGCTATCGCACTAAAACTACCACTACAAACGCAAATAAGGAACAAACTTGTACAATTGAAAGAAAATTTAAAAATATTCATGTTTTACCTTTTAAATTTTAATTTTATTCACTAAATTAATTACACACAAAATACAAATTATGAAGTCACTTACCTCTCAACCGCCCTTCCCTCTCTCCCCTCTTCCCGCGCCGCACACATTGAAATAGGAGTGAGCAAAAAACGGATATAACCGAAATACCGAACCGAACCGAAATAATTTAACCGAAATTTTCTGATAATTCGGTTATTTATAACAATTCGGTTATATATCCAATTATATTACGGGTTTCGGTTAGCTTATACGGGTTTTATTTTGCACTCTTCGGTTAAACCGAAAACCGAATACATGGTTGTCTATTTAAAAAAATAATACGACTTATTGTCTTATTGACTTTATGACTTACAGACTTACTTGAAAACCCTCATCGCCTATTCGCCTCACTCCTCAGCCCTCATTCGCCTCGCCTGATCTCAAAGACTCAAACCCTCAATCTCAATCTCAATCTCAATCTCATTCTCATTCTCTCAAATTCCCAAATCCTAAACCCTCAAACCCTCAGTCCCTCCCTCATCACAGAGGCCAACACAACACAGAGGCCACTCAGCGATTCTCAAACCACAACCCTCATCGCCTCCCTCGAGCAAATGAGCTCGATCCTCATCGGCCATCGCCATCTACCATCGCCTCCCCTTCGACAGACAAGAATCACGGCAGATCGCCTCCTCGAATTTGAATCGACCCTTTTGGGTTCTTTTGTTTTTAACATTACGCATCAAAGTATTCAAGTCTCTCTTTACTTCTCTTCTCAGGTAAAATAATTACTAAGGTCTACTGATTTTTTCAATTCCATTTCCATGTTTTAGTTATGTAAGTGTTAATCTTAAATTCTTATGTCCTTTTCTGTTTTCTTTGATGCCCAGTGTTCCACACTGTTGTTAATTATTCAAGTATTGATACTGAGAATTTCTGAAATTTTCAGTAGATAAATAAATAAAGAAGTTTGAACTAAAAAAGTTGCTGCATACACACTCTTTCATTTTGGCCAAGATCATGAATCATTGGCTCATTGCAGTTGTTTTTCTCTCAAAAACAAATAGCGGTTCCTTTTAGAAAACATATAATGCAGGGTTGTTTTTCTCTCAAAAATTTGATGGTCTTCTATGGGTTATTTCTGTGCAATTCATACTTTTTGAAAACATATAATGCAGGGTTGGGATGTTAAGAAAAATGATGGAAAGATAGATGTAGAGATCTTACTTAGGCATGAATAATCTCAAATGTTGAAATCTTAAAATGACAGATCTTAAGTTTTTGATTGATGTAAACTTTTTAAACTTTCGTTGTTAATGTAATTTGTTTGAAATTTTCAGATGATGTCAAGAAGTATTTTAAATGATTTGCATATGGTGGATGATATAGACGAACCTGACCTTGATGACCTTGATGCAATTGGACATGAGAAAGAGGGGGGTGACAGTGTTCCCACCCCACCCCACCCCCACCCCCACCCCCCCCACAAACTACAAAGAGTACGGGACAGTCAGAAAATGTAAAGCTGCAAAGAAAGAGGATGGCACCTAGATCCAAGGTGTGGACTGAGGGGCACTTCATTCCAGTTAAAGATAATGATGGTAATGTCATCAAAGGTAAGTGTACTTATTGTGGAAAAGAATTAGTTGCTGATTCATCTTCAAATGGTACCACTGCTTTAAGAAAACACCTTAGGACTTGTAAAAAAAATCCCATCAACATGGATAAGGCTCAACCCCAACTTGTAGGAATTAAAGAGGGTGAGGGGGAGGGAGGGGCATGTGAGGTTACACTCACCACTTGGAGGTTTGACCAAGAAGTTGTTAGGGCAGCCGTTACTTACCATCTTATTGTAGATGAGCTTCCTTTCAAACATATAAGGTTCATTGATTCATTGTATACATTTAATGAGCATCAAAAAATAATGTATTTGCAACTGATGTAGTTTCTTTCTTTTTATTCATTGCAGATTTGCAGTTTGGAAGTTGGCTCAGTTATCTCATGCTCATTCATGTTTTTGTAATATGTCTCAGTTAGTCTGTTGGTGTTGGATCAGTCTGTTGCTGTTGACTTGGTGTCTCAGTCAGTCTATTTTTGTAATATGTCTCATACTCTCATTCATGTTTTTGGTGTTCTCAGTTGGTGTTGTCTCAGTTGGTGTTAGTCTTGTTGAATTGTTGTTGTCTTGGTGTTGTCTGACTTGTCTCAGTTGGTGTTGTCTGACACTCTGACTTGTCTCAGTTGCTAGTTGATGGTCTTGTTGAATTGTTGATTGTTGCCAGTTGCTGGTCTTGTTGACTTGTCTCAGTTGCCAGGGGGTTGTCAAAAAATATATGTTGAATGTTGTCTCACTTGTCTGTACTCTGTTGGAAATTCATGCTGCAGTCACTTTTCTATATCATGCTGTGTATATCAGTTGGACTTGGTGTGTATCATGTTGTGTATATCAGTTGTCTGTAATCTGTATCATGCTGTCATGCTGTATTGCTGTGTATATCAGATTATCAGTTGGTGACTTGGTGTTGTTGTATATCAGATTATCAGTTGGTGACTTGGTGTTGCTGCAGTCACTTGTCAGTGTTAAATTCATGCTGTGTATATAAGACTTGGTGTTGTTGTCAGATTATCAGTTGGACTTGGTGTCTGTATTACATTCAGTTATTAACCGAATAATCGAATACTTAATTCGGTTATTCGGTTATCAGACATTTTAGATAGTTATTCGGATACTTAAAATAGCATAAATTCGATTTTCGGTTATAATCGAAATATGTATTCGGTTCGGTTATTAACCGAATGCTCACTCCTACATTGAAACGTGTCCATACTCTCTTTCTCCCCTCTCTTCTTCTTTTGCTCTACTTGTCAACATTCTCTCTCTCTCTCTCTCGTCTCATGTTGAATAAATACAGAGGCGGAAGTGGCATGTGACTACACGAATATTTCAGTCTCCTTAATTGCCGGCGAATATTCCACGCTGTCTCTCTCCCACTCCCCTACACCGACAACTTCTCTCCAATCGCTTCCTCCCTCTATCTCTCACCTTCCGATCAATCATATAACCTTACCTCCCATTATCCGACGGTTTAAATTATTCTAATCTATATGCCACACCTAGTCCTTACCTCACCCTATAATTACTCTAGGCGCATTAGTATTTTATTTTATTAATTTTCGGCTGGATCATGTTTCTTCAGATTCGTCGCCGGTCTTTCCTCTCCCTATGTTTCATGATGATATATACACTCGTACGTATATTCTCTCTTTATCATCATAATATAAAAATGTAAAAAAACAACAAGGGGTAAAATGAAGAATTGTAATTATATCAAACCCAAGTTGTTGTTCTTTTTATGTCTCTTTCATACCCTGCTTTTGTAGCTCTGTTTTTCTTCTTGAGGAGAAGAGTAAGGCCTTTTTGATTCCATCCTTGGCTTCATATATACTCCGAATTTCTCTCTTTCACTTTCCTATTTTAACATAAATTACTGACAAATGACTTCTTCCGAATCACTCGTTTTGTAGAACCTCTTTACCCTTTTTTGCTTTTGGGTGGAATTCATTCTCCACTTCTTTAATCAATTTCTTGTCTAGCTTTAATTTCATTTTTGGGTGAAACCCAACAGGAAAGATCATGGGTGTTGTATAAAAGGAAAGTTGTTTAAGTAGCAAAACTTTGTGGAAGAGGTCGAATTTTGTATAAAGAGAATTGAAGATTTAGTGGGTTGTGGTGGTGATGGAGAGAATGTATGGCGGAGGTGGAGGAGGTGGCGGTGGCGGCGGCGGTGGAGGAAGCAGCTTGTATCAATACGAAAGTGGGGTGGTGATGACAAGAGACCCAAAGCCAAGGCTAAGGTGGACTAGTGATCTTCATGATCGGTTTGTTGATGCTGTCGCCAAGCTTGGCGGCCCTGACAGTCAGTTTATCTCCTCCCCTTTTATTCTTTTAGCTTTTAGCCTTTAGCTTATTAAGTAGTATTTGAGTAATTAACTAAAGATGGGATTTTTATTGAGAGTTATGGACATTTTTGGTTTATATGAATATATATCTCCCTTCCTTTTGTGTTTTGGGATTTATTGTCTATTTTTTCATCTCATTTGTTATGGGTGAAGTAGATATTTTTAGTCCTCCTTTTGAGTGGAACTTGTAAGCTCAATACCGAAATGGACATGGACCAGCTACAGTTCAAGATTATATATATTTTTTTGTTTTCGAGTTCTTGTTAAATGTTTAATTGAGTTTTATGAGGTAATTTTTCATGTATTTACTTTGGAAGATTGTACCTTTCTATAAATCTCTTCTTTATGTTGGTGTTTTGGTATAATTGAAGCATACAAAGATAATTGTGGCAATTAACATGTTGCCAACATATTATAGACTTTAAAATTTGGTATATTGGACAGGTTTAATTTGTCATTCCCTTCAACACTTGGCTGCAGATAATTTTATTGATTTATTTACCCTTGTTCAAATTCAACTAGTATTTCACCAAGTTAAAAAAAAGTTGGAAATTATACTTGAACTGATCCTCATATCATGGTACCCTGACGGTTTGAATTGTAGTATCTTCTAGTTATGCTGGGATTTTCAACCGAATCAATAAATAAAAGCTTTACAAATTATTTGCTCAAGCTATTTTAGCTGCCACCAGGAATCGTTAAAGCTTGAGTTAGGGACATGGATGTGTTTGTATCAACTTAATCACCAAACATGTAAAATATAAAATAATTCTTGTTTCACTTCTTAGTTTCATGAGATAAATTCTAGATTAGCTAATCCCGATTTTTTCCTCCAAAACATATGTTTATGTCCTCAACTTGTTCTGTCTGAGTGCATCTACCTATCTCTTTGTGTTAATATTATTATCAAGGTTGATATAAAATTACTCACTTTGGAGAGGATTTTCAAATTGCAGAAGCAACTCCTAAGTCGGTGCTGAGATTGATGGGCTTAAAAGGGTTGACATTATATCATCTAAAAAGCCATTTGCAGGTATTTGTTTTTTCACTTTTTTTCTGCCTTCTTCTCATGAAAATCCAATGTAATAATGCTGCTTAAAACCTTTTTATATGTAGAAGTATAGACTTGGACAGCAGGCCAGGAAACAGAACACAGTAGGACAAAACAACGAGAACAGTGGTGAGTCCAATATGATTTTTAATTAAGTATGAAACATTTTGATGAAATCAAATGTCTATCCATTAGATCATCCTTAGCTTAAATCTGACTAAAAATATCAGTTCAGATCATTAGAAGGAAACAACATTATCATTTAGTAGGCAACTTCTTTTTTCACCCTTATTTTTTTTAATAAGTGGTTAATTTGAACAAGACTTGGTAATTATAATGTCTAGGAGGAAAAATTGATTATGATATTCCTTTAGAGGCCTAAACTTTCTCTGATGTTACCACAGGAGTCAGGACAATGTCTCGGTTTCTTCTGATTTTGTTGAAAAACATTATATAATTCAAAGTTCTCCTTAGTTAAACATTGATCCTTTTTTTTTTTAATTTTATTTTGTAGGAGATTCCTATGGACATTACAATGTGCATTCCTCGAGCACGAGTGCCAATTCATCAAGAGTGAACAATGAACGAGGGTATGTGCTTCAAGAACTCAGTGTCTAATGTTAATGTTGTTTTGTTGTCCCCTGTTTGTTTTGAGGTGTTATACACCAGTTACACGACCTATTTAACAGAAAGTGTAAAATAGCTTCAAAACACGATTAGAAAGTGATAGTCTTATAACAACTATTTAATCTGACTTAAATATGCTTATCTAATGTTTTAATTTGGTTGCTAATGGATGTTTACTACAAAACAGAGAAATTTCTATAGGAGAGGCATTGATGTCCCAGCTTGATGTACAAAAAAGATCACAGGAGCAAATTGAGGTATATATCTTTTTTCATAATAGATTTGTGTTTGACACTAGGGATATTGACTTTTGGTGCGAGGAGACACATCAACCAAATACCCATGTATCTATATTAATTTACAGACTGTAATTATGGATTTGTGTCTACTCACAACAAGAATCAACATGTTTTTGTCGCAATATTCAAGACTCTTTATTTTTTTAAATACTCTGCAATCAATTTCCCTTTTGATCCTACTCATAAGCTTTCCTGTTTGGACCATTTTGTTTTTTGGTACAACAGGTACAGAAGAAATTACAGATGAGAATAGAAGCCCAAGGAAAGTACTTGCAAGCGATACTGGAGAAAGCTCAAACAAACCTCTCACTTGACATGAATAGCTCTGGTAACTTAGAAGCAACAAGGACTCAACTAACAAACTTCAATTTGGCTCTATCAAATCTCATGGAGAATTTGAATGAAGAAGAGAGGAACCAAAACATTTCGGACTTGGGCAAATGTCACGGCATTGATAGGAACGCGAGCGCAGCTGTTTACATGGGAGGAGAAGAAGAAAAGAAAGATGTCAAGCTTAAGGTTGAAGGGAGTTCCATAAACTTTGATTTGAATATGAGAGGTAGCTATAGCTATGACTTTCTAGGCAACAATGAAGCTGCATTGGAACCCAAGACATTTGCATATAGGAGATAGATTTGAGTGTCTTACATTTAACTTTGATGATTTAAAAGCCAATGTCATCAGCTTTAATCACACTGATAGGTTTTTAAAACCCATAAATTATCCCCTTCCGCCATATCCGATAAAAACAAACAAATTATCTTTGAATATTATTGTCAGTGATGGGAATGATATATAATTTTTGGCAGTTGAACATTAGTAACATTAATATGATGTACATCTTGAGAATTGGCTTAATGTTTGTTAAATGTTTTTTACCTTAGTTTTTAAGCCTAAATGGATTCATGCACATATTTGATTCATTTGTATAGTCTCAAGTGCTCACTTCAATTACTTATTAAATGTAATGTTTGGTGACAAATTAATATATACACACACATATTCTCTGACTAATTATGTCTAAATTAACATGACAAGTTTATATTACAAAATTGACTTTTTAGCCAAATATTAAAGCTTACAATGGACAAACTTAGACATAAGCTTTCAATATAAATTTCTTGGGTTTAAAATATAACAAATATAATACCTAAGTATTGGCTATAAAAATTATAATGTTCTGAAAAAAATACGATCATCAAAGAAAGAAAATTAAGGTGTATATAGGCACCAGACTAGCACCAACTAAGGTGCTTGAATATAGATGGAGAGACTTTCATTTATATTTATATAAAGGGAGTCGATGTATGCATGTTTCTTCAAAAGTAATCTCACATTCTATTTATTTTGTCCTCTTTTTCTTTAAAAGTCATTATTGACTAGTAATCGGTGATATAAGACTCATACCATATATCAGTACTATGTTTCTAGAACATATATATATATATATATATATATATATATATATATATATATATATGTTAGGGCTAACTAGGTTTAAGGGCATGTTAGAGATAGCGTTTTAAGTAGTCATCCATGCGAGTGTATTGAACTTGTGGATAGAGCTGAGATGCTTCTTCCCCCTCGTCCCCTATTTCAAAGTTGGTTAAACAACCTTCGTAAAATATGTGATACACATGTCCCATTACCACTTGTCCAGCATACTCCATTCCTGCATCAAATCAATACATACACACAAAACACGCATATAATTAGACCTTAGAAGTTCATATATATATATATATATATATATATATATATATATATATATATATAGAGAGAGAGTCCGGATCCAGTCCGGGATCCCGGACTCTATAAAATACGGATCATTTTTTTTTTTTTTTTTTTTTTTTTTTGAAACAACTAAAAAAATAAATAAATTATGGAATCTGAAATTTTACATAATGATGTTTTGGGTGTGATTTGGATGGAGTGTGATTTGGATGCTTATACTAAAACATGTCTGCATAAATGCGTGCAGATCGTACATACATTTTTTGGTATAGGTATCCAAAACACACCCAAAACACTTTATTATGTAAAAATTATAGTTCCATTTTTTTTTTTGTTTCAAAAAAAAAAAAAAAAAAAATAAAAAAAAAAATCAGAAACCTGTCCGGGAAAAAAATGGATCCGTATATATATATATATATTGTTTTTGGAAGTATATACTACAACTCCTTTTCACAAATAGTGTCTGATCTGTCTCTTCTTCTTCTTTTTTTCCTAAAAAAGGCCATCATATTGCTCGACAAAATGTTCTCAAATAATTTATTTACAAATTTGCCAATTTTTTCCAAACAAAGCCGCATACTATTTTAATGGTAGTATAAAATAATTAAATGTTTTTGGGTTTATTATCATAATTATATTACCATGTTATTTTTTGTAAACTAAAAACTTGATAAATTTAGGATGAATATGAAATACTCCCTCCGTCCCATGATAAAAGTCCTTATTACTATTTTGGGTAGTCCCATGTTAAATGTCTATTTTCCTTTAATAAACATATTTTTCTATTATACCCGTAACATTAAATATCTCATACTTTTCTTATTCTAATTCTTTCTTCATATTTAATGACACTATTATAGACAATTTTGTCATTTCATTCATCTTCTTAATATACGTAAAAAATCCACCATGACTTTTATCCTGAGACGGAGGAGAGTAATAAATAAAAAATTTACCCTTAGGATTTTGAATTTTACAAATGCCACTCTTTTTGTCGAATAGAATACCTTTCATGGAAGCCAGGTAGTCTTTTGCATAGATGTTGGATTTATCTAGCTTTCTCCCGGATAGCTTTTCCCACATGTCAACTAACTGTTTTTGGGAAAGTATATTTTCTGGTGGCCGAAGATACACTGTTTTGTTTAACGTGCGTGGGGTCGTCTATAGTATTAATTGTGTACGTCCCAACATCATCTTCATCTATGAAAATCGCTGCATCCAACAAGTTAATAATATAAGTAAGATTTTATATGAAGATGTATTTCATCATACACTCCCTCCTTAATTTGCACAAAAAGAATCTCATTTGAGAGAATACCTTTTTTAGTGTCAAACATAATTTTTTATATTATTTTAACCTAAAATAATTGAACTTAAAAATATGTATACCTTTGACATCACCATCTCCATATAGGGATACTTTGTGTTTTGGGGGAAGGAGGGTACCAACTTGAGAGAGATTACCCACAAAATAACCCCCAAAACAATTTGCAGAGATATAAGTGAAGGGTATTTTAGCTTCTTCAATGGCCACCCTCACCTTCATCTTCTCACCAAATGTTACCCTTCCTGGTTCAAGAGCGTGTCCCATTCGTGCAGGGTCTATACCAAACTCCGACGGTAAGAATCGCTACAAATATTAATTTCCAACATATTATTTCACCGATATATATATATATATATATTATGTTCTGATCATAACTCAAAAAAATGGATCGTGTAGTGATCCCACCATTTTCTCATCATTAGCTCCCACAAATTACGCAAAATTTATCCATCATTTAACTTTAGAAAAGTAATCAATAGTTCTCCAATTCAGCTCTATACCATACTCTCCTTTTTCTAAAATATAAGATTAATATTAATTTTTAAAATAAGTTAAAGTTATTTTAAATTTTAAATTAACATATTTTTTTTTAATTTTAATCAATACAATAATAAATATTACAAATTATCTCAAAAATATTATTTATTGTAAAATTTATTTTTTTCAATAATATGTTGAACTTAAAAATGTATTAAATAATTTTAAAAGGAGGAAGTATCTTATTTTAGCAAACAGAAAAACTGAATTTTATTTCTGAGAAACTTTAATTATTCAAAAGACTTGGATAAATAAATTACTAATCATGTTCTGAAAAAATCCTTTTAAATAAGGACCCCAAATCACAAAAAAACTCGCAATTCAGCTAAATATACACATACTGCTACACTAAAAAGTTCGGATTAAGAGCCGCTCCACTACATATCTTTCAATTTTTTCTAATATACATTCAACTGTCTAATTATTATATTTAGTGACATAATAAAAATATAAAATGTATACCAAACAATTACCGACACATTAAAATTTATCACAAAAAATTACCGACACAATAATACAACTAATACATGTGTTGTGTATACATATAAGTACGTACCTTGATATTTCCAGCTTCTTTAATGGCGTCAACAAGCTTGAGCTGCACCAAAATATTGTGACTCCGGTAAGCCCCACCGGACATGGCGGATATAATAACATCAACCTGTTTCACGGCGTTGACAAGGCTCCGGTGATCGGAAAACGAAGCCTCGATGATTAAAGCCCCTTGCTGCTTAAACGACAAAAGCATCTGTAATTTATCGATGTCTAAGCCGATTTCAGGGCGTTGGAGGACATAAGTTATATGTCCCTGAGCTAAGCTAGCCTTTACAATCCTCTTACCGATATAACCAGTTGCACCGACTACAAGAACTTTGCTCTTTCCCATAGTATTAATTCGGCTGAATGGCTGCTAGCTAGATAATTAATGTGGCTAGCTCTATTTTGGATTCCTGATTAGAAAGACTATATGTAGGTTTATATAGAGATTTTCTTATGGAATACTGTTATTTTATGCTTAGTTTAATTTTTTATAAATGCATACAAATAGAATATGTAGTACAAGTTACTCCATATAGTTGGTGGGATAATATTTTTATTTTATGGAAAGATAAGGAAACTTGTTGACTAATTGAATCAAAAGTCGCGGTTGGTTTGTTAGCTAGGCCATTCAGATTTAGTAGTACCCTTGCAACTTACAACTCCAAAGTTTTCTATTGAGGGAAAAAGTTACCCTTGATTTCTCTTAATCATCTTTTAGGAATGGAAGGAGTAATATTCAATATACATATGCTTGTGGAGCCTATCAACATTATTGGCATTTAATTTTAGTGTGAAACACTTGGAGCTTTAAATAATTAGAAGAATATTCAATATACATATGCTTGTGGAGCCTATCAACATTAATTATTGGCATTTAATTTTATTGTGAAACACTTGGAGCTTTAAATAATTAGAAGGATAAGATTATTAGGTATATGTACATGCAGGTATGGATGGACATGCTCTTTTAATGCAAAAAATCCAATTGCAAATACTCCATATTCCTATTAAAATACAGGAGGATAATTATACATTAGAAAACTAAAGAAATCTTCTTTTGATTTAAAATTTATATCTTATAATCAAAAAATTATATCTTATTGCTCACTTCATCCATGGACATCTGATCAAAATAAATAGCAAAAAAAGTTTTATTGAAATAATCAAAATCAAAGTTATGGGGCATCAAAGCTTTGGCTAATTTAATTATAGTATTTTTTTGGAAATAAAGCAATAATCATATTTTCACACACACACACACACACACATATATATATATATATATATATATATATATATATATGTGATCATGATATTACTCTCTCTCTTCCAAACAGCTTATTTTTAGAGTTATATATATGGTCTATTTAGAGAAAGCGCTTTAAGTAGGAATCCATGCGAGTATACTGAACCTCTGGATAAAGCTCCGAAGCTTCTTCTGCATCTTCCCCTATTTCAAAGTTTGTTAAACAACCTTCATAAAATATGTGATAGAAATGTCCCACTCCAACCTGGGAAGCATAGTCCATTCCTGCATTACATACATGATAATGCTTACTCGTATATTTTTGAAATGAAAATTTTTATAAATAAAATTTTAATTTTTTTCAAATATATCGTAACACGTGCTGAAAATGTAGTTTTGATATATAGTCGTACGATATTATTCACTCAAACAAATATATATTATTGAAAATTTCATGTTATTTTATAGTTTAAAACTAGAAATACATGCATCTCTCTTACATATTTTTGTAGCACATTAAAAAAGAAAATACATATATCTATAATTTTGCAGCGGATGTACTATTTTGAAGTATATATAGTTTTAATTTTTACCTTCCATGGAAGCTAGGAAATCTTCGGCAGAAAATTTGGATTTCTCTAGCATTCTTCCTGAGAGCTTCTCCCACTTCTCAATCAACTGGCTCTGGGACAAGATATTTTCCGGTGGCCGAATATACACAGTCTTGTTCAACGTACGAGGGTCGTCTATAGTTTTAATTGTATATGTCGCAATATCATCTTCGTCCATGTAAACCACTGAATATATATATATATATATATATATATATATATATATATATATATATAGTGTTACACATGCATAAATATTAATCCAACAAATAAGATAAGTTTAGCTTATGTAAAAAAAGTTTAAAATTTTAACTTTTGATAAAACTATATATTTAAATGAATATATATATATATATATAGGGTAAAATGTAGTATTTGTTATGGATCCTTATAGGTATACACCAACTATACCATTGAAAATAAGAAAAAATTGTAAGACCCCAAAATTTTTTAAAAAGGAATTTCTTTTATTTATTATTTTGAAATAGTAAGGGTTGATTTGATTAATGTGGATAGTTAAGGGTTAAATATGCAAATATTTCAAAATAAGCAAGTGGTTATAAAATATTCATTATAAATGGGGAATATTCGTTTGGTCGTGGAATATTCAGATCATTAGGGGGAAATATTAAATATTTACAGCAAGCAACCATGTGTAAGCCCCATAACTCGAAAAGCGATTGGATGAAGAAAACGACAAATATGAGTTGTTGTTTTTAAATAACAGGCGTAGTTGTTATTTGAATTATCTTGTTGGAATATAAATTGGTTAAAACACACTAATCACGCTATTGTTGAAACGAGATATACAATTATCGCACCAATTATTGATTCTTACGAAGAAGGCACTACTCAATAATGGTTCTGAATTATTATTCGAAGATTTTATTGAGTTAATAATTGCTTATGTTGATATTTTATATCTTTGTTGTTTCAATAATTGTCATTACACAAAGATTTTTCATTATCGAAGCAATAATTCATATTATCCGAATAATAATATTAGATAACATTGTTGGCAATGTCTAGAAAGTTCTGTCTAAGGAGAGGTTTGGTCACCTAATCAAGGCTACCAAGAAGAAGAAATTCTTATTGGAAAACCCCTTCCTGTGAGGCGCCTCAGTTGTCAATATTGTGATTCAATAATATTATTTATGAATAATTAATTATTGATTCATATGATGAGAAAAATATTGATTTTATGTGGATATAGATGGAGAAAATTTTTATAGTGACAATTGTTGAAAATTGAAATTTTATCTTTTTACGATAAAATAATTCATTTAAATATATTATTTTAATAATATATTAACGGTGATATTTTACAATGAATGTGGGATATATGAGTATACGAGGAGGAAGAGTATTTTTGTTGCAATAAATGTTTAAAACATGTTAAACATGTCGGTGGACCCCATTTATCGATTGAAATTTGATTATAGCTTTTGTAAAATCGACCGTTTGTGGATTTCAATCAATTTCTATTTGGAATTTGGAAAAATTTTCTTCCGCAAAGTTGTAGAGAATTGAATTTCCTATAAAACTCTCATGATTCAATTTTCTGATGAAAGGGCTATTTATTATGAATTATTGAAGTTAGAAGTTCAAAATAATTGATTTTGGAAGTTTTAAATATTTATATTCACAAAATGTTTTTTGTGTTTGGTGGGCATCTTTAACACATGTCATGTTGCTGAATTCAGATGTTTGATGCGTAGGAGGATGTAGAAAAATTATAATATTAATTTATTAAATTTTCGCTTTGGTGTTCTAAGCAATTTCCTATAAATAGGGTGCTTAGGTTAGAATTGAAAATCACACTTAAACCTGAAGTTTTCTCTTTCTATATTATCGAGCGTATTCTTGTGAGTATTTTGAGTATAGTTTGAGTATTGCTATACGGTGCAAATTCAAGTCATGCTTTATATCAGGTGTTTCAATTTGTAATCATCGATCTTTCGAGGTAAGGGATATTTTTTTTTTTTAAGTAATGATATTATTTCTTCAATATCATTATCTTTGAAATGTTGATCTGAAGTTTTTATCAAATTTGGAACTTTTTCATTGTATCGGGTTACTTATTCATGAAATTCTTATTCATGAAGTTATTATTCATGAGTTATTATTCACGAGTTCTTATTCACGAGTACTATTCATTAAGCGTGAAGATGTTTTTGTGGAATTTCTATCTTTTGGTGTTTGAGTTACTATTCACGATATCTAAGACTATTCACGATATCTCAGATTATTCAATAGAAAAATAAAATTTCTTCTTTTCATCCAAAACATCTATTCCGGATACTAACTCGATCAGATTCATGTTTTGATCATTCTTGAATTTTACACCACTATGATTATTTTTGAGGTATTTTTGGACGTGGATAAAACCAAGTACTAATCCTTAATCCTTAATCCTTGTCATTTTGTTTCTTTGGATTCGTTTCTTTAAAAAAAATATTTTCATCATCCTCGGTCTTAAATGATGATATTATGGAATATCTTTGGCACAGTAGGTGCAAGATGAATGATTTCTTAAGAATATCTTTGGCCCGTAGTCAAAAAGATGAATGATTTCTTAAGAATATCTTTGGCTTTGTAGTGCAAAGATGAATGATTTCTGAAGAATATCTTTGGCCAGAAGTGCAGAAGATGAACAGTGTTTAAATGAATATGACTAATCGATGAATATCTTTGGCACAGTAGTAAAAGAAAGATGAATATTTGATTCAGATGTATATTGATTGATGTTACAGGGATAAAAGATGAGCGATGAACTTTTAAATTCATACATAGAAGATAGTAGTTTTGCATTCTCTACTTAACTCTTCTAATGAATTATTATTTCATTGCGAATATTGATTTAAAATTTGTTGTCTATTGTATTCTATTATATTTTTCCTCGTGAAGACTAACGATAATTTATTGTATATTATCTTAGTCATAATATTCTTTTCGAGCTAGTTGAGCTCACACCTTTTCCTTTTTGTTCCATTTTTCTCGGGAGGCGAGAATATAGCGAAAGACGCAATTTGGGTATGAAATGAAGGTTTTAGAAAAGAATTGTTTAGTAGTCCTCACCATTTTGTAAAATAATGTATCAATAAATGTGATGAGGATTTATTTGAGTATAGATATTATCAGAAGATAATATTTGTATTCAAACTCACAGATTTCTTGTTGTAATAATAAAGTTGTAGTTGTTTTCGTATAGTATTGACAACTCGAATAGAGTGATGTATACCTATTTTGGGGCGCGCCAAAAATGATCAAGATTAAAAATTGAAAATCGATGTCCGCTACTATTAGTAACAGATAAAAAAACATATACTATCCGCTACTAAGTAATCAGACGCTAATCTAAATAAGAGTTTGGTTTGACCAACAAATGTTTAGGGTTTAGCTAATCAGAATAAGATTTTGATTTGACCAATAAATGTTTAGCTAATCGGAAGAAGATCGCTTGACCAATAATTGTTTAGTATCTATTAATTAGAGTTTATTAAGTAGGGTTTAGAGTTTATTAATTAAGATTTAAGGTTTATTGACTAAGGTTTAAGGTTTATTGATTAGGGTTTAGAATTTTTAACTAGATGTTAATAAGGTTAAACCCTATATTCTATAAACATTAAACTCTAGTTAATAAATCCTAAATATTTATTGGTCAAACCAAACTTTTATTGTGATTAGTTAAACCCTAAACATTTATTGATAATTATTTTTAAGTATTTTTTTATCGTCCACAACTAATAGTAGCGGACGTCAATTTTTAGTTTCTAATCTTGATAGCTCATTTTTGTTTTCAATGGTATAGATGGTTTATGTCTTATAAGGATTCATACCAAATACATGTTATGGAACATTAATTCCCTATATATATATATATATATATATATATATATTCCAATTATCATCATTGAAATATACTAACAAAAAGACAATTCATATTATCAAAACAAAATTTATATTGTTAGAACAATAAATATCATTTAAAGTATTAAATATTTTTATAAATTAAAATATTTTTAAATATATATTTATTGGTGTCATCTTACTATGACAATATCAACAACTAAAAACAAGTAGGGTATACCTTTGACATCACCATCACCATAGAGGGAAACTTTGCATTTTGGAGGGACGAGTGTGCCAAGTTGGGAGAGATTACCAACAAAATAACCCGCAAAGCAATTGGCGGAGACATAAGTAAAAGGTATTTTAGCTTCTTCAATGGCTTCCCTCACCCTCATCTTCTCGTCGAATGTTACCTTTCCTGGTTCAAGAGCGTGTCCCATTCGTGCAGGGTCCATACCAAACTCCGACGGCAAGAATCGCTACAAATATTAATTTCCAACATATTAGATTTTTATAAATATTTTTTCAAACAAAAAACCCTTATATTTATACATGTATACTATTTACTATACTCTAGCTATTTTAGTTTTATATTAAACAATGCAGCAACAATTTGAGGTGATGTAACCACCTTGTAACGAGCATGTTTGTTTGCGGGTTTAAAAAAATGTTACTATCATATTTATTTGCTGATATATTTTTCTTTCCAAACTTAAGATTGGTATTAATTAACATATGTAGATATAATTTTTTAATAATAAATTATATTCTTTGAAGTTAAATAGTACTCCCTCCGTTCCTAGAATATTTTTGTTTTAGAAGAACAAATTTATTCTAATTTATTTGTCGTTTACAACTTTTTAGGACTTTCCTATATCACCCCTACCTTCTCTTATTGTCCCAAGAAATTCTCTCTCTTGTATTAATACTAGTAGTTTTCAATTTCCCATAAAGGAGTAGTGATTGAATTTCTAACAAATTTTATTTGTTAGTAAATGATACTCCCTCCTATCCAGATTAAATGACATTTTAGAGTTAAGCACACTTATTAAGAAATAACACAAAATATCTTTTGTATCCCTAATTTATTATTTCTCTCTCCACAATGGTCAAAGATGAAGGCAATTAATGGGTTATTGAAACTTTGGTTGTATATGTGGTAAATTAAAATGGTTCATGGAATTGCATTTACTAAGCATATTAAATATAGGGGTAAATTAGGAAAAAATAGTGCAATATTGCATAGAAATTCCAAAACAACACTTATATAGAATAAAATTAAACTCCTTAAAATGTCATTTATTTAGGATATGAGAGAGTAGTATTAAATGACTTTCTTAATTCATGTGTAAAAATCTAAAACAACAATCTTTTAGGAATGGAGATAGTACTCCCTCCGTCCCTAATTATTTGACGTTTTAGAGGTTGACACAATAATTAAGATAATGATTGAAAAGCATTAAATATAGTACTCAATTATTTATAATATCCTTAATTTTTTTGTTGGGATAAGGAGTGATAAATAGTTTAAAGTATCAAAAAAATAGGCAGAGTAATGAGGGGTAATTTTAAAAAAATTGTCATTAATTCTCCTAGATTTGAACAAACGTCAAATAATTAAGGACAAATGAAAAACTCTAAAACGTCAAATAATTAAGAACGAAGGGAGTAGCATTTTAGGGAAGAAGCACGAAAATTAATATAAATCAATAGGACTCTCAATTTTA
Source organism: Panax quinquefolius (assembly GCA_020205615.1). Classification (NCBI taxonomy): domain Eukaryota; kingdom Viridiplantae; phylum Streptophyta; class Magnoliopsida; order Apiales; family Araliaceae; genus Panax; species Panax quinquefolius. Next base: position 101,257,742 of record CM035174.1, on the reverse strand, counting down.
TGAGCATTTAGTTTGTAGTTTGTTTTTAAGTCCATTGATATCAGTATTAAGTACTCCCTTCGTTCTTTAATATAAGTCGTTTTAGAGTTGTACAAGTATTAAGAAAATGATTGTATAGCATTAAATGTAATATCAATTATCTATATTGCCCTTGTATTGAAAAAAGAGAGTGTTATTTATTGGGCAAAAAATAGTGAGAGAACCGAAGTTATATTTATTACTTGGGATAATATTAAAAACTAAGCAATTAATGCTTACTTGAAATTCTCAAACGACTTATATTAAGGAACAAAAATAATTTTTTAAAAGACTTATATTAAAGAACGAAGAGAATGTGTAGTAATACTTACTTCATTCCTTTTTAAATTAAATGTCATTTAAAAAATAATACTAATATTTTCTTTATCTGTCCATTGCAAACATTAGTTAAAGAAGAGTGTGTGTAGGGAAATGATTTCCAACGGATTAAATGGGAAGACGATTTAGCCATTTAAATTTGAGCCCTTAATTTATATAATTGATGATTATGATATTATTTATTTATTTTTATTCATAATAAATATATACATGTTATATGGATCATTTTATATATATATATATATATATATATATATATAATGAAGATAGTGCTAGTATATTCAATATACATATGCTTGTGGAGCCTATCAACATTAATTATTGGCATTTAATTTTATTGTGAAACACTTGGAGCTTTAAATAATTAGAAGGATTAGATTATTAGGTATGTACATGCAGGTATGGCTGGACATGCTCTTTTAATTCAAAAATCCAATTGCAAATACCATATTCCTATAAAAATACAGGAGGATAATTATACATTAGAAAACTAAAGAAATCTTCTTTTGATTTAAAATTTATATCTTATTGCTCTTTATATATATATATATATATATATAAATAATTTTGATATACTTCCTATGTTTTAAAATATATTATTGAGTTAGACTAACTGAAGTCAATTAGATATATTATTAATTTCAAATCTGATACAAATTGATTTAATTTAGACAAATCAATTATAAAATTTTTAAACTATCTAAAATTACTAATAGTTATAACATATAAGAAATATTATTTTCAAAAATTAAATAATTAAATCGCATCAATTTTTTTAATTTTAATTAAACTATCTCGAACTTACTAATTTTATAAAGTCAATATTAATCTCATTCAACAAATTCAAACCAGAAGGATTACTATATTAAAAGTTTAAAAAAATGGTCATATATACCTTGATATTTCCGGCTTCTTTGATAGCATCAACAAGCTTAAGCTGCAACAAAATATTATGGCTCCGGAAATGAACCCCGGACATGGTGCAAATTACAACGTCAACATGTTTCACGGCGTCGACAAGGCTCCGGTGATCGGAAAACGAAGCCTCGATGATTAAAGCCCCTTGCTTCTTAAACGACAGTAACATCTGCAATTTATCGATGTCTAAGCCGATTTCAGGGCGTTGGAGGACATAAGTTATATTTCCCTGAGCTAAGCTAGCCTTTACAATCCTCTTACCGATATAACCAGTTGCACCAACTACAAGAACTTTGCTCTTTCCCATAGTATTAATTCGGATGGCTGCTAGCTAGATAATTAATGTGGCTAGCTCTATTTTGGATTCCTGATTAGAAAGACTATATGTAGGTTTATATAGAGATTTTCTTATGGAATGAGTATTATTTTATGCTTAGTTTACTTTTTTATAAATGAATACAAAGAGAATATGTAGTACAAGTTACTCTATATAGTTGGTGGGTTAATATTTTTATTTTATGGAAAGATAAGGAAACTTGTTGACTAATTGAATCAAAAGTCGCGGTTGGTTTGTTAGCTAGGCCATTCAGATTTTGTAGTACCCTTACAACTTACAACTCCAAAGTTTTTTATCGAGGGAAAAAGTTACCCTTGATTTCTCTTAATCAGTTTCTGTCAAATTTTCACTACCTCAAACTATTTGACATATTTTACTTTGGTGATCCATCTTTTAATTTTTTTCAATTAGATGATTTAATTAATGATTTTTTTTCAATTTCGTTCAATTGAGGCTGCCACGTCAGAAATTACTGACGTGTCTCTCTTGGTAGGCCTTAGTTGATCGATCTGATATGTAATAAAAAAAATATTTTAATTTTTGATTAAACATTTATTATACATTAAATGACAAAATGGTCAAATCACTTTATATTAACAATTAAATCTAAACATTTCATTCTCTTAAAGTAAATCAATTTCAAATCAAAACAATAAGATCTGATACATTAGAAATAACACAAGATGGAAACAACCCAAGATTTCCCAGCCACAAACAAAGTGATTAATAACAATATTAAGCACGAAATCAAAGGTAACAAAAACCAAATTGTTACTATCAAAGACATAAAATCAAACCCCAAACACTAACAAGAAAAAGATGAACCGATTTCGTTGATGAACTGATTTCATTTGGATCTAGGAAAAAGCAATTGAAATTTGTAACGGCAATGGTTGAAAATATGGAGGATGCTCACTAATCCTCATATCTGCTTCTCTTTTTAGATCTCGACGCATCCCCATCTAAGCTGGGGGGTCTATTTTCTTATCTAACCGGCGGCATCTAGGTCTAAGTCGGAGGAGGGTGGAGGGAGGAGATATATAGAGGGAAAGATATCGATGTCAGGTTTAAGATTAGAAGATTTGGGATGATAGAGGCGGGATTCTCCTCAAACATCATCAAAAAAAGGTTCATCATCTATGGATGGATTGAATGAGATTTGGTCTGAGAATGGTTTTGTTTTGTTTTAATGTAGATTAAAAGATTGAAAACGATTTTGACATCGAGAGAGAAGGGTGATTTTTGTCGATTGAAGTTTTGATATTTTTTTTTATTGAAAGGATTTTTGTCGATTGAATTTTTGAGTTTTGTGTGGATAAATGAGATTTTTGAAATTTTTAGGTTTTGTTATAATTAAATTTTTGAATTTGGTAATTTGGTCTGATAAAAGAATTGTTGGGTTTGGTAATTTGATTTAATAAAATAATTTTTGTTTTATGATTCAGTTTGAAGAAATGAGTTCTTAAGTGGTAATAATATATATTAGTGTAATATGTAATACTTATGCATTTACATTTTTCCCTTATTTACTCAAAAATATGTCAAAAAATCATTTAATAATATTTTTTTTATTACACATGTCTAGTAATTGATCACGTCTGCATGCCACGTCAGCAATTTCTGACGTGGCAGCTTCAATTGAATGAAATTAAAAAAAAAATCAATAGTTGAATCATCTAATTGAAAAAATTAAAATGTGGATCACCAAAGTAGAATATGTTAGATAGTTTAGGATAGTGAAACGTATTTAAGCCAATCTTATACTCCCTCCGTCCCAGGAAAAAAGTTCCGGTAGACTTTTCACGCATATTAAGAAGGGGAATAAAATGATAAAATTGTCCATAATAATGTCATTAAATATGGAGAGAGGATGAGAATAAGAAAAGTATGAGATATTTAATGTTACGGGCATAATAGGAAAAAATGTGTAAAAATTTAGTTATTAAAGGAAAGTGGACATTTAACATGGGACTACTCAAAATAGTAATAAAGACTTTTATCCTGGGACGGAGATAGTACTAACTTCTTAATGCCTTTTATTTAAAACTAGTTAATTAGGAAAGATACAAAATAAAATAAAAAATAAGGAGAAAAATAAAAATGATAGGACAAATAAAAGTTGATGATACTGTAATAAATAGTCTCTTATAATTCCTACTAACTCTATATATTAAAAAGTTTTATAATTATAATTTTACATAAATCTGTTACAATATATAGTAGGAGTGAGAAATGACAAACCATGATGCCTCGCTGCCGCAAGATATCAAAGTCGGTTTTTGTATATGGTATAAAATTCGTCAATGGGTTTGTTAAATTAATTGGACTGTTTGGACATGTCTTTTATTGCAATTAAGTACGAACGAAAAACTTGAGTTTAATTAGACCCTTTTTTTATTTTGTTCGCGGTTTGAAAAGAATCTACGACTTATAATATGAACAACCTTTAGCTTATTTTATTTTTAAAAGATGAAGAATATTCTTAAAAACTAAAACATGTACTCGTAAAAGTGTTCAAAAATATATGGCAGCTATAGACATAGCCAATATATATATATATATATATATATATATATATATATATATATATATATATATATTAAATTTCCTCTTATATAACATATATATGCTTATTTCACTCTCTTTTGAAGAATAGAGACTGACGATTTATTAAAATCTGTCATTATATATATATAAACTAATTGTTTTAAACTTTTAAGCGACGAAACAACATAGTAACAAACAGACAAACATATATATATAACTCGAGTGAGTTGGATAAGGGGTGAGCTTAAGATCCGGACCGTATAAATGAATTATAAAAAGAATCACTTTAAATTAGTATATATTATCAGATACACTTTTATTTTGATCGAAACTCAATTTCATTAAATATTTGTCATGTATATCATTTTCCAAAGAAATATACTCAATTGACTGATTCCAAAATAAATGCATGTCTTCTATCATTTGCTTGCGTCGTTGTTTTATTTATTTTTGGTGTCTAAATTAAAGGCACGAGAAGAAATTTTAAAAAAATAATACAGATGTAATTTTTTCTATATACAATTATATATAAAAAAATATTGCATCAATTCAACATATATATTAATTTACTATACAATTTTGTACAATTGTATTTATCTTATTTTTTGAAATTTCTTTTGGTACTACCTGTATTTATTGTTATTTTTTTCATATTTACTTTTACCAAGAAAATCATTGGTACTCTCAACCCCCAACTCACATAGTGGGTAAGTTAAATGTTTCTTAACAAATATTAACACATGTTATTGTGATAGTGTCATATTTAAATATGTCAAATGACTGAATATACTTGGCAAATAAGAAACCAATATTCAACAAGTTTCTTACATCGATTAATAATGCATGGTGGTATGAGAGTATACTCGCCTCAAAAGCCTAAAAAAGGCGTGGTACTACATTATTCAAATACCTTTCTCCTATCTTTGTTCGCAAAAATTATAATTTATGAGATTATAATTTTAAAATTATTAATCTTAAGATTATAATCTTGAAATTAAAATTATAATTTCAAGACTATTAAGTTATTTTATAATTTTTAAATTAATAATCTCAAATCTAAATTTAAAAACAAACAAGACATTTGATACTCAATTGCACATGCATTCTAAATCAAATAATGGAATTAGATGTACACGTCCAGCTTGGTGGCCAATTCTGCTTTTTTGGTTTGCCGACGAATTTAGAGATTTTGTTCCAGCAAGTCAATAAATACCAAGTTGGCTACGATTTCAATCCGTCCCTAAAAATGTTTAGAATTAGCCACGATTGTATCTTCTTGACTATATTGTTTTGCTTTTTAATTTTAAATCAGAATCAGGGGGGAATACACCGCGAAACTACTATAGCAGACACATCAAAAACAGGTTAGAGATGTTACTGTTATAGTCAAACGACTATAACTGCCAAACCCTAAGATAAGAGAGTGTCAACATATTTACTAAATTTCTTGACATTAGTGTATAATTATAATACAATCTTGAGCAATGACAGAAGCAGCAGTGGGATGTGTGATCTTCTATTTGCTTTTCTATTTTTCATTATTATTATTAATAAATGATATATGAGGAATCCACGTTAAATGCTTATTAATTAAATTTTTGAACGTTAGATTTTCCGGAAGGTATTTTAATTTGTTGTTATATACTTTTGGGAATGAGATTATTGGGAGTTGATTAGTACAATACCATGTAGACATTTTATTCTCAAAAGTTTGTTTGACATCTAACGTTAGTTATGATTTTATATTTTTTTTTCGGACATAAACATTCTAAAAACAATTTAAATGAGAGATCAAAAGTGAAATATTATAAACTCTTCAAATAACACGTTACTCGATATTACATTATGGTGACGGAGGATCGACATGCAAAAGTCGCTCTTCATAGCTATCTATTGACTTCTCATGCTACGTATCAAGTCTGTGGTTGTTTATGTTTTGGTAAAAGTACATGCACCATTTGGTAGTTTGAAATAGATAGCATTACTTTTTTAATAGGTATATATATTGTCATGTTGTCATGACAATATAACCATCTCATCCACACATGCTGTCATGACAATTATCCCATTCATATTAATGATTTGCAAGTAAGACAGTCAACTATCATGTTTTTTCTTCATTACTGGTCAAAGATGAATATTTAGTTACTAAATGGATCAGTCCAACAACTAAGACCAATAATAAGGGTGACCCATCTGACTGGATCCAACCGAAATGACTCAATAGAATAATTAAATAACTCGGCCCAATCTATTCGGTCCAAAAGATATAATATAGGGTAATTTACAGTTTATATTATATTTTGAAAAGTAATTACAACAATAGTGCACTCATTAAATATTTACATTTTTAATATATATAAATTTTTTTTTTCATTAGTAGTGAAAATATAATATTCCTTTAATTATGGTGTGTTATTTAATGTGCTGGTGATATGGCAATTCAGTTAAATTTTTGAAAAAAAACTGATCACGCTTTATGCGGTAGAGTGGGCTCGTTTTTCAATTTAAATTTTGTTATTATCTTTGTTAGTCTACTCTTTTTCATTTGGAAACCCTTATTTTGTGTTTTGGAAACGCCTTATGCAAAACCTTTCTTCTTTATCTTTGTTGGGTCGTAGTTCTTTCCGTAAGCAGAGATTGGTTGTGGCGCTTTTGGTTTTTTGGGTCGTTGTGTTCGTATTATTATTCTTATCCTCGTGATTATTTGTAAGTTGTGTGGTTTCTCGCTTCTACATTTTAGATTTATTTTGGTTTTATTTGTGATGGTGTCTACGAGGAAGAAAATGGAGGAGTTGGGCATAAGAAGAGTGATGAGAAGGGTAAGCGGGTTAGGGATGATGATTGTAGAAAGGATATGAAGAAATTTGTAGAGGGAGTGATAGAATGGCAAAGTCTTCAAAGCGGGGAAGTTGTTAATGTTGAAATTAGAGGTTGAAGATAAGAATATGGGTAGACATACCAATAAGAAGGCTAAATCATTGGTATGCTTGATTACGATTTTAAAGTTTCTTCAAAAAAGAGGGAAAGAAGATGCAATCGAGGCTCTGGCGAAAAAATTGTTTTCGAGCAAAAAAAATTGAAGGTTTGTTTTTTTTTTTAAATAATATATATTTTTTGTTGTTTTTGTTTACCTTTATTTTTGTTTTTGTGTAAGGTGATGTTTCAACCTTCACAGTGTTTCCGATTGTGTTTAGTTTCGAAGATTAGTATCTAAATTTCATTGTTGTTATTATGCATGTTGTTTATGTTTTGATGGTAACTTGCTAATTGAGTTTTGGTTTCTAACATGTATATGTTTGGAAAATGAAGATTTCATAGTTATTCAAATGTATTATATTACATTAGAGTTCTAGTTGCTTTAATGATTTTTTAAATTGAATTTGTTTACATTATTGTTGTCATTCATATTTGTGAGTCAGTTATTAGTGTATTATGTCTTGGTAAGTAGTTTACATTATTGTGATTATGTATGTTGACAATCTTTTGATGATTACTTGCTAATTGAGTTTTGGTTACCAACATTTATCATTATGGAAACTGATTATTTCATAATTATTAAAATGATTTTTTTATTATAAAAGAGTTGGAGATTTATGCATGTTTTTAATGTTTGTGGAAAAATGGTTATGTTGTTTTCGTGTGGATGTGTTGTGTGACGCCCCCAAAATAGGTCCATTCCATCCAACCCATTCTGAGTCGCCAAATACATGGTACAGAAATAACTACAACTTTACTATTACAACATATAAACTGTGAGTTTAAATCTGAGATATTGCCATCTAGACAATATCCACACGCAAATAAATCCCCATCATAATTATTGATACATTATTTTACAAAATGGTAAGGACTACTAAAGCGACTCTCTCTAGAACCTTCATTCCATACCCCGACTAGTACTCGCTACATTCTCGCCTCTCGAGAAGAAAAATGGAACAACAAGAAAAGGGTGAGCTCAACTAGCCCGATAAAGAATATTATGACTAAGATAATATACAACAAATTATCGTTAGTCTTCAACAGGGAAAAATCTAATAGAATACAATAGACAACAAACTTTAAATCAATATTCCATAATGAAATAATAATTCATTAGAAGAGTTAAGTAGAGAATACAAACTACTATCTTCTATATATGAATTTAAAAGTTCATCGTCGATATTTTATCCTGTAACATCAATCAATATATATCCGGAATCAAATATTCATCTTTGCACTTCTGAGCCAAAGATATTCATCGATTAAGTCATATTTATCTAAACACTGTTCATCTTTTGCACTACTGGGCCAAAGATATTAATCGATCCATCGTGTTCATCTCAACACTGTTCATCTTTGCGACTACTGGGCCAAAGATATTCATCAAGAAATCATTCATCTTCGCACTACTGTGCCAAAGATATTCCATAATATCATCATTTAAAATCGAAGATGATGAAAATATTTTTAAAAAAGCGAATCCGATTGAAACAAAATGACAAGGATTAAGGATTAAGGATTCGTACTTTGTTTTATCCACGTCCAAAAATACCTCAAAAATAATCATAGGGGTGTAAAATTCAAGAATGATCAAAACATGGATACAATCAAAGCTAGTATCCGAATAGATATTTTGAGCGAAAAAGAAAAATTTCATTTTTTTAGAATGAATAGTCTTAGTGATTCGTGGATAAGGTCGGATACGTGAATAGTGCCAGTATCACGTGAATAGTAACTTCGACACCAAAAGATAGAAATTCCACAAAAAACATCTTCACGCTTCATGAATAGTATTCGTGAATAGTAAGCTAAATGAATAATAACTCATGAATAGTAACTCGTGAATAGTAACTAATGAATAGTAACCTTAGAGCATGAAAAAGTTCCAAATTTGATAAAAGTTCCAACCAATATTTCAAAGATAATGATATTGAAGAAATAATATCATTTGAGAAGAAAATAACATCCCTTACCTCGAAAAGCAAGACTTACAGTTAAAACACACGGATATAAGCTATGACTTGAACTTGCATAGTATAGCAATACTCAAAGTATACTCAAAATACTCACAAGAATACGCTCGATAATATAGAGAGAAAACTTCGCTTTACGGTGTGATTTTAATTCTAACCTAAGCCCTATTTATAGGAAATTGCTTAACACCAAAAGCAGAAAATTGAATATAATAATATTATTTATAAACAAAATTCCTTAGCCCACCTTTGAAATCTGATTTCAGCCATAAAACATGTTAAATGAGGTTCACAAACTCACCAAAAACGTTTTTCTCAAAATAATTAATTAAAACTCCCAAAATCAATTATTTGAACTCAAAACTTCAATAATTCATAATAAATAGCCCTTTTATCAGAAAATTGAATCTCGCGTGTTTTTATAGGAAATTCAATTCTCTACAACTTTGCAGAAGAAAGTTTTTCCAAATTTCAAGCAGAAATTGACCGAAATCCACCAACTGGACGATTTTACAAGCTATAATCAAATTTCGATCAAGAAATGGGGTCCACGCAGACACATAAAACATGTGTTAATCATTTAATGCCACAAAATACTCTTCCTCCTCATATACTCATATATCCCACATTCATTATAAAAATATCACCGTTAATATATTATTAAAATAATATATTTAAATGAATTATTTTATCGAAAATGATAAAATATTAATTTTCAACAATTGTCATTTTAAAAATTTTCTCCATCTATATCATCGATGAGTAGGTTTTATACCTATGAAATATTATTAAACATAATTATTGCTATCTTTAATTATTTTTAGTATCTTTTTATCTGCTTTTGTGTTTATTTTTGTAGGTTTGGTACGGAGGGACAAATTGGTCATTTTTCGGAGAAAGGTCAAAAATCAAAAATCATTAAAATTAGATTTGAGTGGCTTTTTGTGTAATTACGTGGTATTGGCCTTTAGGCGCTTGGAAATAACTTAATGTTGGCGCTAGGCTTTCATGTATGTAAAAGGAGGATTTTCTCTTCCAGTGGGTGGTTGAAGCAAAAAAGAATCGAATGAGAGGGAGACTAATACAAATAGGAGGAGACTTTAGAAAATACGTATCACTCAATTTTCAAGGGTTTCACGAGAGAGAACTCTGAAGAAAAACACGAAGGAAAATTGCAAGAAGTCAAGATGAAGAGAGAGAGTATTGGAGAAAATTGAGTTTCTTCTTCTCTTCTCTAGTTTTATCTTTGTAATTATACGGGATGTTTGGATTATTAATTTGAATGATGTTTTCTTTATTATTATTATGAACTAAATTTTCATTAAGATTGCAGCGGAACTTGGTATGTAGTTTAAATTGAACCTTCCCATTGAATTAAGTTGGTTTTTATTGAATTGTTTATTATATCTTTTTCTTATTGATTAATTGTTTGGCCAACAATTATTGTGATAATCTATATAAAATTGGAAAATGGAGTATAGATTAAGATCTGGATATGATAACATATCCATTCATATAATCTCGAATAGGGTTAATATGAATGTAGGATAGGAATATACCTATTATGTGTCTTTTTATCCTTTGAAAGAATTTATCGTAACCCTAATTAACTTGATTCACATAGGAATATAGTGAATTAATTGAGAAAGGTGTTCCTTGTAATTTTGTGTCTTAAGGATCGGAGTTAGGAGGATTTGTTCCGTGTTTTGGAAAAAGTGTGTGAATTTTATAAATCATTCTTGGATAATGATTCATATTAATTAATTGCTTTAAATGGGAAGTGAAATGATTTAAATGAAATACCAAGGAAGTTGTAATCTTAACCTATTAAATCATAGATTATTCTTGTGAAATTTTGATTCTTAATCATTAGTTTTGTTAAGTTTAAATTTCAAATCAAAAACAAAATTTCGTAGTTTAAAATAGGATTAATTGCATTAGAATTAGTAATTGATAAATATTAGTCTATTTCCTCGTGGAACGATATCCTCGCTTCTTTGAATATTATAATTGAGCAGCATTATACTTGCGTGGTGGTAAAGTGCTATAAAAATTAGGCAACAATATCCACATAAAATCAATATTTTCCTCATCATATAAATCAATAATTAATTATTCACAAATAATATTACAGAATCACAAAGATCTTGGTTAAGTAGTTCCTGGGAAAGAGGGCTTTCCAATAAGAATCTCTCTTCTTGGTGGCGTAATTAGGTGACCAAACCTCTCCTTGAAGCGAACTTTCTAGACATTGCCAATAATGTTTTCTAATAATATTATTCGGATAATATGAATTATTGCTCGATAATGGAAAATCACGTGTAATGACAATTTATTGAAACAACGGTAATATAAAATATTAAATAAACAATTATTGAATCAATAAAATAAAATCTTTGAGCATAAGAATCTTGTAACAATTATTGAGTAGTTCCTTTACTTAAGAATCAATAATTGGTGTGCAATCTGTGTCTTATTATTCGACAACAGCGTATTAGTGTGTTTTTAACCACCGGGTATTCCAACGATACTTGGTAACAACTACGCCGTTATTTATAAACAACTTATATTTGTCATTTTCTTCATCAATCGCTTTCAGTTATGGGGCCCACAAAAATTGCGCCATCGTGACGAATATTCCCACAAGCGATTCGAATATTCACGACCAAACGAATATATTCACAAACGATAATGAATATTTTATCACCACTGCTTATTCAAAATATTTGCGCATTTTACCCATAACTAACCACATTAATCAAATCCACCCTTACTATTTCAAAATAATAAATAGAGGAAAATAAATTTCATTTATTAATAATTTGGGGTCTTACAACCTCCCTCCTTATGAAATTTCGTCCTCGAAATTGACATACGATGCACAGTGTTTGAAAAGATGAGAATACCTCGCTTTCATTTCCGTTTTCAACTCCCGTGTCATTTCCTCAATAGCATGGTTTCTCCACAAAACTTTAACTTGTGGTATAACCTCCAGTACATAGGACATGTTCTTTCCCATCCAAGATCTTGGCGAAGTACCTCCTCAGACGTTAAGTCTTCATTTATCTCATCCGGTTCTAACTCAATAGCGTAGTTTGAATTCGTCCACATATTTACGTAACATCGATCGTGAAAAAGCGTTATGAACACGCATCATACTTGGCGGTAAAAGCGAGTCTATAGGCCACGGTTCCTATTCGATCGAGAATTTTAAATGGATTAATAAATCGAAGGTTTGAGTTTTCCTCACCTCACCGATTCTCTCGCTTTTGAAATAACAACTTCGCACCTCCTTCTTCAAATTCATCGACTCCCGATTGTGTAGCTTGAACGAATTTTTAACTTTATCGATTAAAGTCGATTATACTCGTATATCATCACGTGGGTAACTAGAGTTTTCATCTCCATCTCTATTATTTGTAAATTATTGAAATGAGTCTTTGACAATATCGTACTCGTACTTGTATACGATCTTCTACTCAACACGTCGGCTACTACCTTCGCTTTTCCAGGATGGCATGGTCAGAACATGTGCTGGAAATGAGTCTCCTCTTGAGTTCTTCAAGCTCTTCCCACATTCCTTGCTCCATTCGAATTTTGTATCTCTACGAGTCAGCTGCGTTAATGGAATAGCGATTCGAGAATATCCTTCAACGAATCTCCGATAATAACCAACTAAGCCTGAAAGCTACGTATTTCGATTACCGACTTAGGTTGTTCTCAATCGTGACTCATATCCCAACCTTGGATAACACGTTATAATGACACCTATCGGTTTACTATCGCGCGAATATAGTGTCCCCTACGGAGAGCGGGGCGGTGTATTCCACAAAGGAAGTCACGGATAAAGGCTCGGTACCAAATTCTATAGTTGAATTTTTAACTCACGAAGTTCAATAGAGCCATTCGATATGAGATTTTAGAAATGAGTTTTGTCTGGGTTCAAAGTCGATACAATATTTAATATCGAGTTTTGGGAGTAAACCAAGAAATTCTTCAGAAATACGTCGGGAAAATTAATAACAACAGAATATTATTCAAATCGGCGTGTCTTTATTCAAATCCATAACATGGACTAAGAAAACTTGACATCCGTAATAAGCGAATGACTTCATAGCTTGATATGAAAATGTTTGACTACAATGGTTTGATTGCTTGAATTGAATAACAGTTGCTTAGGAATATGAAAACTATGACCTTACAAAAGCAATCAATTTGGCATGATGAGTAGTTAACCTTAAAATCACATCAAAAGCAAATATCTCTATAGAAATAAGGTTAACGGGTAATGTGATAGTGCCAACTGAATCAAGCAAGATTTCTAAACAACGGATGTAATGAAAGTTTCTCTAACTGAGTCTCCATAAATAGGTCAAAGTCTAATTTCTCCGTAGTCAAGTTCAAACGTTGGCGCAAAGCAAGAGAGATAAAAGAATGGGTAGAAACCCGGTATCTAGTAAGGTATAAAACTTAAGAATTTATAATTAACTAACACAATGCTAACTTCATTCGGGTTCTCGCATTTTGACCGTCCACAACAAACGCTCTTCCAAGAATCGTTGTCTTTAACTTTTACGGGACATCCTTTTGAGTCACCATTTCATTGGACTGGTTTCGATATCGTATAATCTCGGCGATATGTCATTCTTTTCCACAATTATAGCATACCTTAAAAGCTGTTGTGGGCGGTTTGGTGATATATCCCTCTTTCCCGCATTTGTAACATCTGACCGGTGGTCTTTCTCATCCTTGGAACCCGATTCTTCTTGGCGTTGAACTCTTCAGCATGGTCGTTGTTGAATCTCCTCTTTTTAAAATCTCCTCCCACTCGCTTCTTCTATTTTCATGGCCCACGATTACCACAAGAGTGGTAACCGCCTTTGTCCGTATTCTTCTTTCTCCATTTGGTTATCGTTATTCGATGGATCGCTATCTTGATTATGATCTGGTTATGGTCCCTCGGTTGAGCGTACTCGTTATCTCATTTCTAACAACCGAGCCCTCGCTGACAACATTGTCGAATAGAGAGAAAATTTATGAGAAATGAGATATTGGCGTATCTGGGTTTCAAACCTCTCGAAACATCCGCGTCATACGTTCCTCATTCTCCACCAAATGAGGTGCAAACACGGATAACTCCGCGAACTTCGCCTCGTCTTTGAGACACCGTCATGTTATTCTGCGCCCATTCTAATAAACTCCACTTCCTTCATATGCCCGAATACTTTCAGGAAGTACTTGTCATTGAATTATTTCTGAAATGTCTCCCATGACATGTTGAAAGTGTTGGATGGAGTACGCTTCACGATTCCCACCCGATAATCGCCTCGTTCTGAACATAAAAGAAGCGAATGGAACTTTCTGCGCCTCCGTGCATCCCAAGACATCGAATATCTTGGTAATTTGTTTGACCCACGTCTCGCCTTTAATCGGATCCGGCTTTCCCTGCATTCGGTGGTCCTGACTCTTTGAATTGTTTGGCCGTGACAAAACCGCGCTTTCTATCATTTTCACCGTATTTTGTGCACTAATCTCCTCGTCTCGGTTTTGTATGAAGCGCAAAAAGCTTCTAAACATCCGCCGTTCATCGTCGATCGGTGGTGTTGTTTACTGGGAGGAATATTTCGACTGTTGCACGTTCTCCTCGTTGGTAAATCTGAGGCATCTCCACGGTCTCATTTACTCCATGTTAATATTCTCATTCGACATTTTCAAATCTTGTCATAAAACAAGGGTTAATTAAAGAAATCAATATATCACATAATATCCCTATATCTTGACCAACTAACAAATAAGCTTAGGTAGGACACACTAGCGAAGGATTTACTCGTCCTCTCCCTCCTAGTTCTATTCCCCGATCTCCGCCAGAGATCATATCCCTAAACTCGATACCAATTGTGACGCCCCCAAAATAGGTCCATTCCATCCAACCCATTACGAAGTCGCCAAATACATGGTACGAAATAACTACAACTTTCTTATTACAACATATAAAGCGTGAGTTTAAATACGAGATATTGCCATCTGAACAATATCCACACGCAAATAAATCCCCATCATAATTATTAATACATTATTTTACAAAATGGTGAGGACTACTAAACGACTCTCTCTAGAACCTTCATTCCATACCCCGACTAGTACTCGCTACATTCTCGCCTCCTGAGAAGAAAAATGGAACAACAAGGAAAAGGGTGAGCTCAACTAGCCCAGTAAAGAATATTATGACTAAGATAATATACAACAAATTATGGTTAGTCTTCAATGGGAAAAATCTAATAGAATACAATAGACAACAAATTTTAAATCAATATTCGCAGCGAAAATAATAATTCATTAGAAGAGTTAAGTAGATAATGCAAACTACTATCTTCTATATATGAATTTAAAAGTTCATCGTCGATATTTTATCCCTGTAACATCAATCGATATATATCCGAATCAAATATTCATCTTTGCACTACAGGCCAAAGATATTCATCAGTTGGTCATGTTCATCTAAACACCTGTTCATCTTTGCACTACGGGCCAAAGATATTAATCAGTCGGTCATGTTCATCTCAACACCTGTTCATCTTTGCACTACTGGGCCAAAGATATTAATCAAGAAATCATTCATCTTTGCACTACAGCCAAAGATATTCCATAATATCATCATTTAAAGCGAAGATGATGAAAATATTTTAAAAAAGCGAATCCGGTGAAACAAAATGACAAGGATTAAGGATTAAGGATTCAGTACTTTGTTTTATCCACGTCCAAAAATACCTCAAAAATAATCATAGGGTGTAAAATTCAAGAATGATCAAAACATGGATACAATCAAAGCTAGTATCCGAATAGATATTTTAGACGAAAAGAAAAATTTTCATTTTTTGGTGAATAGTCTTAAATATGATTCGTGGATAGTCACAGGTATCGTGAATAGTAACTCTCGACACCAAAAGATAGAAATTCCACAAAAAACATCTTCACGCTTCATGAATAGTATTCGTGAATAGTAACTCGTGAATAAGAAACTTTCATGAATAGTAACTCGTGAATAATAACTCATGAATAAGTAACCCCGAGCATGAAAAAGTTCCAAATTTGATAAAAGTTCAACCAATATTTGAAGATAATGATATTGAAGAAATAATATCATTTGAGAAGAAAATAACATCCCTAACCTCGAAAGGCGATAATTTCTAGTTGAAACAGGATATAAAGCTATGACTTGAACTTGCAACCGTATAGCAATACTCAAAGTATACTCAAAATACTCACAAGAATACGCTCGATAATATAGAGAGAAAACTTGATTTACGGTGTGATTTTCAATTCTAACCTAAGCACCTATTTATAGGAAATTGCTTAGTAACACCAAAGCAGTAAAATTGAATATAATAATATTATTTATAAACAAAATTCCTTAGCCCACCTTTGAAATCTGATTTCAGCCATAGCACATGTTAAATGAGGTTCACAAACTCACCAAAAACGTTTTTCTCAAAATAATTAATTAAAACTCCCAAAAATCAATTATTTTGAACTCTAAAACTTCAATAATTCATAATAAATAGCCCTTTTATCAGAAAATTGAATCTCGCGTGTTTTTATAGGAAATTCAATTCTCTACAACTTTGCAGAAGAAAGTTTTCCAAATTCCAAACAAAATTGACCGAAATCCACAAACAGACGATTTTACAAGTTTATAATCAAATTTCGATTAAGAAATGGGGTCCACAAACACACAAAAACATGTGTTAATCATTTAATGCCACAAAAATACTCTTCCTCCTCATATACTCATATATCCCACATTCATTATAAAAATATCACCGTTAATATATTATTAAAATAATATATTTAAATGAATTATTTTATCAGAAAATTATAAAATATTAATTTTCAACAATTGTCATTTTAAAAATTTTCTCCAACTATATCCACATAAAATCAATATTTTCCTCATCATATAAATCAATAATTAATTATTCACAAATAATATTACAGAATCACAAGATCTTTGGCAACCAGGCCTTTCTAGGAAAGAGGGGCTTTCCAATAAGGATCTCTCCTTCTTCGCTGCATGATTAGGTGACCAAACCTCTCCTTAGATGTAACTTTCTAGACATTGCCAATAATGTTTTTTAATAATATTATTCAGATAATATGAATTATTGTAGATAATGGAAAA
The DNA here is from genome assembly GCA_020205615.1 of Panax quinquefolius. Taxonomy (NCBI): domain Eukaryota; kingdom Viridiplantae; phylum Streptophyta; class Magnoliopsida; order Apiales; family Araliaceae; genus Panax; species Panax quinquefolius. The sequence goes on along the minus strand of CM035174.1, from coordinate 101,240,449 downwards.
TACCGTGTAATGACAATTTATTAAAACAACAAGTAATATAAAATATTAATGCAAACAATTATTGAATCAATAAAATAAAAATTGAGCATTAATTATTGTAACAATTATTGAGTAAAGTGCCTTCTTACGTAAGAATCAATAATTGGTGCAATATCGTGTCTTCTTGTTCAACAACGCGTATTAGTGTGTTTTAACCACGGGTATTCCAACAAAGATATTCTTGGTAATAACTACGCCAGTTATTTATAAACAACTTATATTTGTCGTTTTCTTCATCCAATCGCTTTCAGATTATGGGGCCCACAAAAGATGCGCCGTCGCATACGAATATTCCACAAGCGATGCGAATATTCCACGACCAAAACGAATATTCCCAAACAATAATGAATATTTTATCACCACTTGCTTATTCGAAATATTTCACGCATTTTACCCATAACTAACCACATTAATCAAATCCACCTTACTATTTCAAAATAATAAATAGAGGAAAATAAATTTCATTTATTAATAATTTGGGGTCTTACATGTTGTTAGTATTATTTTCTAAATTTGTCTGTTTATAATTCGTTATATATTAACTAATTTGATGATTAATTGGGTTTTGGTCTCTTACTGATATTATTTGGTTATCAGTATTAGTGTTTTTTGGGTATTCTTGATTTAATAGTTTTGGTTTTAAAGTTTACAGATGTTATATTTTGATTTCCCAAATTTGTTTGTAATGTATATTTTTTGCATTTTCAGATTTGGGAGTTTTTCTATGAGGAGCATCAACGGAACTTTTTTGCAAAAGTTATATATTGGTGTGAAATGAATGTTCCAAATATTATTAAAAATAAATTATCTGTAGCTCAGTTGGATAAGTTTAAGTTGACCTATTTTGGTAAATTTTTAGATTTTGGGCAGCCCCAGATGTTTTCCCAAATATTACATCATGCTTTGATTAGGGAAGTTTATCAGAGGGATAGTGGGGAAATGTGGTTTATATTTGGCGAGAAAAGGGTTAGATTTGGATTGCCTGAAATTTGATTAATTTCGGGTCTAAATTGGCAAGGAGATGAAGACATTGGTAGTTTTAAGGGGATTGAAAACTTTTTTGGTTAAGAAATTTTTTCAAAATGAGGTTCTAACTCGTTCTACTATAGGGAGGATTTATAGGAGTGCTTGTTTTGATGATGATGATGAGGCAATTAGGATGTCTATCATTTTCTTGGTTTTTAATTTCATACTAGCTACTATTTCTGACAATTATTTTGATGAAGTTTTGTTTAACTTTTTGTCATATGGTGATGTTGCAAGTTATCCATGGGGAAAAGTTGCTTTTGAACAAACAAAGAATTCTCTATCCCTTGCTGTAAAGGGACATGTAAAGAAGGATAAGTTTGGTGGGGTGATATACAATTTTTATAGTGATAGTTATTGTAAATCTTACAAGCTTAGTGGTTTACCTTATGTGTTTCAAGTTTTCTTGTTTGAAACAATTCCCACATTGAAAGTTAGGGGTTTCTGTATTGATGATAATGATTCAGAATTCAGATTATTCAGATGGAGAGAGCTAGGAAAGGCTCCGAAGAATGAGAAGTTGAACGACCTGGTTTTTGGTTCTGGTTAGGTATGTTGGTTACCATTTTCATTAAATGCAGTTTCCTTTTCATAAGTTATTAGTTTTCTTTTTTTTTTTTGTGTACTGACTTTTTTTCTTTTTTATTTTCAATGTTTCTGATATGGTATATTTGGTGCTTTTTAATTTGTTTCAGTTGACTATCCAAAACATCGTTCCTACGGAGGTTGAGAAGTTTCGGTTGGATTTAGGAGTTTTTTTATTTTTCAGTGGAAATGACAGTGGAGCCAAAAGGTCTGATATTAAAGTTGAATCATTAAGGAAGGTTAAAGACCCTATGTTTTCTATTTTCGATCTTGAAAAATTATTGATGAACGGGTGAAGCCATTGGAAGGAAGTTGATGGAAGTGAAGAAAGAAATCGAGAATTGGGTGTTGAGTTTAAAGATCATTTCGCAGTGTTTCATGTTCAAATTTGTATGGACATTAAAAGATGTTTAGAAAGTAGTTTTATGGAAAGTCTAGTTATCTTAACTAGGAGAAGTGTAAATGTTAATGATGATGGTGATGGTGATGACGATGATAATGATGATGATTCATACGACGATGATGATGATGATTTTGATGATGATGGTGATGATGTTGAGATGGATGAGAATGTTGATGCTTATGATGTTGAGATGGATGAGAATGTTGATGGTGGCAATGTTAATGTAGTAGTTGATGATGTTTTGAAGGTTGAGGGTGATGTCGTCGAATTGATGGTGGTGACAATGCAAAAGCAGGTTTCATGGAAGTAATATCTGCCGGGATGTTGGTGAGGTTGGTCCGAATAAGTTTGAAGAAGTCGATGCAAAGGTTTATAAATATGTTAGATTTTCCATTTTATTTTATGTTTATTAAGTAAATCTTTGATTTGTTTGGCCTTATTTTTTTACTGTGTTCAAGATAAGAATGGAAATTTAAATTCCGATGGTAAAGAGATTGTTGTTTTTACCCCTAGACGGGTCCTAATTAATGTGGAGAATGAAAAGGTAACAAATTTTTTTTACAAATTTTTTTATGTTATATTCTTATGTCTTATATTGATGAGATGTTTTTTTTTTGGTAGGTTGAAAAGATTAATGATATTCCAAGTTTTGATATTTTAAGTCAGTGCAGTGGTCAAGAAATTGTTGCTTTCAACCCGGTCGAGGTTAGTGAATTTTTCAATATTAGTTACATTTACATGTTGTATTAGTAACTTAGTTATGGTGTGTCATGTCTTAAAATCCAATATAGGGTAGTAAAATCCAATACAGGGCAGTAATTTTGTTATGGTGTGTTTATGTTAATATTGATTCTTTTTAGAATTTTTTATTTGATATTGAAATTGTATTTTGTGTCATGTCTTAAAATCCAATACAGGGCAGTAAAAGTGAAACTCCAGACATGCCGATGCTTGATGATATGGTTTTGACAACTCAAGATTTAATCCATTGTGTTGAAGTTGAAAAATCTACAACTAACCCACTTGGTAGGCCCGTCTGCACGCATTATCAAGAAAGTGCCGTGTTGAAGAGTCTTTATACGTCAAGTTTGGTTTTCTTTGACTCAACTTTACCGTTGTTGATGATAAAACATTACGCAGAGGGTCGTATGCATTTTCGGACATTTTTACGGGAATGCCTTTGAAATCAAGAAGATGTCGTGTTTGACCAAATGGTTTAAAATTGGATTAAATAATAGAAAAAGGTATGTTTATTGGAGTTTAATATATTTATATTATGTTTTTTCTAGGAGATAAAATCATTCATTTTATCTTTGCTATATGTGTTTGTTTTGAAGAATTGAAAAATTCGTGGGGAACAATGACAAAATAGAGCCTCCCTTCAGATTTGGGTCTATTACAATATCTTCCAAAATGTGGTTTTACATGTCAAGACTCTCGGACAATGGCTTGATGATGATGTGAGTTTTTTTATTATTTTTTAATTAATGCATGTTAGTTTCGGATATCTTATCTTATAAGTTTGGTTACTATATGTTTCTGTTTCGGATACAACATATATTAAAGTTTGTTTTTTTTTTGTTAATATCTGATTGTTATTATGGTTTCATTTCTGGTTCAGCACATCAACGTCTATTTGTACTATATGCGTAAATTGGCTAGATACTCAAACAATATCCAATTAAGGGTTACAACAACAGATTGTTGGTTTCATGTGAAGTTAACCAACTTATATGGGGAATATTGTAATAACAATGGTGATAAAACTTTGTTGTTGGGCAACATTGATGTGGCTGAGTACATTCAAGGGTTTTATATGGAGGTCAACAAACCGTGGGTTGATGTTGATTTTGTCATGTTTCCCATTCATATGACAGTTCCTGGACATTGGTTTTTATTGGTTTTTGATGTCCATCGTAGGGTGTTAGTAGTTTATAATTCTCTTCAGTAGAAAAGGAACATCATGCGAACAAATATAATGGATGTGTATGAGCCTTATATTTTCATTCTTCCGATAATATTATCGGTTGTGGTTTTTGGAAGAATAGATGTGATATTGATTTCAATAGTGAACCATATCGCATAAAAAAGGAGAGAAAATGATATTATTGATCTTGAATTTGCCGAGGTCTACCCGAGCAAAATCAAGGTAAGTTTACATTTTCTATATTTTTTAGTTTTCCATATATTATGATGTCTCTGATCGATTTCCATTATATCTTTTTATTTTTTCGTTGATTGTGGTATGTTCACTATTTCTTTTGTGGAACATATTCTCCACAAGCAGACTTCAGACCGCCAAATCCATTTCCAATAACTCAATACCGCAAGAAACCGTGTGTCAATTTGTTTATTCATGCGAGAACAAGCAAAGTAAAGCGGATATGAGTCTCGAATCCAATACCAAAAGCGTAATTGGTAGTGTTGTCTAGTTTGGTTTTTGCATCATTTTTCATTTCTGCTTTTGACATTAGATACCATTTGATATGGTTATCGATCGTGAAATGATATTATAAATATTTTGATGATGGAATGATGTATTAATTTTTACTGTTACACGTATGATATTGTTTTGTTGGTTCAGCTTTTTATTTTTTTGTTTTGTTTTTTTATTTTTAAACAATATTGGTATTGTTTTTTTTCTGGTTCAGTAGGTTTACATCTTTGTATATACGGGTAATAATTTTATCATTGGTTGGTAACCATTCAATCCTAACAGTTTTATGTATAAGCATTTTATACCTCAGTATCGCTTATTTGTTTGTTATGATTTAGTTGGTTGCCAAATTTGAATGTATAGGTAACATTTTTTATTGTTGTTGGTAACTAATTAATTAATACTAACAAGAAATTATGTAAATGATTAACAGATTTGTATCATGAATTTGTTATTTATGTTTGGGTTTGTTGGAAAACAAGAATACCAAAGTTACCAACTATTGTTTGTTATCGCTATAATCATTAATTTTAAGTTAAAAATAAATGTTATTTATATGTTTCATTCGTTGCCAAAATTTGATTATAATGTAACTATATTAGTTTATGTTGGTAAATAAACATTGATAATAAAGAAATTTAATGAATCTTTTTTTTAATTTTGGCCTTTTTTCTTCAAATGGGTTGCAATCACCATATAAAGGTTTCTAAAGAACGTTTGTTATTGTTATAATCAATAGTAATTATTGGTAACCAAATTGGTATAGTAATTTAAAATTCATTTAACTAAATACTATGGGTTTTCTAATGTTTATAGTGTACCCAAGCATACAAAGAAATGTAATCATTTTTTATGCTATGCTTTAAAACTAATAATTAACTAAAATACATAAAACAATTACAAAGCTTACAATTATCTTTTTTAACACTAAGACATTTGGTTGCCAACTATGAATTCAAAGGTTTCCAATTAAATGTTTAGTGTGTAGCCGTAATGTCATAAAGGTTTCTAAAGAACGCTTTTTATTGTTATAATCAATAGTAATTGTTGGTAACCAAATTGGTATAGTAATTTAAAATTTGATTAACTAAATACTATGGGTTTTCTAATGTTTATAAGTGTACCCAAGCATACAAAGAAATGTAATCATTTTTTATGCTATGCTTTAAAAACTAATAATTAACTAAAATACATAAAACAATTACAAAGCTTACAATTATCTTTTTTTAACACTAAGCACGATTGGTTGCCAACTATGAATTCAAAGGTTTCCAATTAAATGTTAGTGTGTAGCCAGAATGTCATAAAGAAGAATTACAACTTAATTATCCAATTATCACATGCCATTAAGAAGAAATACAACTTACTTAACAAATTATGAAAATAATCATCTTTAAATACTGTGCAATTGAAATTTGTTTTTATTACACAAGTAAAATGATTAAAATGATTACAATATGTTTGATTACGTAATTTATGTCATATCAAATTTTTCGTGGTCTCGAAATTGGTGGTTTATCGTATGTTTTTCTATTGTGTCCTTTTTTCGCATCTCACGCACTTATTTTGAAATGTAATTTCAGATATATGCTCAGATCTACCTTTCTTTGGTCTTCCTACCGGGTCTTCTTGTATTTGGTGGTTTGACACATATGGTCTTAATAGCTTCGGAACATCCCAATTCTTTTTGTCATCTAATGGCATGATGGAAGTTGAATACGTGTCTACCAAAGTTTTATTTGAATAATATTCTGAGCAAAAATCATAACAGCTCAAATTCCTCTTTCCAATAACAGCAGCAGCGTGTGCGCAAGGCATCTCATGGTACTGAAATTTTCGGCATGTGCATGTCTTTTGTTCCATGTCCACGATAAATTGTTTGACGTTATCATAAACAGTGAAAATCACTAGGTTTGATGTCTCAACCTACAATAAGCATTTAATGTGTAGTCGAAGATGTATAATATTATTTTTGTATATGTAATTTGAAATAATTAAAGTCATATGTAATGTTGGTATCTTTATCAAACTTTTATGCTGGAAAACAAAACTGCATAACTTTGTTTAATTTCATTTCAGATGCAATTTTGTTGTAGGTACGCAGCTAACAATTTAAAAGATGTATGACTTACCTTAAGTTTCTTTGACTCAATGATATTAGATTGCAATTTTCTCTCAGCTGTTGTGGAAAGGGTAGTGAAAGAAGACATTGCCGATTGTTTGTTTGTGAAATACCATCTTTGAACCATACAACGTAGGCATTCAATCATCGATGCAATTGGAAGATTTCTGATTTCCTTTATTGCATTATTAATAGATTCGGCGGTGTTCGAAGTCATTGTTGAGTATCTGCTTACAGTCCTATGGAGCCTCGTACACTTGTCTAGATGAACTTCTTCTTCCAAATATTTTCTTATTCGAGCATCAATTGCATCAAGTTGATTCATGTGTATGTTGAATTCTTCAACTGTGTAAGCTCGCATGCGCGCACAGATGCTTGTTCGACTTCTTCTTCCTTTCTTTTGAACTTTTTTTTTATGTTTTTCAAAATATGGTATGTGCATGAACTGTGTATGACATCGTGGAACACATCGTTAAGTCCCTTTATAATTGCTTCATGCCTATCTCAAACAATGCATTGTCCTTCTCTAACTCCACAAGCATCTCTCAAATTAATGAAAACCATGTCCGTGATAATTCATTTTCACCGTCCACAACTCCAAAAGCAATTGGTATAATGTTTGAACGTTTGCATCTTGAGATTTGCTTTATGAGAAGTGTATGTACCTCGTAGGTTGATTGTATGAAGGTGCCATCAATTACAATGATGGGAAAACAATGGCGCCATGCTTCAATGGATGCTTCATCGCAAAGAAGAGATATTTGAATCGACCATTATTATCCAACTGCAAGGCTATAATTGATCCCGAAATGAATTTTCAGTTTGGTCAATGTAAATATATGTACTACATATTGCCCATATTTGTAGTTGATAATGCTCTAAGTGTAGTACTAATGGCTTGCAATTAATCATAATTTAATAATTTTTATAGTGTTCAGATGGTGTCTAAAATGCTTTTTAAATAGTTACATTTATCAGTATACATCGCTTTCGCATGAAAAAATGATTTTTTTTTTAATTATTATAGTTATTAGCCAAACTTTAATTAATAGGTAACCAAATCATTTAATATTGGTAATTGAAATTTTAAAAACATAAAAAACGGTTTCTAATTGATACCTGGATTTGTTTTTTTTAGTATGTGCAACCACGAAGGAATCATAGTGTAGTCGTGTGGATTCCCTCTTACTTTTTTCATTGCTTTTTCTTTCGCTCTCCATGCTTTTTGGTAGAGATGGACACATTATACTCCGTCATCATATCTTCCACAATATCGGTTGGTGTGTAAATTTTTTGAAGTTAGTTAGTCTATGCATTATGCATTCACTAACCATTTCACTATTTGCTTGTCTATGATCTCCAAGTAGATGTTGGATGAACAAGTGTGTATATCATTAAACTCTCTCACCTTGAACATATTTGTTTTCCGTAATTTTGATGCTCTTAGTTTCCATTTGCAACTTTCATTGTCGATGCATACCGTAACAAAGTCCCTTCCACTTGTTCTTTCTACCTTCAGGTTACTGCTTTTGTTCGATTGAATGTAGCCTTATCGCTTGTGTTAATATTCTTTTGTCTTTGTAAGTTTGATGAATTCTTACTTCAAACTTATTCGGATCCGATATGACCTCATCACTTGTTCTTTCTTTTGTGGTTGTGTTCGTCATGTTCTTTATCAACACTTCAATGGCCGATGCTCAACAAAATGTGATCCAAATTGGTCTCCTTGTGTTTCCAAAAATTCAAGATCAAGATTCCTTTCAGGCCAATCTCACCCAAGCATTTCATCTTGCATTATATTTTCTTCTTCAATTATGACGTTTTTTTGTAAGTCTCAGTAGTTCCTCCAATGTGGTATTCGTAATCTATAATCGGAGGATACTTGCCATGTTCAACCGATTTTTTACCGATTTCCATATAGAATTTGAAAGTTGATTCATTTGTCACCTTGATTGAGGGATGTTGTCGCTAATATGAAATTTGATCGACAACTCGCTTTTGTAGCATTCTAAGCTTAATGCATTGCATATCAAGTCAAGTGCATTTCGTGAATGAATTAACATGTCAAGGGACTAAGAGTCGGTGACTTCAAATTTTGATATCGTTATCACACTCCAACGCATCGTTGAAGTAAATTACAACCGGAATCATATCCATGTTACTAAGAAATGAAACATTAAAATAAATACAATTATGTAAGTAGTTAGTATATGAACATCACATAGTAATCAATTATAACTTTTTAGTAATAATTATTTTTTAACACATTGTTTGCATTGTCAACTTTAAAGAATGAATAGATATACATATAAAACCAAATTATTATATGAATGATGCCGATTATGAATGTTTAAATTATTAAAATTATTATTAGTTGGATATTAAAAAAATTAATATTATTTTCTAGTTGAGTGAATCAACAATTTTCGTTTCAAAAATGTATATAAGTAATATCTATGCATATGTAATCGACTGCTTTTCATTCATTTTATAAAGAAAACACAAATTATGGTTCGTGGGAGGTTAAATACTAAAGAATGAACATTAAAATTTGAACCATGATTGAACATTTCATTTCCTTTAGTAATCGAAATTAATAATATTTTTTTATTGGTTTCAAATCAACATTTTATAGTAACCAAAATATTTTATTAATTATTCCAGATTATGCATGTTTATATTTAAAAAAAAAATAGTATTATTTGGAAAGTAATAAAATTATTCTTATTTTCCATGTGACTAAATTAACAATTTTAGTAACCAAAATAGAAATATTTAGTATATAAGCATATGTAATAAGATGTCTTAAGTCAATTTATAAACAAAACAAAAATAATGTTTTTTTGCAGAGGATAAGTTATAAAGAATGAACATTTACATTCAAACTAAATTGTATTTAATTATGCATGCGCTTAAAGTAACCAAATCTATATTTTAATGTTGCTAATATATTAAATGAATTCTTCAATCCATGAATGAAAAATACAATTCCTTTCCAAATGAAATTAATAATATTACTTTATGGGTTTCAAATCAACATTTTATAGTTTCCAAAATATATATTAATAGTATCAATGTTTTCTCGCAAAATTTTATTTTCACTCATTTTATTAAATTTTGAAAAGATATGATTTTGTATGGTTGAATTGCGAAATATTGTTTACTTTAATCAAAGTAACCAAACCTTGATATGAATATCCCCAAACTTCAATTTTGTAACGAATACGTAACCAAAGTGTCTAGATTCTGCAAATTATAATTGATTCAATATATATAATAATTATTCATTCGTACCTTTGAATGAAGATGCAGATTTAGTTTGATTTCTCAGAATATAATTTTTTCTTCTGTTTCGAAAATATCTTGAAATCGCTTATTCTAATGTGATGTTCGGATGCTCTGTTTCTGCTTTCTGTTGCTTTCGATTTCGATTTCTTCTCTATTTCTGATAACCCTTCTTCTCGATTGCTTATTCTCTATTTCGGATGCTCTGTTTCTGTTTTTTGTTCTTCGTCGGATTTTTGAGTAATTTGGTGACGTGATTTGGTGAGTATCTGGGTTAGTTGGTAACTGACAAAATAGGTGGAGTAGTTTTCTCCTTGAATTTTGGGATTTCTTTTTTTATTGGCTTGGATATACTGATGTGTATTACATTATTTTTGGCATTATTATTCAATATTTCACTGTTATTAAAATTATTTAGTTGATGCACTATTGTTGTAATTTCTTTATATTTGTTGTATACTTATGTAAAGAACCCTATAATATATAATGACTCTTAAAACTATGAATTCACCATTTTGTTCCGTTCTTCTTCAGATCAATAACACGTTAGAATTAGAATTATAATTAGTTATAAGGCAATTGTGGTAGATAATTTAGATAATTCTTCGAAAATTTCTATTAATCGAGTAAAAGAACTCGCAGGTGATTTTGGTCCAAATCTTTCCTTTCATCTTGTGAGTTTTTGTTTTCCTTCGACCCTTAATTTTTTGTTTCACTTATTTAGAGGTTATAAATATTGTAATTTTCTATTGTTTTTCGTTTATTTACGTTGAATAGAAAGAGTGAGTGTCGTTAGAATTCATAACTTCAATAATTCTTCTTCATTGGTTGCAACTATTTAAGGAACCTCATCTCTATTATTTGGCATCTGCAGTTTAATATTACGGAGTCTAAAAAATAATTTTAAAAAATAAATTTGGTCAATACGACGTTGTTTCCCAACTGGTCAGTCATACTTAGCGTCTGCAGTTTAATACTACGAACGACACTTATTTAAAAATGATGTCGTTTCCTAATTGGTCAGATAAACTTAGCGTCCGCAATTTAATACTGCGGACGAGTAACTTTTACAAGGAGGGTATTTTAGACAATTATTCTATCCGTAGTGCTAACTCGCGAAATCTTTGAAAAATTAAAGCTGCAGACAGTAGGACTATATCAATCGTTTGATATTAGGATGGATATTTCGAAGATCATTGTAAGAATATTTTTAATTTGATAATCGGATCAATCCATATATATATACGTGTGTGTGTGTGTGTGTTTGAGCAGTATTCACTAATATATAAAAATTAATGAGCTATACAAGGTAATACAATTTATAATCCCATGATTTTAGGGATGGTTACACTAATTTACATGATAGTATAATTCTAGGGATATAATTCTAGGGATTATAAATTATAAATATATTACGTGATATACTAATATACTTGAACCTAGACGAAATAAGAAACATACGTGGAGAAATTCAATTCTTTGATTGATATTGTGGATTTGATTCTTATCCGTTATATCTTTCTTTCAATTTTATTCAATACATCAATTATTTGATCCTAATAATTATATTAATAATGATCAAAATACATTAATAAATAATTCATGATATTAAGATTAATTCTATCACAAATTAGAATCATTAAAATATTTTTACAGTTAAAATTTTAAAAAATCAACAAAATCCACATGTTTATCAAATAACAAAAAAGTGTTGAATTGCTTTTATTTTGGAGGAATTACACTACTTAATATTATAAGTTATATAATTGATCGATATTGATTTTAATTATACTATTTAAAATTATAAAAATATGATGTATTGAACGAAATTTGAGAAAAAAAAAGTAGCGGAAACTAAATTCTGATTTTTGGTCTAACAACCAGCCTTCCACTTTAATTTGGTTAGTATACGATTACAAATATTATTTTATTAATATTCGATTTTACATTAATAAAGTCTCCCTATTTGGAAACATGTTTCTCTCACTAAAAATAATAATAATGGAGGTAGAAGTTTGAACTCTCTAGAACAGTAGAACTCTCTTAACTTTTCTTTTCCTGGTGTTTCAAAATGTCAATTTATTTTAACCAAGTTAACTAAGTTTTTTCGTATTTCACTAATCATAATTAATTAGTTGACCTATTCTAATGAAACATTATACTCCCTCCGTTCATGATAAAAGTCTTTATTATTTTGGGTATTCCTATATTAAATATCCATTTTTCTTTAATAATCAAACTTTTACACATATTTTCTTATTATACTCATAGCATTAAATATCTCATATTTTTCTTATTCTAATTCTCTCTCTATATTTAATGATATTATTATGGATAATTTTGTCATTTCATTCATCTTCTTAAAATACGTAAAAAAATCATCAGAATTTTTATCCTAGGACGTAAGAAGTAATACTTTTTAAATTAAATGCTTATTTCAAGACGGGGCAAGGTTTACCTAAATGTAGTAGTTTGAAATGTGATTGACATTTATTGTTCCAGATGTCACCTATATTCTGATCTTTACGTGGACTTGGGAATCAATGTTGAAAAGTTTTAAACCATATATACCATGAAAAATCTCTCCCACGAACCCGCGGTTGAAGAGTCGGACTGATATATACGGGATTCATATATTGAAGAGTCGGACTGAATTTTATGATAAATTTATTTTCTGTTTAATATAGTGTTGATACGCAGATAAAAAAAATTATAATATCATTTGTGTGATAGTACTGTATTGAGTATGAATTAAACTTACTACAAAATTGTAAGACCCCAACTTTTTGAATAAAAATGAATTTTCTATAATTATCATTTTTAAATATTATGGAATGAATTTAATATAATGTTATAGTTGTGGGTAATATTTATAAATTTTGCAAAGTATGCAAGTTGTCATATAATATTCGATTGGTTGGGAATATTCGTTTTAAGCAGGAAATATTAGACGACGAGCACAATTATGACGCCCCAAAATAGGTCCATTCCATCCAACCCATTCGAAAGTGCCAAATACATAAGTATGTAAACAACTACAACTTTATTAATACATTTGTCGCAAGCAAAATACGACAACACATAAGCTGTGAGTTTAAATACAAATATTGTCTTCCTGGACAATATTCACACTCAAATAAATCCTCATTATTGATACGATAGATTTACTGAATAGTGAAGACTACTAAAAACAAATTATCTAGAACCATAACTCCACACCCCAGGACTAGTTCTCGCTATAATCTCGCCTCACGAGAAGAAAAAACTAAACAAAGAAAAGGGTGATTTCAACTGAAAAAGCCGATAAAGAATGTTATGACTAAGATAATATAGAACAAATTATCGTTAGTCTTCAACAGGGAAAAATCGATAGAATACAATAGCGCAACAAGTTTCGGATCAATATTCGCAATTTGAAATAATAATTCATAGAAGAGTTACGTAGAGAATGAAATCTACTATAATCTATGAATTTAACAATCCATCATCAATATTTTATCCTGTAAAATCAATCAATATTCATCTCAAATCAAATATTCATCTTTCAGACTATGCATCAAAGATATTCATCAGTCGTATTATGTTCATCTCAACACACATTCATCTCTTTGCACTAAAGGCCAAAGATATTCATGATCATTCGTATTCATCTCAACACTGCTCATTAAATACTGCATTCTGGCCAAAGATATTCATAAGAAAATCAACCTTCTGCATTCTGGCCAAAGATATTCAAGAACATCATCATTTAGGGTGAGGATGATGAAAAATATTTTAAAGAAAAGCGAATCCAAATGAAACAAAAAGAACAAGTATTATGGATTCGCATTTTAAACAATCCAGGAGTTCAAAAATACTTCATAAATAATCATATCAAGTAAAATTCAAGAATGATCAAAACATGGATACAATCAAAGCTAGTATCCGAATAGATATTTTGGACAAAAGAAGAAATTTTATTTTTTTCTATGAATAAGACCGTATTCGTGAATAAGATCAGTATACGTGATTAGTCTTAGACATATCGTGAATAGTAACTCGACACCAAAAGATAGAAATTTCACAAAAAATATCATCACGCCGTGAATAGTACTCGTGAATAATAACTCGTGAATAGTAACTTGTAAGACCCCATCTTTTATAAATAAAGATGAATTTTTCTATAAATATTATTTTTGAATATTATGGAATAAATTTGATATAATGTTATAGTTGTGGGTAATATTTATAAATTTTGCGAAAGTATGCAAGTTGTTATAAAATATTCGTTTGGTGGGGAATATTCTTTTGTTAGGAATATTCGATACAATGGCTCAATCATTGGTGGACCCATAACGTAATTATTGTCGGATTGAGAAAGCAGCAAAAATATTTTATAAAAATAACGGCGGAGGTGTTACCGTTAAAGCTGCTGAACTACCCGGTGGTAAAAAATACAAGAATCTGGCCAGAGTCGCATAGAAGACACTAAGATTGATTATTGATGCTTACGTGAGAAGTCACTCAATTTATGCTCAATTATTGCTTTCTGATAAGAATTGTCGATCATATCTCTTATATTATTGATTGATTATTATCACGCGACAAAGATCATCGTATAATATGTTATAGTATTAAATCAATAATTGAGGCGACAAGTTATAAATGATTAATAATTGTTGAAAGATTAAGTATGTGTTGATGAAAAAAAAATGATTTGTGGTAAGTTTGATTATTTTATGGGGGCTCGTATATGTCATCATATAAGAGTCTCTTCGTCGATAAGTAATTACCCTTGTGAATAGTATTTACCTTCGTCGATAGTAATTACCCTTGTGAATAGTATTTACCTTCATCAATAAGTAATTACCCTTGTGAATAGTATTTACCTTAAATCGATAGTATTTACCTTCGTTAATAGTAATTACCTTTACCAGACGTCCGAACCACTTGTCGTTTCACATTACAAAGCGTCGAACCACTTATCGTTTGTGGTCTATCGCACGCACGGTGATTTCTTTTGTTATTCCATTCTTTATTATACCCAGTTAGTTAAAACTTTGATTTCATACTCCATGAAATTAGTGGAATATCCTTGATATTTGCGTTTCATCCAAAGATCTTTTCATGAAAATATTCTTACGATCATTCTTGAATTTTCTCTACAAAACGAAGATCATATTGATAATTTGGACGTTAATAATTCACGGATAAAATAATTCTTGAACTTGTTTTATTGAATTCTTATATCATTGTCATCATCCTCATGTTTATATTTTTTTTAAAGTCATCCATGGCAGTAAGTGCGTAGATGGACTTGGTATGATTATGACGCAGACTATTCGATGTAATCACGACCAAGTAATGTTACCAATGATGTGGTAAAAATCCTCGATTAAGTAGTAGTGCATTGATGGACGAGTTGTTGGCATGATCATGACCATTAATGAATACACAAATATTCTTGGCCGTAGTGCATGAATAATTGTGGTCGTGATCTAAAGAATATTCTTGGTCAGTAGTGCGAGGGGTGATTCGATGATGTGGAATATTTATTAAAGGCGAGTCTCATTATATGATGATGAAAAACCTTTTAAAACCTAAAAGATAGTAGACTTTATTTTCTTGACTCTTTTAATGGATTAGATATTCCATTGCAGATTAAACCGGTTGTCATTGTATTTTATCGGTTTAACATTGTTGAAGACTATTGATAATTTATTCTCGCATTATCTTAGTCATAATATTTCTTCTTGGGCTAGTTGAGCTCACCCCTTTCTTTCATTTATTCTCTTGAAATGAGAATATAAACTTGGAGACGAATCGAGGAAGCAGTGATGGTCACGAAGATAGCGTTAGTAGTCCTCACTATTACGTGAAATAGTGTGATAATAATTGTAATGAGAACTCCTTTTTGAGTTTGTATAATATCTAGTAGATGATATTTGTATTTAAACTCTCAGCTTTGTAATCAGTATTATTACTTGTGATTATGTTAGTAAGTTGTATTTAAATTACATACCATGTAAGTGGCGACCCAAGATGGGTGATGTATACCTAATTTGGGGGGCGTCACGAGTTGATATCGAGACTAGAGATATGATCCACAGCTAAGATGTGAGAATAGTACTAGGAGGAGAGGCACGGGAATACCTTATTTAGTATGACCTACCTAAGTTTATGTCTTTATTTTATTGGTTGGTTAGGAAGATAGGGATAATTTGTTACATGTCAATTAACCTTTTGTTTTGTGGCGATGTCGAAAATGACATACGAGAATGTTGAGAATAAGAATGGAGGCGTAAGCGATTGTTGATTCACCACATATCAATAATCGAGGATAATGTGCATCGGGAAGGCTACAATCTAAATAAAACAACAACAACCTTGACCAAATGATGAATGATCAAATGTTCGGAGGCTTTATGTAATTTATGCAACAATGAAAGCGACTCTGTCAAAAGCGTGGGGTGGAAACACGGAAAACTCTCGGCGGTCACCTTTTAGCAATTGAGGCTGGGACCACGGAGTTTAAGGAAGCGAAAACCACTTGGCGGAAGCATGGAT